>CAIGQZ010000643.1:5477759-5514282 GCA_903798205.1 Danio tinwini | reverse complement strand
TCTATCTATCTATCTATCTATCTATCTATCTATCTATCTATCTATCTTTCTATCTATCTGTCCATCTATCTATCTATCTATCTATCTATCTGTCTGTCTGTCTGTCTGTCTGTCTGTCTCTCTGTCTGTCTCTCTGTCTGTCTGTCTGTCTGTCTGTCTATCTACAAATCCAAATCAGAAAACGTTGGGACAGTATGGGAAACTCAAATAAAAAAGAAAGTGTTTCTATATTTAATTTGACTTGTATTTCATTGCAGACAATACAGCAAACATTTTTAATGTGTTAAAAAAATATGTATCTCAATTTTGGTTCTTGCAACACATTTAAAAAAAATTTGGGACAGGAGCAGTTTAGGGCTAGTAATCAGATAAATTGGTTAAGTAATGATGTGATTTGAATCAGGTGATGTCAACAAGTGATTGTAATTATGATTTGGTACAAAAGCAGCATCCAGGAAAGGTCTAGTCCTTTAGGAGTAAAGATGGGCAGAGGATCACCAGTTTGCCAACAAATACGTGAGAAAATAATTGAAATGTTTAAAAACAATGTTTCTCAATGAAAGATAGGAAGACATTTGGATATTTCACTTTTAACAGTGCAGAACATCATTAAAAGATTCAAGGAATCTGGAGGAATTTCAATGTGTAAAGGACAAGGGTGCAAGCCTAAGCTGAACAACCGTGAGCTCCGACCCTTCAGGCGTGACCTCCAATCCCTCAAGAATCCTCATTCAACTATAAGCAAAATCACCACATGGGATCAGGACTACTTTGGCAAACCTTTGTCAAATACTACAATACGTAGTTAGATCGACAAATGTCAGTTAAAACTGTACTGTGTCTAAAGAAAGCCCTATGTTAACAGTGTCCTGAAGCGGTGTCGACTTCTCTGGGCACGGAGGCATCTGGGATGGACCATCACACAGTGGAAACATGTTCTGTGGTCAGATGAATCAGTATTTAAGGTATTTTCTAGGAGAAATGAATGCCGTGTGCTTGTTGAATCTAAAGCATTTTCCCAAAATATGTCAAAATAAAAATTGTCACGAAAAATCATTCCACTTGCTGAAACACAGAGACAGTTGTGGCCAAATTAAGACTCAAAATCACGCATCCCCAACTTCACACAAGGGTTAAAACTTAATTATTTTCATGGTTTGCCTCAATTAAGTTAAATAGGTCTGTGGAGACAGATCTGTAAGCAGGATGAGCTGCTAAAGTTTGTTTACCAGTGTTGCTAGGCAACCAGTATACTCATCTTACAGCCTACCTGTGTGTGCATGTTTCCCAGTGGGACAGCAAACACTTAGCACACCATACATTCCCTATTGACTTTCACAGGTCATCGATTAAAGAAAGTAACTTGACGAAAATATATTAACCAACGCTAAAATGGCTTTAGCAAGTGGACACTGGGTGGAAAAGGAAACTGTTGGGGTCCCACCAAGCCCAAGGTGAGTTACTGATGCCTCTCTTTCATTGATGATGCTTTTATAGACTATGAAAATAGGGCTGCACAATATATCGAAAAATGATCGTTATCATGATAACAGCAGGCCTATAGCCAGCCTGGTGAAAGGGGCGGTTCTTTTTTCGACTTTTTTTGCAGTTATTCGCCATCTTCTGTTTTATTATGAGTTTGAAATACTGCATTTTAGATACATTGTAAGCATCTTAAGCTGGATTAGCTTGTCGGATGGTTATCGTAACCACACTTTTTGATGTACCAAAAATATTTCCTAAAGATTTAGACTGAATAAATATGCATAAATATATATATATATTTTAAACACACATCATATATCATTAGAAAAAAAGCAATCTGTTAAAGTTTTAAATTAAAAACTGTAGCCTACTGTCATTTATTAGGTAAATAACAAACTAGCCAGCACATTCAGGATTTGGCCTCAGTCAAAGTTTGGCTATTTAAATAATAAAAAAACAATACTAACTTCAGGAAAAAATACATTTGAAAATTCATGAATAACAATACCCAAATTAGTATTCAAGTTAACTGTAACATGGGCCTCTTTTGGTGCTTCACAGCATTTTTGTTTCAATAAGATGGCATAGCGGTCAAAATAAGACAAATGAGATCATTTATGGGACAAATTCTGGACCTTTGTCAGTGAGTTGTGGGTTGTTTAAACCCTCCAAACCCACCCTGGCTATGTGCCTGAACAGTATATGCAATATTCATATCGTAGAGAGGTGAAATGACTTTTTTAGAAATGCACCAAAAAGAAAATTCTGCAGAAACCAAAAAAATAGAACTGAACATAAAAACATACCAATGAGGAGGGTATACGGCTAACCTGCTTTATAATGTTTTTATGAGGACTCTGAAGTTTACAGTCTTTGGTTTACTGTTAATTAACTTATTATTTATCATAATATAGATAACTATATTCATAAGTCTAAATAGACAGAAGAAAATCTTTTAGACAGGAATAGCTCGCTACCTTCATACTTTAAAAGAGACAAGAAATGTTAAAGTGAAAAAACTTCATCATTCATTTTCCTTCACAGCAGAATGAACCGCCAACTTATCCAGCAAATGTTTTACGCAGCAGATGCCTTTCCAGCTGCAACCCAGTAGTGGGAATCACCCATACTCTCACATTCTCACACACACACACTCATACACTATGGCCAATTTAGTTTATTCAATTCACCTGAAGCACCAAGAGGAAACCCACAGCAACAAGGGGCGAACATGCAAACTCCACACAGAAATGCCAACTGACCCAGCCGAGACTCGAACCAGCGACCTTCTTGCTGTGAGCGACAGTGCTAGTCACCGTGTCGCCCCAACTACATTATTTTAAAGGCATAAACCTGTTTTTTTCTTAAATAATTTGTTAACATTTACAACTTTTGAAGATGGACTTGTCATGTCTTATTATTATTTTCTCTTTTTATTTTATGGATGAGAGGAAATTACCAAGAGCCAATAAGGGTCAATATATCTGCCCAGATTTTCATTCATTCGTAGTGTATAATAGTTTGCACTTTGACAGGGTTTTTTTGGGTTAGAAAAGTTTATTAGATCAGAAAAACATCCATTGTTGCAACAGGTTGATAGGGAAAACGTACCCCCGTATACATTTCTGGAGAGCGTGAATTATGTAGCCAAAGCTGCGTATGGCTGCATTTTATCTCTAAAACAAATGCTACAGGTCGTTATGACCGTTATTACCTCAAGGTGGATGTTTTTTTCGCTGTTACCAGTTTGCCCAGTGGCTCGCCATGTATGTCGGCAGATTTGAGACGCAGAAAGGAGTTGACCACAACGATGGGGTTCGAGTCTGGTGAAGAACGGTTCCAGAAAGCGGGTAACACAAAAACAAAAAGTAAAAAAATTAAATAAACAACTAAATAACAGGGTGAGAATGTGGTCAAATCTGAAAACATGGTTAAAATCAGGCAGCCGTGAGGGCTTTTCTGCTTTAGAAAACACTGTCGGTTGGGTTTAGGGAAGGGGGTAGAAGGAGGATCGGTCAGTCAGTTAGTCGACAGCGGCGTTTGGTGGATTAACGTGAGAACGGCAAACACGAGTGCGAGAAATTTGAGATCTCAAAAAGCATACACAGCTGCCTCTGGTGGATTGGCGAAACAAAAACTGCAAAAACAATGTACCTCCTGTGAAGTATTTCACCCTCTCTAGAAATGTATATAGTGGTACATATCCATAATGAGCCTGGGTTGCATTATCACCTATTTATTTTAGTAGACTATGATCCTTAAATAAATGATGTAAAAAAAAAGCTAATAAAAATAGCTTATCTCTAGGGAAATGTCATATCGCGACAAATATCTCTTTCCCAATACTTAAAGCAATATTTTCCTAGTATCATGCAGCTCTATGAAATTATAATACACCATACTTATCATTTATAGATACGGCCATGCGATGGCTGTGGCGGGAAATATTGCTTTCTTGTTTGGAGGAGCATCAAGCGCAATCACAGAGGTGTGTGAATCCAGTAAAACTGCTTTAAATTGTTGTTCATGATGATCATTGATTTGCACCTGCTTAACAATAAAACCTTATTTTTATCCCAGGATGATCCTCCAATATACCTCAATGACTTTTACATGATTACAGGTACTTTTAGTGAAATATTTTGCAATGAATCAATACTGTAAACCACTGTTTCCCAACTCCTGGAGGCATACCAACAGTACATATTTTGGATGTCTCCCCTATCTGACCCATTGACTTCAGGTTTTGGAGTCTCTTGTAATGTTCTGATGAGGTGTGCTTGATTAGGGAGAGGTTGAAAATGTGTACTGTTTTGGTGTGCCTTCAGGAACATGGTTGGGAAACGCTGCTGCAAACAAAGGCTCTTTACATGATAGTTTGCTTGTTCGCGTCATTTCAGGTGTACTTTTCTTGTGTTTTTAGTTTCAGCGGATCAAGTTACATGGGAGCTGATGCCCCAGAAAGGTGACGTTCCCTCAAGAAGAGAAGGACACACTCTGTGGTAATGGCAGATCTGCAGTAACCCTACCTTAAACTTGTTTAAATGAGCCAAAACATTAAGAAGGCCAAAGCAAATATGATATGGGCCAAATTGTTGCAGGAGACAACGGATACCGACGTTTGTCATTTGAATGTCTGTTAAAAACATCACTTTGCTATGTTATATGAGGTTTCTGAATGGCTTTTTATACCACTAACAATATCTGAATTGATAATAACAGAGTTGACAGTACAGAGCTGACATTTTCCACCATTTTGTGCTTAAGCTCAGGATGCTAACCTTAAACCAGACACCACACGGTATGGCTAAAACACAAATTTATGTATTTTCATCATATTATTGTCAGTGGTGTTAAGTGATTACAAATACTCACAGTACTGTGATTGAGTAGTTTTTCTCAGGAATTGTAATTTAGTAAGTAGTTTTAAAAATGTCTACTTTTACTTCCCCTTGAGTACATTCTTAGTGCAGTATTGGTGCTTTTACTCCACTACTTTCCTTCAACCTGCAGTCACTACTTTATTATTTCTTGTCTATGGGGATTAGAAAAATCAGTCCTGTGATTCCCGTCCAATCAAATGACACATAGTAGGTAAATCGCATCATAATGAACTACTTAGGTGATTTATAATTGCAGCAAACTGTTTGGAAGCATTAAAAATGTCCAAGAAGATGTCCAAAATCATTACATGCATTGACCCAAAGACTGTTTAGATGCATGTCACTGATGACAAAATGACGGATGTTTATTTGTATGGTGACCGAAATGGCCTTAAACACCCAGCAGGCACAAAACGTCAACATGACATCAGATTGAAGTTGTACCCCAACGTCGTGGGGACGTTGCATTTTGTTTGGAAATAAAAATCTGGTTGACGTCAGAACTTAACATCAGGCTGATGTCAATTGTCCAACCTAAAATCAACCAAATATCAACGTCTAATGATGTTACAGCTTGACGTTGTGTAAACATTTCCACTATAATGTCTATCAGATGTTGGATTTTGGTTGCTATATTTGACAAATAAATGTCAGTATTTGATGTCAATGTGACGTTGGTTTAAGATGTTGGTTCGACGTTGGATTTTGGTCACTTTCTAACAACCTAAAAATCAACCAAATATCAACGTCATTTGATGCTGTTATTGGACATCAAAAAAACGTTGTCCTTAGACGCTGACTAGATATTGAATTTTGGTCACCTGACATTACAACCTAAATCTAACCTAATGTTCATGTCTTAAAACATTGTGTGCCTGCTGAGCAGTAACTAAATGCACTACAGAATGTTACGTTTACACACATCCAAAAATTAGATGTAAATGGATCAGCTTTTCATAGCGAAATACTCACTACTCGCTACTCTTGAGTACTTCTAAAAGGGCTACTTTTTACTCATAATTTGAATAATATTTACAACAGGTACTTTTACTCTACTTGCACTACATTTTTAGGCAAGTAATGGTACTTTAAATTAAGTATGTTTTTTCAGCACTCTTTCCACCACTGATTATTTTTTTTAAAAACGTGAATGAGAAGTTTGCCGATATACAGTGCATCCGGGATCAGAATCAGAAAGAGCTTTAGTGCCAGGTATGTTCACACATACAAGGAATTTGTTTTCGTGACAGAGCTTCTACAGTGCAACAGAATTACAGAGACAGGACTCAAAAACAGATAATAAATATATTTTAAAAAGTAGTGAATGCAATAGACAAATTAACCAGTGTATGTACAGTTGTATTACTATATACAACATAATATGTGCAGCTGTTATGTGCAAATTGGCATGTAAAGTGTGTTGTTAAATAAGTGTATGTGTGCATAAAAAAGTGTATATAGCAGGTAGTGATGTTCGTTCCACAATTATTATCATCAAGTGTTCATGAGATGGATTGCCTGAGGGAAGAAACTGTTTCTGTGTCGGGCTGTTCTGGTGCGCAGTGCTCTGAAGCGTCGACCAGAAGGTAACAGTTCAAAGAGGCGGTGTGCTGGGTGTGAGGGGTCCAGAGTTATTTTGGAAGCCCTTCTGCTCGCTCTGGATGAGTACAGTTCTTGGAGAGTAGGGAGGGTTGTACCAATGATTTGCTTAGCAGTCCGAACTATTCAACGTAGTCTTCGGAGGTCGGATTTGGTGGCAGAGCTAAATTAGACAGTTATTGAAGTGCAGAGGACTGATTCAATGATGGAGGTGTAGAACTTTTCAGCAGCTCCTTTGGCAGGTTGAACTTCCTCAGCTGACGAAGAAAGTACAGCCTCTGCTGAGCTTTTTTGACAATGGAGTCAATGTGAGTGTCCCACTTCAGATCCTGAGAGATGGTGGTGCCCAGGAACCTGAATGACTCCACTGCTGCCACAATGCTGTCCATGATGCTCAGTGGGGGGGGGGGGGGGGGGGGAAGGGGGTTCTCCTGAAGTTCACTATCATCTCCACTGTTTTGAGCGTGTTCAGCTCCAGGTTGTTGTGACTGCACCAGACAGCCAACTCCTTAACCCCCTGTCTGTTAGCAGACTCGTCACCGTCCTGAATGAGGCCGATAAGTGTAGTGTCGTCTGCAAACTTCAGGAGCTTGACAGAGGAGTCTTTTAAAGTGCAGTCATTCGTGTACAGGGAGAAGAGCAGTGGGGAGAGGACACACCCCTGGGGGCGTCAGTGCTGATTGTGCGGGTACTGGATGAGAATTTTCCCAGCTTCACCAGCTGCTGCCTGTCCATTAGGAAGCTGTTGATCCACTGACAGACAGAGGTGGGCACAGAGAGCTCAGTTAATTTGTGCTGGAGAAGTTTTGGGATGATAGTGTTAAAAGCTGAGCTGAAGTCAACAAACAAGATCCTCACATAGGTCCCTGGTCTGTCTAGGTGTTGCAGAACATAATGCAGGCCCATATTGACTGCATCATCCACAGACCTGTTTGCTCTGTTGGCAAACTGAAGAGGGAAAGTATTCACTGTTAAAAAAATGCAGGGTTCCACACAATTTATTCATGTTGTCCCAACACAAACTGGTTAACTTAACACTTTTAAAAAATTTATATGGATTGAACATAAAAAAATTGTTGTCCCAATGAACAATTGTGTTGTTTCAGCTCATTTTATTTAAGTAGTTTGAACAAGTAAAATAACATTTTTTTGAATGTTCATAGCTCTTCCCTTTTTCCACATTTTTCCAAAATGGATTAAATTCATTTATTTCCTCAACATTCTACACACAATCCGTCATAATGGCAATGTGAAAAAAGTTTTGAAATTGTTGCAAATTTATTACAAATAAAAAACCTGAGAAATCACATGTACATCAGTATTCACAGCCTTTGCCGTGAAGCTTTAAATTGAGCTCAGGTTCATTCTGTTTCCACTGATCATTCTTGAAATGTTTCAGCAGCTTCATTGGAGTTCATCTGTGGTCAATTTAGTTGATTGGACATGATTTGAAAAGGCATACACCTGTCTATATAAGGGCCCAGGGTTGACAGTGCATGCCAAAGCACAAACCAAGCATGAAGACAAAGGAATTGTCTGTAGACCTCTGAGACAGGATTGTCTGGAGGCACAAGGCTGGGGAAGGTTACAGAAAACATTCTGCTGAATCTTTTAGCAAACTAATGGTAAAGAGGGGCGTAGTGTAGAATATTGTGTCGTCAAACTGAAATCATCAGAGAACGCCAACCTGATTTCACCAAGTAGGACATGTTCCTGGATTTACATCTATGTTGATCCTGGAACAACATTCCAATCAGCCAATTAGAATTGAGAGATACAGTGTAAGTTAAGTTTAGGCTTACGGTTAGGTTTATGCACTTCTACATGATTGTTCTACAACTATTCCTCCCCACTGATTTTGGGAATAATTTACAGTTATGCTTGGGTTTAGGGGTAGGGAATAGGTATGGATTACATTTTCCAACAAAAATGATGTTCCAGGATCAACATAGATGTTAATCCAGGATCGCATCATACTTGGCAAAATCATGATATCCATCAGAAAAGGACCGCCACTACCAAAACAAACTTTTTTTTTTCAGTGAATGAACTTGCATGGATTAATTGCTCACCTAAAGAACAACAATGTGCGCTAGCAAAATAACCATTGTATATTTAGATTTTACACTGACTTCAAATGACACTTTTTAACCCAAAGGTTTGGTTTGTCCATAGTTGACCCAACAGTGGGTTTAATACAACCCAATAATTTATTTGAGTGTACATCAACAAAATATGAGTATGTTTCTATAAATTCAAAAAGGCAAGTTTTTGGCCATACTGTACATCAATCAAACACAATGCTCCCTCTGTTCCCCACAGTGTAGTTAAAGGAAAACTCTACTTGTTTGGAGGTTCTTCAGACCCTGACGCTAAAGAGTGTCTTCCAGGCATCTACTGCTTTGACATCGGTAAGAATCTACAGCATTTATGACATACACTGTGTGTCAGTGTATGTCTTTTATATCCTCATGTCTTGTTACGGTGTGTGTGTCCTACAGTGACACTGACATGGGAAAAGCTGCTGTCTGGAGGAGTTTCTCTGCGGACACTGAGACACAGCGTAGCGGCTCTGGGGGAAAACATCTATGTGTACGGAGGGATTGTGGACGGACTTGCTACTGATGACCTCATGATGTTCAACACAGGTCAGTGCTGTGAAGATTCACCAGCCCGGTTCATCTCAGACACTGACCTGCTTTTTCAGATGTGCTTAGCATTATAAAGCCTTCTTTATAGCTTTATAGTTCAGTGTTTGAAAAGAAAGCATAAGAAAAACATTCATCTTAAAGGGTCCACAAAACTTAAACATTCATCTTAAAGGGATAGTTCACCCAAAAATGAAAGTTTCCTGTTAATTTACTCACCCACAGGTCATCCAAGATGTAGGTGACTTTTTTTTCTTCAGTACTTTTCTACAGTATTGGGAATTGAGTCACCAGCTCTCGTATTTTCATCATCAAAAGCGACCCCACATAGCAAAATTTCTCAGGCCCACACAATCAGCTCTTGCTTGGCCCACATGCAGCAGTGAATTATGGTACATGATTGAACCAAGTCTGGCTTCCATACAAGGGCCAAACATGAACCACATCTGAGCCAAGTCTCAGCCAACTTAATAACCTATAACTGGGCCTGAACTGGGCCAGATATGTTGATGTGTGCCGCTGCAATGAATTTGATAAACTACTGAAGCATTTCGCTTTATAGCCAAGCTTTTTTTCGAAGTGACCTAATTGGTAGAATTTTTTCTTTACTCCAAAATTATTTTAATGTATTTTAAATGTGGGTCAAGACAAGACAAACTTACGTGGCCCACATATCAATTTTTAACATCTGGGCCAAATACTACATTTGATATCTAGCCCAAGTCTCGTGTGCCGCCTTAAAGACGGTGCCACCTCTGCCAAACCCGGGCCATCTTTGGCCCACATGTTGCATGCCAGTGCCAGGCGAATGCCTGCTGTGCCAAGTTTGTGCCAAATCTGGGCCAGAATTCTTTGCTACCTGGGACTACAATTGGACTACATGCACTGAGACTATTTGACTGTGGATTCGAGCTAATAATCTTGTTAATAATGTTCAGCTTCTTCCACGGAGCAATTGTTTGGCTTCACATAACCTCAGTGTGTCATCAGGAGCCACGACTATTGATTTGACTATTGACTGCCAAGGATCACAGATTGAGCTCAAAAGATTCTTTAATGTTTTACTGGAGAAAGAGTCACCTACATCTTACATGACCTGAGGGTGAGCATAATAACAGGAAACTTTCGTTTTTGGGTGAACTATCCCTTTAATTTGCACGTAGATATTGCCCTAAATACAATTTCTGGGTGAAAATTGTTATGCCAAATAGCATTAGAATATTAGAAGTTGCATTAAAGGTGCAGTATGTAAGTTTGACACCCAGTGGTTGAACTAGGTATTGCACACCTGGTTCAAAACACATGCAGATTGAGGACACCAACAGAAGCGTGTCTAACCATCGAGCCTAAAGGCTGATTTAAAGCTGATTTAAGTCGTGTTCTACATAAAGGCAACAGCAAGTAATAGAAGGAATATTTTCCTTATACTGTAGTTTTTGTCCTAACCAACACCTGAAATTTATATTTTAGAAACAGCTTATATCTTGCTGCTGAACAACAGGAAAATCTAACAATGATCACCCCGGGTACACCTCATGTGCTTTATTCAGTGTTAAATAATATAATGATGTGAGTTTGAATGCCGTTTTACACAACGTTTTTTACTGAAAGCAGATAGTTCACCTCAGATCTAGAAAATAAACCATTTGAAATCAAACTTTAGAACTGTGACAAACCAGCACATATCAGTGATTCAGCATGTGCATTTAATAATTTTAAAGAGGTTTAATATGTATTAATTAGATTATAAACCTTACCATTTCGTGGGAGTGCAGTGAGTGCACTATTCTGTGCTTCTGAATGGCTGTATTTACATTTCTGTCGTGTTTCATCTGGTGCAAACAGCCGAATTGCTCATCACTGCAAATCTCATCATGTAGCGTGTTGTTAGGACACGGGGTTACAGTGTAACCTGCTCACCTAATGTTTACGTTCGTATAGTTTATATAATTTGATAATTAATAACCACCTCATGTGGAACTCTGAATCTGCGTCTCATTCCGGGTATGCTACTGTCATGTTCAAGAAACCAGTCTGAGATGATTCGCGCTTTATGACATGGTGCGTTATCCTGCTGGAAGCAGCCATCAGAAGATGAGTACACTGTGGTCATAAAGGGATGGACATGGTCAGCAACAATACTCAGGTAGGCTGTGGCATTGACACGATGCTCAATTGGTACTAATAGGCCCAAAGTGTACCATGAAAATATCCCCCACACCATTACAGCACCCCCACCAGCCTGAACCATTGATACAAGACAGGATGGATCCATGCTTTCATGTTGTTGAAATGTTGTCAATTCTGACCCGACCATCCGAATGTTGCAGCAGAAATGGAGACTCATCAGACCAGGCAACGTTTCTCCAAACTTCTATTGTCCAGTTTTGGTGAGCCTGTTTGAATTGTATCCTCAGTTTCCTGTTTTTGGCTGACAGGAGTGGCACCCGGTGTGGTCTTCTGCTGCTGTAGCCCATCCGGATCAAGGTTGGACGTGTTGTGTGTTCAGAGATGCTCTTCTGCAGACCTCGGTTGTAACGAGTGCTTATTTGAGTTACTGTTGCCTTTTTATTAGCTGGAACCAGTCTGGCCATTCTCCTCTGACCTCTGGCATCAACAAAGCATTTGCGCCCACAGAACTGCCGCTCACTGGATGTTTTCTCTTTTTCAGACCATTCTCTGTAAACCCTGGAGATGGTTGTGCGTGAAAATCCCAGTAGATCAGCAGTTTCTGAAATACTCAGACCAGCCCGTCTGGCACAAACAACCATGCCACGTTCAAAGTCACTTAAATCACATTTCTTCTTCATTCTGATGCTCGGTTTAAACTGCAGCAGATTGTCTTGACCATGTCTACATGCCTAAATGCATCGAGTTGCTGCCATGTGATTGACTGATTAGAAACAGGTACAGGACAGGTATACCTAATAAAGTGGCCGGTGAGTGTATGAGCTGTTAGATACACTTTATTTTAAGTTACATTTATAATCAATAATTTGATTCAATGTACTTATGAAGTACATACATTGTATTTATATTTGAAAAATGTTTGCATGTAATTACATCTGTAATTACACTGTTGACCCACCCCTAACCCTACTCGTATCCCAGATTAATAGCTCCAGAAGTGTCCTGCAATTAAATATGAACACAATAGAAATATTGGACTTATTTTTGATTCAAGTACTGTACATAGGAGTTAATGTGACTTAAAATAAAGTGTAACCGTGCTATTGTGTACACTGTAAAAATGCAGGGTTCCAAACAATTCCTTCATGTTGTCCCAACACAAATCGAGTATGTTAACTTCATTGCTTTTACAAATTTGAATGGATTGAACATAAAACAATAACGTTGTTAAAAAAAAGATCAAGAATTGTGTTGATTCAGCTCATTTTAAATAAGAAGTTTGAACAAGCAGCAAAAGTCATTTATGTAACCAATACTGATCACTCTTTCAGCATCACTGAACTGGATGCCTATTAAAACTACAGGAACTCTGCCTTCAGAAAGGTAAACAGACCATTTCCACTGCACATATGTGCATAGAAATAGATATACAGTAAAATAGTGTTGTTGTTTTTTTTAAAAGAGTGAATGACAGAGTGCTGAAAGCTGGCCATCTGTTGGAAAGAACAGTTTGATCTGCTGAACGTTGTGGTTTTCCTCTTTTCTCCTGTAGATATGATCACTCATGCGCTGCGGTCGGGGAGCAGATCTTTCTGTTTGGTGGATGTTCAGAGGACGGATCTCTGCTGAAAGACATGTATGCACTTAATACAGGTATAACTGTGACCAAACAGGTTTCCAAATCATGCACACATTTGAACATCTGACTGTAATGAGCTACAATATACTGTCTGCTTCCCCATAGAGACTCTGCTGTGGGAACAGTGTAAAGTAAAGGGAGATTCTCCTGTTGTTTGTGCGGGTCAAACCTTTACGCCACATCATGACAAGGTAAAGCAGTTTTACTAGTTTCCACTACATATACAGTAATTAGCCCCCCCTGTATATTTTACATAACAGTCTAAATAATCTAAACATAATAGTTTTAATAACTCATCTCTAATAGCTGATTTATTTTCTCTTTGCCATGATGACAGCACATAATATTAGATTAGATATACTTTAAGATACTAGTATTCATCTTAAAGTGACATTTAAAGGCTTAACTAGGTTTGTTGGGTAAGTTAGTCATTGTATAACAGTGGTTTGTTCTGTAGACAATTAAAACAAATGCTGCTTAAGGGGGGTAATAATATTGACCTCAAAATGTTTTAAAAAAATTAAAAAACTGCTTTTATTCTAGCCGAAATAAAACAAATAAGACTTTCTCCAGAAGAAAAAATATTATAGGAAATACTGTGAAAATTTCCTGAATCTCTTAAACATCATTTGGGAAATATTTGAAGAAGAAAAAAAATCCTACACTATGTTTGCCCACCATCATATACTACCATTCAAACCTTTGAAGCAGTGCAATTTTCTTTTACAGAAAATAAAGTAAAATGTTTGTTTGTTTTGTTTGTTTGTTTGTTTGTTTGTTTGTATGTTTGTTTGTTTGCTAGGAAGAGAGATCAGCACTTTTATTTGGCAAAGATGAACTGAATTAATCAAAAGAAGAATTTATTTAAAATTAATCTTGTTTTTCAGAGTTATGTTTTTATTACAGAATCCCTACAAAATATGACTTTCCACAAAAAATATGTTTTCAGCATTGATCAGAATTAATTTGGACCATCAAATCAACATATTAAACTTATAATAAAAATATGTTTTCTTACTAGTATTTCTTGTCAGGCTTTATAGGATTCATTTATTTGTATTGGGATATTAATATTACTTTCTTGCATTATTTACACCAAAAGTGTTGATTATTGATCAGAAAAGTGTTTTTTTTTTTTCAACATTAAAATGATTGTTACAAATTACTTTGGTCACACTTTATTTTGATGGTCCGTTTGTGGAATTTAAGTTACATTGCATCTACATGTCAACTAATTCTCTTTAGATTATTAGTAGACTGTTAGGGTTATGGTTAGTGTAAGTTGACATGTACTTGCAAAGTTTCTTATAGTCAGTTAAATGTCTGATGAAGGAGCAGTATCAACAGATATTAAGCAGACTGTCTACTAATACTGAGATGGTTGTGCCTGAAAATCCCAGTAGATCAGCAGTTTCTGAAATACTTAGAGCAGCCCGTCTGGCACTAACAACCATGCCACGTTCAAAGTCACTTAAATCCCCTTTCTTCCCCATTCTGATGCTTGCTTTAAACTGCAGCAGATTGTCTTGACCCCGTCTACATGCCTAAATGCATCGAGTTGGTGCCATGTGATTGGCTGATTAGAAATTTGCGTTAACAAGCAGTTGGACAGGTGGACCTAATAAAGTGGCCGGTGACTGTACATTTATTTGAGCATCTGTAATACTGTGACAAATTTTTTGACCCTTTTTACAAGATGTAAAATAAGTCTCTGATGTCCCTAAAGTGTGTGTGTGAAGTTTCAGCTCAAAATACCACACAAATTATGTTTTATAACTCTTTGAAACTGATCCTTTTTGGTGTGTGTCTATTATGCTTTTATTAACAAGTTGTGCCATTTTGCTCACTGTCACTTTAAATTCAAATACGATTGTGCTCCAAGCCCTATTTGGAAAAAGGGCGGACCTAAAAATGCCTAGCAGCAGATTCAAAACAGTTGCTTCTCGCTTAGGGCTATTTATGCTAATGAGGAAGAAATTGTCCCTAGTGGGCGGGGCTTTTCCCCTCTAATGACACGTACAAAGGGAGAATGTCAATCAAAGTGTTTTTATCAACTGTGGTTCTAAAAAAATAGAATGAATTATTTTTTACCATTAAAGGCTGGGTATATTCACACACTGCTGCCACACAACTGTGTTTAACCCCCTTTTAAAAGTATTTTTTTGCATAATAGGACCCCTTTAAAACAATTTAAAATAAGTATTTTTATATAATCTGATAGGAAAAATAAATGTTCAGCATTTCTACATCAATCATTAGAATTAAATGATCCTGCAGATTGTTATTTCTATAAAAAAGGGAATGAATCCTGGAAACGCTGACATGGAAGATGAGTAAAAAATAAATAATTTATTAGTATTAGAAAACATATTACTTCATTCATTTTATTTTCGGCTTAGTCCCTTTATTAATCTGGGGTCTCCACAGCAGAATGCACCGCCAACTATTCCATCATATGTTTTGACGCATTGGATGCCCTTCCAGCTGCAACCCATCACTGGGAAAGACCCATACACACTCATTCACACTCATACACTACGGAAAATTTACCTTACCCAATTCACCTGTACCGCATGTCTTTAGTCTGTGGGGGAAACCGGAGCACCAGGAGGAAACCCAGGCCAACACATGCAAACAACACACAGAAATGTCAACTGACCCAGCCGGGACTCGAAACAGTGACCTTCTCGCTGTGAGGACGACAGTGCTAACCATTGCGCCACCGCGCTGCCTTAGAAAACATAAACTAATATTCAAATAATTGTAATATGTTGATTTAATTGACAAAAACATTATCAATGATCAACAAATCTTTTGTAAATGATGCTGAAAACTATTTTTGTGTAAATAATAGAGGAAATTTGTATTATTATCCTTTTAAAAATGAATCCGCTAAAAGATTAAATAAATCTGTGAAGCCTGACAAGAAATACTATTACTAAAAAATACAATGTAATAAGTTAAATACGTAATACGTCACCTCACAGCAAGAAGGCCGCTGGTTTGAGTCCCGGCTGGGTCAGTTAGCATTTCTGTGTGGAGTTTGCATGTTCTCCTCGTGTTGGTGTAGGTTTCCTCCGGGTGCTCCAGTTTCCCCCACAGTCCAAACACATGCGCTATAGGTGAACTGAATAAACTAAATTGACCATAGAGTATGTGTGAACATGAGAGTGTATAGGTGTACTGGGTTGCTGCTGGAAGGACATGCGCTGTGTAAAACATATGCTGGATAACTTGGCGGTTCATTCCGCTGTGAGGACCCCTGATAAATAAGGCACTATTTTAATAAATAAAGCCGAAAGAAAAAAATAAAGCAGAAGGAAAATGAATGAATGAATTATTATTACACATATAAAAGGAGTTAGTCTTGTAAACCCTCACAAAAAGTACTATTTTAAAAAAACGTGTGTAAAATGTGTGTTTTTAATATCATTTTAATATGTTGATTTGATGGTCAAAAACATTTCTGATCAATGCTGAAAGCTATTTTGTGTTAATAATACAGAAAATGTTTATTATTGTCCTCATAAAAAGGGAATCTTGTGAAGCATGACAAGAAATATTAATAAAAACTAATGGTAAAACTAGGGTTTACAGAGAATGGTCAGAAAAAGTGAAAATATCCAGTGAGCGGCAGTTCTGTGGGCGCAAATGTCTTGTTGATGCCAGAGGTCAGAGGAGAATGGCCAGACTGGTTCCAGCTGATAGAAAGGCAACAGTAACTGAAATAACCACTCGTTACAACCGAGGTCTGCAGAAGAGCAACTCTGAACGCACAACACATCCAACCTTGAGGCAGATGGGCTACAGTAGCACAATGGGTGCCACTCCTGTCAGCTAAGAACAGGAAACTGAGGCTACAATTTACACAGGCTCACCAAAACTGGACAATAGAAGATATAAAAAACGTTGCCTGGTCTGATGAGTCTCCATTTCTGCTGCCACATTCGGATGGTCGGGTCAGAATTTGACAACATGAAAGCATGGATCCATCCTGCCTTGTATCAACGGTTCAGGGCTGGTGGTGGTGGTGTAATGGTGTGGGGGATATTTTCTTTGCACACTTTGGGCCCATTAGTACAAATTGAGCATCGTGTCAACGCCACAGCCTACCTGAGTAGTTAAAAGGGGGTCCAACCCGGTACTAGTAAGATGTACCTAATAAAGTTGCCGGTGAATGTAGTTATGGTAACCATCAGGACTTTCTTCAAAAATACTGAACATTTATAGCAACCCCAAAGTTTTAAAACGTCATGAACATTGTCTGAAACAAATGAGGATAAAAGCATGACATAAATGCCCTTCAGATCAAATTTCATGTGTCAGCTAAAATTTTTGTTGTCATTTTGTTGTTTTTTTAATTGTACACTGTTATTTTTGACCCCAGGATATTTACTTGTTTGGAGGAACGGTCAGCTGTCCTGATGGAGGGGTGTCATCGACCAATGAAATTCACAAACTAAGCATTGGTAAGATGAGAAGCAAAACCGAGAATGAAAGTCTTTTACCAGGAAACTTTCTTCTGAAAGCTGTTTCCTGTGAATAAATAAAGACTAGCACTCTTCCTGTGTCACCAGCAAAGATGAAGTGGAAGGTGCCGCTGTATGTGGGCATCCCTCCCTCCAGACGCCACGGACACACAGCTTTCATCATCCACAGCCATGTATGTGTGTTTCTGTTCACGCTTCTTTTATTTAAAGGCGCCTATTATCCAAAACTCACTTTAAGCACAGTTGTGTGGAAACAGTGTGTGAATATGAACAACTTCTGATGGTAAACCGTTTATTAATTATAATTGTTATAATCACACTTGAGGCGAAGTGGTGGCGCAGTGGGTAGCGCTCTCGCCTCACAGCAAGAAGGTCGCTGGTTTGAGCCTCAGCTGGGTCAGTTGGCATTTCTGTGTGGAGTTTGCATGTTCTCCTCGTGTTCATGTGCTCCGGTTTCTCCCACAAGTCCAAAGACATGCGGTACAGGTGAATTGGGTAGGCTAAATTGTTCATAGTGTGTGAATGTGAGGATATATGGGTGTTTCCCAGTGATGGGTTCCAGCTGGAAGAGCATCCGCTGTGTAAAACATATGCTGGATAAGTTGGCGGTTCATTCCGCTGTGGTGGCCTCAGATTAATAAAGGGACTAAGCCGAAAATAAAATAAATGAATGAATGAATAATCACATTTGATAAAAACAGTCTGCAGAAACACTTTGATTGACATTCTCCCTTTGTACATGTCACCAGAGAGAGAAAGCCCCGCCCATTAGTGACAATCTCTCCCTCATTAGCATAAACAGCCCTAAGTGAGAAGCAGCCGACTGCCATTAGAGTTTTGAAAAGAGCACAATCTCATTTGAATTTAAAGTGACAGTCACCAAAACGGCCAATAACTAACTAATTAATTATGCATATTTGCATCAGTTATATGGGGTGTAGCAGATTTATTTTTTTACATTTGCTGTTCAAACTAATTTGGCAAGGGAATATTCAGTGTTGGTTGTATTGATTGTCAGATTGTTACTTTTAGTGGCCCTATAAAAATCCCAGCAGGCACAGGATGTCAACATGACGTCAGATTGACGTTATATTAGTGTTGTCATGATACTGAATCTGTGCCAATAGATACTGAAGTTTTAAAAACGTCTCTTTCCCGCTAAGATTTGAGCGCTGTTAAGCGCGTTCTTAAAGGGGTGGTCCACTACGATATCATATTTTAAACTTTAGTTGATGTGTAACGTAGCTGTTTGACATAAACAACATCTCTGAATGTAAGATACTCAAAGTTCAATGCAAAGGGAGACATTGGCTGCGTCCGAAACCGCATACTTCCATACTATACAGTACGCTAAAATCAGTATGTGAGCTGAGTAGTATGTCCGAATTCATAGAATTTGAAAATCAGTATGCGAGAAGTACCCGGATGACTTACTACTTCCGGCGATATTCTGAAGTGCGTATCCCATGCACGCTGAGCTATCCCATGATGCTCCGCTAGAGAATTCATGAATGTAAGTAAATCGACGCAACTGACGCAGGCAGGTCACATGACCATAACAAAATGGCGGATGTAGTACGTCCGAATTCCATTCATACTTCTTACATTCATACTGTATAGAACGTACTTTTCTTACGGCCGAGTAGTACGTTTAAATTCAAATAAACGACCTACTGAGTAGTAGGCGGTTTCGGACGCAGCCGTTGGCTTTTACAGAGTTAGCTTAGCAAAGCTACCAGCAAACGAAGTTTGGGGACTACAAAAAACATCCAGGTTAGTGAGATCACAAAACCTTCAGGTTATGCGCATTCACCACACACACACACACACACCAAAGTGATTATCACAGACTCAACGCTCTATGATGTAAATGTGCACAATAGATTGATTTATCTAAACAATAATTAATTAAGTAATAGTCTTTACTTCCTTTACAGGAAAAATAAACTCATAAAGGTAGTAGTGAGTCAGTTCTGGGTGTCTGTCTCTTTAAGTGAGAGTTTTCTGTCCTTGGTTGCAGCTTTACGTGTTCGGAGGCAGAAATGAAGAGCAAGAATTTAATGACATGAAAGTAATGAAGTTAATAAACCCCTCAGAGAGACAGCCAGGTACGTACTGTTACCTATCTATTGTACTTCTGCCTTCAAATACTAATCTTCATTTCACTTGAGATTGAATTATGATTCCCTTTTCTTCAGTGATGAAGGAGATTTTATCGGAGTTTGGCCTGCAGGGTGTCAGTAACAGGTGGATGTGTTTCTGTGACTAAATGCATTACCAGTTTCATTACCGGTTTTCTGTTATTCAAATCCTTTCCGCTTGATCAGCTTCACTCCGACAAAGATTCCCAATGTGAAGTATGAGCTGAGTCAGTCTCCAGTGACCGTGAAGAGCTGCAGGACTGAGAACATCATCCAGGTGGTTCACCTCACACCATCAAATCTCCATAGCAAGTGTTTCATTTGCGCTACTACAGCTCAGCGTAATGAACCTTTAATTTGCTGCTTAATAGAGTTATTAAGGTATTATTTGGTAGGATTAGTGCTTTAGATTAGGATCATGATAAATATGTGTTTTATAAGTACTAATAAACACAACACAGGCTCATTCTGAAATTGTAGTCCTGTGGACGTTTCTGGAGACCGCCAATTATGTAGCCAGAGGAACGTATGGCTTCATTTCATTTTTTTAAACAAATGCTACGAGGCGGTATGACACCGCTCCATTTTGCGCTTACCAGCTGACCGCTTACCTCCGTGTGGAGACCTTTTCCACAGCAACCCGTTTGTCCCGTTAGCTCCTCATGTTACGTCGGCGGACTTGAGATGCAGAGAGGAGTTGACCACGGCGACGATGACGGGGTTTGAGTCCGGTGAAGAGAGGTTCCAGAAATCAGGTAAGACAAAAACAGAATCCAAAAAATAAAATGAACAAGTAAATAACAGGGTGAGAATGTGGTAAAATCCGAAAACGTGGTAAAAATCAGACGAGGGCTTTTCTTTTTCTGAATGGCTTTTGTAAACCGTTGGTTGGGTTTAGGGAAGTTTAGGGAAGCAGGTCAATAGGTAAAATTGGTTGGGTTTAGGGAAGGAGGAGGGTGGGTCAGTCGATTGGTCGGCCGGCCAGTCAGTCATTCATTCATTGGGTCATTCAGTCAGATAGACAGAAAGACAGACAGTCAGTCGACAGCGGCCTCTGGTGAGTTTACGCAAGAACAGCAGGCGCGAACGGCACTCACGAGAGAATTTTGAGATAGCAAAAACTGCAGAAATACGTACATACCGGGACGTATTTCGCTGTCTCCAGAAACGTCCACAGGGCTACGTTTTCAGAATGAGCCTGGGTTAAATAAACAGCTAATTTCCTAATAATAGGCACTGTTGCTACTTAAAGAAAAACTCTTAGTCCCTATGTACGTTTCTGGAGACTGCAAATTATGTAGCCAGAGGTAGGAATGGCTGCAATTCATTTTTTAAATCGAATGCTACGAGGCGACGCCATTGCTTTTTGCGCTTACCAGCTGACCGCTTACCTCCGTGTGAACGACTTTCCCGCTGCAAACAGTTTGTCAAGTTAGCTCGTCATGTACGTCGGCGGACTTGAGACTCGAGACTTGAGAGGAATTGACCACGACGACGGGCTTCGGGTCTGGTGAAGATCGATTCCAGAAAGCAGGTAAGACAAAAAATAAAATAAACGAGCAAATAACAGGGTGAGATTGTGGTAAAATCTGAAAACGTGGTAAAAATCAGACAAGGGCTTTTCTTTTGTTTTCTAAATTGCTTTTGAAACTTGTTGGTTGGGTTTAGGGAAGTGGGTGGGTGGGCAGGCGGGTCAAACGATAAAATTGGTTGGGTTTAGGGAAGGAGGAGGGTGGCTCAGTCGATTGATCTGTCAGTGAGTCAGTCAAACAGTCAACAGCGGCCTCTGGTGGGTTTACGCGAGAACAGCAGGCGCGAACGGCACCTTGAAACGGAAATTTGAGATCTCTAATACAGGATTCGCGAAAAAAACAAAACCTTTAAAAATGTGCACCTCCCAGGACGTATTTCGCGGTCTCCAGAAACATGTGTAGAGGTACGTTTTCAGAATGAGCCTGGGTTGTTGTTGTTGTTGTTGTTGTTGTTTTTTAAAATAAGCTCATTTTACAACTCTCCTAGAGTTAAAGAGTCGAGTTTTACCATTTTTAAATGCATTCAGCTGATCTCCGTGTCTGGCCAGAGCACTTTTAGCTTAGCTTAGCATAAATCATTAAATTAGATTGGACCAGTAGCATCTTGCTCAAAAATGACCAAAGAGTTTTGATAATCTTCCTATTTAAAGCTTGACTGTTCTGTAATCACATTGTGTACTTAGACTGACTGAAAACTAAAAGTTATTTTCTGGACCAGGGGTGCCCAAACTTTTTCGTATAAAGAGCAAAAAACCAAATACCATTATGAGCCGTAGGCCGAAGGTAAATAAACCATATTACCTCAAATTTGCCATGGGTAATTTCCTAATTTAATTAGTAATATTTAAAAAAATAAAAATAAAACAATCATATTAACTAATGCAGTATTACTTTTAAAATGATAACATTGCAATAAAAACATAACAGTAAATTCAATGCTGAATACACTAGTCAAGCAGTATCTGCCTTTGCCTTGATTTGCTCACCAAAGTCCTCTATCCATCAGGTACGTAAATTTAAACTAAATCTGATTAATTAGCAATATTTAATTGAAACATTTAATTTCAGTTAGATTTTAACAATAAAACTAACAAACAAAAAATTACATTAGTTTTGAAAAGACAATCTCTAAACAGTCCTCATCATCCTCCCTCTCTTCTCAGATTGGATGGCGGGCCAAATCAAAGGTTACCATGGGCTATCTGGTCTAGACCGATATGAATAGGAACTATACTCTCATTCTGGCGTAATGATCAAGGAACTTTGCTGCTGTACCATGGCTGCAGCAGGAGCAATGATACTACACAGTGCCTGAAAATAGCCCAGCTCCCAGCCCAAGCCCTACACACTTACACTACTAATTAGAATTTGAGTAGTATCATTGCTCCTGCTACAGCCATATACGGCAGTAAGGTTCCTTGATTATTACACTACAATGAGAGTACACTTCCAAGTCTTATCAGGCTCAAAAATAACATATTTGCATTTTTCATCAGTAAATGATGTGACAACAGAACATTCAAGAACTAAATCGGAAAATTATCAAAACTCTTTGGTCATTTTTGAGCCAAATGCTAATGGTCTAATCTGATTCAATGATTTATGCTAAGCTAAGCTAAAAGTGCTCTTGCCAGACCTGGAGATTGGCTGAATGGACCCACAAATGGTAAACCTCAACTGTTTACCTTTAGGAGAGTTATAAAACTAGCCTATTTTCAAAATAAGTGGAGTTTTCCTTTAAATACCAACAGTGAACTTATTATATTAATATATTGGCTGTTTATTAGTACTTACAAAGTACATATTCTGTGTGATCTACAGCATTAATCTTACCAGATCCTACCTTAATATTTGTTAATACGCAGCAAATTAGGGGTTTACTAAACTAAATGTCATAGTTAATGCCGTTAATCGTTTATTAAGAGTGAGAATTGTAGCTTAAATTAAAACGTGACCGACTTCCTTTTAAAACTTTTGTAAAGCAAGCAAACATTAAATTGATCAGACTTGACAAGGCTTTAATGATGTTACAAAATATATATATTATATTTAAAATAAATGCAGGGTTTTTTACTTTCTGGTCACCAAAGAAATGTTTCTCAATCAGTATATTATTAAATATTATGTCCACATATTAGAATGATAGGATCATGTGAAGGAGGTGATGTAGAAAACGCAGCAATTAATTACACTTTAAAACATTTGAATAGTTAATGGCTCTTTTAGATCGCATTATTTCACCTTATTACTGTGACTGTTTCGGTCAAGTAATAATGACTTCTATCAAAGTATCTAAAGCATATTGACCTTACAGTTGACAACAAAAGGCTAATTATTGACATTGTAATTCTGTTTTCCAAGTGCTGTCTGTATTAGTATTTCCTATTGTATTTTTTCCTCTGGGGAAAGTCTTAAAGGTGTAATACCTTAAAGATACAAAAGTGCACCTTTAGAAAAGCTACTGCCCCATTGAAAGGTTGTGTAGCTTTATTTCTGAATGTATATATGGAGATTTGAGATTTAAATCTAAATGAACACAGAGAGACGCGTACACTTTTCTTTATATGTACTTTGATGTTACCAAGGCAGCAAACTCATGTTATTTTCCTCAGGTGAGCGCTCATCGAGATTTCAGTGCAGTTCGTGAGGAAGCCATGAACATGATCTACAAAGCGTTTGCCCTGTTAGACGAGGAGTTCCAGAAGCTGGACAGGTAAAGACAGGTTCTGGAGATTTCTGGAATATTGTGGGATTTTTAAAGGGCTATTTCAGACATTGAAAGTCAGAGTTTTTTTTGTCCTACACTGTAAAAAATGTCTGTAAATTAGCAGTTTTCCATATTTTGTGATTTAATTTTTTATATTTTTCCTCCCAGCATTTGACCTCAGTTACTGACAGTTGATAAGCAGGAAAGCAATAAAATGTAGCTGGAAAATAGCATAACAATAGGCATCAAAACAGCATCAATGAAAAATAAGATATAGAAAAATTACATTTTGATAAATGGAAAATACCATTTAAACCACAAACAAAAGTCCCTACAAAAAATTCCTACACTGTAAAAATATCTGTTAGTTAACAGTTGCCGTTTTTTGTGATGCACAAGTGTTTTGAAAACAGATTTCTTTATTGAAAACAGAAGTCTAATGTAATCAGCAGTGGACAGCTTGATCATTTTTCACAACATGAACATGACTGAAGTTGAATCTTTTTATTACCTGTGTCAATTTTTGGGCTTGACTTCTGATGAATGTGGGAAACTGATGCACGCAGCACCGTCACTGACAAAAATCAAGGGAAAGCAGAGAGAGCGAGTGCGCGCGGCATTGAGAGCACGCGAGAGAGGCCTCAGTTATATCTCTGTCTGCCACTGATGGCTAATCTTGTTTGTGACACAAAAATACGCATCAGAATTTAGGGGGGCCAGAGGGGGTGCCAAGCTTGTTGACACGGGGGCAATAATGTGCAATATTTCATTCATGCAAGGATTGCTGGTCTCACTCTTACATGCACTTTGTCCTAAAGCCACTACTGCATGCTTTGTGTTTGGCCAGCGGCGTACAGAAATTACACTCATTACTAATCATACTTACATGCTATTTCAGAGTGAATATTCAGAGTACCATGGTAAACAATATACAGTAGGGAGCGCATCACAGGTTGTTATTGTTCAAAAATGAACCAATGTGAATATAAAAGCAACTTCACCTTAGTAAAGCAGGCTGAATAGCGCTATTTGCTGATGTTTGGTTTTTGGTCTAAATATAAATTATTAAACATTATCAATGCTGTAAATGGTCCCTTATCCCTACTGAAAAAAACAGCTTAAACCAGCCTAAGCTGGTTGGCTGGTTTTAGCTGGTCGACCAGCCTGGTTTTAGAGGGGTTTTGGCCATTTCCAGGCTGGTTTCCAGCCATTTCCAGCCTGGTCTTAGCTGGTTAGGCTGGGAGATGACCAGCTTAAACCAGCTTGACAAGCCTAACCAGGCTGGGAGCCCAGCCAAAACCAGCTATTTCCAGCTTAAACCAGGCTGGTCAAGCTGGTTTTAGCTGGTCATTTTCCAGCCTGACTAGCTAAGACCAGGCTGAAAATGGCTGGAAACCAGCCTGGAACTGGCCAAAACCCCTCTAAAACCAGGCTGGTTGACCAGCTAAAACCAGCTAACCAGCTTAGGCTGGTTTAAACTGGGTTTTTCAGTAGTGATGAAACAGAAAATAGTCACATCAGTCTTTCACCAGGAGATTTCAGTGGCTGAACAACACTTCTGTGCATATAACCCATTCATAACAACAAAATGTACATCAGCTTTGTGTGACTAAAATAGTTTTAAAACAGAACATTACCTGTCTAACAGAAACACTTCAGCCATGGTGTCGTCCTTCCTCCAGCATGTAAAAGTAACTCCGATATTAATTTAGGATTTTAAAAAGGTTTTGACTCAGCATTTGTTTTTACCGCTGTTATGAACGTGGCGCACGTGCAAGCGGTGGATCAGTCTGCGTGAACGGGTGAGCAGTTGTACAAATCTACATTTGTTGACAGACGGTTTTGGCTACTTATCAGAATTATGGGAATTATCGGCCCCACAAATTTTAATTGGATAAACATTTTTTAGTTTTATGCCTCACCCAGCATATAAAAATACATATAAACACATTTAGATCATTTACTTTAATCATTACTATTGGAATGTAAAGAGACTTTCAATCAGCACAACAAAACATGTTTCTGAAGACAATCACCTACTGCACCTTTAAAATGGAAACCGTGAATATCCTTCAATAATTGTCTAAATCCCTAATAACACACACACAAACACGTGAATCTATTTTAAATCTTCTGAAACAGAGAAAAGGAAGCTGTTGCGGCAGACACTGAGGCTCTGCAGATGGAGAAAGATGCCCAAAACGAGCTTCTGCTGAGGCAGAAACAGGTACACAGTGACTGATTTGTCTGGGATGTGTCTGTTCTTGCTCTTCTGTGTGACTGAAGGAAGCCTAATGTTGTGTTTGGACAGGATCTTCAGGATCTGCTGGAAAGACACAAAGCTCAGAACGAGGCTTGGCTGCGAGCGCGAGCAGAAGAGAACGACAGGGAGCGGAAAGAGCTGTGTAAACTGAGGGTGTGTGACCTTAAAATAACCACAAACATGCACTTCAGACAAGCCGCTGTGAAAAAAACGGCTTGTTTTAGCGGTTTTATCTTCTTATTGAATCTGATTACTTTCTTTTTTTCTTTTTTTTTGCAATTTCTGTTTAGACAAAAATGGCTGATTTATTATGCAAAATGATTTTGATTTTAGTCATTATAAACTTAAAACATGAAATAAAAAAGAATAACTTTATTAATAACTTTTATTTAAGGTTTATGATGCATTATTATTAGCCACTGATATTCTGCAAGACACTAGTATTCAGCTTAAAGTGACATTTAAAAGCTTAACTAGGTTAATTAGGCAAGTCATTGTATATCAGTGGTTTGTTCTGAATCTTTCAACTCATTTGTCTTTAAAGATTCAGTCAAATAAACCTTACGAAATTCCTACAAGAGACTCCAGAAGGCTGAATCCCGAATCCTCTGTTTGAGCAGGATTGGGACAGTGAGGAAACTACAGATGTGAGATGGAGTATAAATGACGTATGTTTTAAAATAATTAAACTCATAAAAAGCATCAAAAAAACATCAGGTCAGAGTTGAGGAGCTCCATGTAACCATTCACAGTGTGATCTGGAGATACAGAAGGCGTATTAAAGATATCAAAAAAAGGATCGTTTACACATTTTATAGGGACCTGGTTGGCATTTTTATTCAGATACTCCAGTTGGGGTTTGGTTTTTGATTTTGTTATCATTTGTGGATGGGTTAGGGTTGGGCTTTAGGGTTAGAATAAATATTGCTTAAGACGGCTAATAATATTGACCTTTAAAAAATTTAAAACTGCTTTAATTGTAGTCAAAATAAAACAAATAACATTTTCTCCAGAAGAAAAAATATTATAGGAAATACTGTGAAAAAGTCCTTGCTCTGTTAAACATCATTTGGGAAATATTTAATAATAATAAATAAATAAATAAATAAATAAATACTGTATATAATAAAATAGTTTTTCTACTAGAAGACAGAAGATATTACTTTACAAACTGTATTGTAAATAAATCATATAAATATTTGCATATTATTCAATAATATTACCTAAAATAATATAAAAGCTGAATAAATATAGCCTACGTGTATATTTACACACATTTTTGTAAGTAAATAAATAGACTCAATGATGGCCTAAAAATCGGTGGATTTCTGCATGGGCTGATCCTGTTGGGATGAAAATAATGCAGGACAAAGTACAACGTGATATTTTTCAAAACTAATTAGACCCTCATAAAACTAGGTCTCTCATAAAACATATACTTAAAAACAGAAAACATCGCTTTACAAACTGTATTGTAAATAAATCATGTAAACCTTTGCACTTTAGTCAGTAATATCACTGAAAATTACTGAAATTAATAAAAAAACTGAATAAATATGTATTTACACATATTTATGTAAAAAGACCTGACTCAATTATGAGCTACAAATCTGTCGATTTCTGGGCGGATTCTGTGGGGCTACTGATCAGAAATTAGTGAATGAAATAATATTGTACTAGATATTTTTCAAGATACTAGTATTCAGCTTAAAGTGACATTTAAAGGCTGAACTAGGTTAATTAGGGAAAAGTTAGGGTAATTAGGCAAGTCATTGTATAATGATGGTTTGTTCTGTAGACAGTAATAAGTATATTATATTAAAATATATATTTCTAAAGAGGGCTAATAATATTGGCCTTAAATGGATGTATATATAAAAAACTCTTTTATTCTGGCTGAAATAAAACAAATAAGACTTTCTCTAGAAGAAAAAATATTATAGGAAATACTGTGAAAATTTTCTTGCTCGGTTATACATTGTTTGGGAAATATAAAATATATATATATATATATACTGTATTGTATGTGCTGGATAAGTTGGCGATTCATTCCGCTGTGGCGACCCCGGATTAATAAAGGGACTAAGCCGAAAAGAAAATGAATGTATATACTGTATGTTAAAAAAAATGTTTTCTACTAGAAGACAGAAGATATTACTTTACAAACTGTATTGTAAATAAATCATATAAATATTATTCAATAATATTACTTAAAATAATATAAAAGCTGAATAAATATAGCCTACGTGTATATTTACACACATTTACGTAAGTAAATAAATAGACTCAATGATGGCCTAAAAATCTGTGGATTTCTGCACAGATTTCGTTGGGATGAAAATAATGCAGGATGAAGTAACAATGTGATGTTTCTCAAAACCCTGACAGCATTTGCATTCCCAGCACACTAAAACTGCACATTCAGAATACAGCATAGCTGCCAAATATCACTTGATTTCATCACTGTGTCCCACGGTTAGGTCTGGATAGCAGTTGTCAAATGCATAAAGTAAATGACTACTTTTTCCCCCCAATACGGAGGAGCATTATAATCACATATACAGCTGAAGTCAGAATTATTAGCCTCCTATTGATTTTTATTATTTTTTTATTTTTTAAATATTTCCCAAATGTTGTTTAACAGAGCAAGAAGATTTTCACAGTATGTCTGATAATATTTTTTCTTCTGGAGAAAGTCTTATTTGTTGTATTTCGGCTAGAATAAAAGCAGTTTTTAATTTTTTTTAAAACATTTTAAGGTCAAAACTATTAGCCCCCTTAAGCTATATTTTTTGATAGTCTAGAACAAACCATCATCATACAATAGCTTGCCTAATTACCCTAACCTGCCAAGTTAACCTAGTTCAGCCTTTAAATGTCACTTTAAGCTGTATAGAAGTGTCTTGAAAAATATCTAGTCAAATATCATGTGCTGTCATCATGGCAAAGATAAAATAAATCAGTTATTAGAGATGAGTTATTAAAACTATTATGATTAGAAATGTGTTGAAAAAAATCTTCTCAGTTTAAAAGAAATTGGGGGGGGGATAAACAGGGGGGCTAATAATTCTGACTTCAACTGTATATGACGTATTTGGCATCTTTCAAGAGGATCAGAAGGTAAATACGGGGGTCAAACACCCCTGGAATTTGCACCCTGCTGTATATTATCCAAGATGTCAATTTGTGCCCTTCAGTGTTTAACATCTGTAAATACATGGTTTATTTATAAGGGTTATTTAACAAAAGACAAGTTACTTAACACAAACCTTTTAAAAAATAAAATATTCTGAAGGTTTTTATGTAGTGAGGTCAATACGCTGTGAAATGCTTATGCGGCCACCATACGAATGAAATTATGGAATAAAATAGGAGATAAAATTTGCTATATGCAGTATACACAACTTATAGATTAACACTATGTGCATTAAAAAAATTACTGAATTGAAATGGAATTGAAATAGAAATGTTTAGGCAGTGTGCAAAAGTGCGTGAATGAATGTCCAATGTGTGGTGTTCTCAATATCTCATAAAATATATCTCTGATTGAGATATAATAACAGAATTTTCATTTTGTAGTGAACAAACCCTTGAAAGAGGACCTATTAAGCCCCTTTTTACAAGATGTAAAATAAGTCTCTGATGTCCCTAGAGTGTGTATGTGAAATTTCAGCTCAAAATACCACACAAATAATGTTTTATAACTTTTTGAAACTGACCCGTTTAAGCTTTGATTCAACCTGTACCATTTTTGGTCGCTTTAAATTCAAATGAGATTGTGCTTTTTACAAAAGAGGGCGGAGCTACAAATGCCTGTGTGTCAGCATAGTGGCAGATTCAAAATCTAGACTAACCTCCTATGCTAATGAGGGAGAGATGGTCACTAGTGGGCGGGGCTTTCCCCCCTGATGATGCGTACAATGGGAGAATGTCAATCAAAGTGTTTCTGCAGACTGTTTTTAGCAAGTGTGGTTATAACAAATAGAATTAATAGATGTTTACCATTGAAAGCTGGTTATATTCACACACTGCTGCCACACAACTGTGACCTCTACAGATAAACCCCTTATAAAAGTGATTTTTGCATAGGTCCCCTTTAAGTATGCTGTACCTGCACAAACAGTGATTTTCTTACTCTGTGATGACTGAAAAACACAGTAGGGGCCATTCGCAATGACCTCACAACAAAAACTGCCAAATGCCTATTTATTAAGCATGCATGGGGTGTGGTGCTGTTGAACAATTGCCCGTGCCGCGTCACCTGCCGACTCTCATGTATTGACGGGGTCTGAATGTTGCAGGAGGAGGTGCTCCAGGAGCAGGAAAGGCTGAAAGAGGAGCAGAGCAACATCCAAAAACGCAGCGAGCAGCTCCTGTCCATAATGCAGCAGTTCAAAGGCATGTGAAGACACTGTCTCCATGGCAACGGCAGGGGGAGACGAAACAGCCAGATTGATGCCACTCCCTTACTCTCATATTTGGGTTTGTTTGTCTGCCTGAGGACTCGCTTATTTTTTCAGTGTGTGTGTGTGTGTGTGTGTTTGTGTGTGTGTGTGTGTGTGTGTGTGTGTGTGTGTGTGTGTGTGTGTCTGCTAATGGATGTCACAATGCATTAGACAACCTCATTATCCGGGATACCTGTGGAACACAGAGTGATTTATGGTGCGTTTGAGCAGATTTTTCTGAATCGTGATGAAGTAAACTGAGGTTGAGCACCAAGGCCTGTGTTATTTATTGTTTCACATTTCTCCACAAGCTTGTGCTGGGTGATGAAATTGAACTGGTGCATGATTTTACAACTTAAAGGAGACCTATTATGCAAACAACACTTTTATAAAGGGGTTTAAATGGTGTGTAATGGTGGTGTAATGGTGTGGGGGATATTTTCTTGGCACACTTTGGCCCCGTTAGTACCAATTAAGCATTGTGTCAACGCCACAGCCTACCTGAGTATTGTTGCTGACCATGTCCATCCCTTTATGACCACAGTGTACTCATCTTCTGATGGCTAATTCCAGCAGGATAACGCATGTCATAAAGCGTGAATCATCTCAGACTGGTTTCTTGAACATGGCAATGAGTTCACTGTACTCAAATGGCCTCCACAGTCACCAGTACTCAATCCAATAGAGCACCTTTGGGATGTGGTGAAACGATTCACATCATGGATGTGCAGCGGAAAAATCTGCAGCAACTGTGATGCCATCATGTCAATATGGACCAAAAACTCTGAGGAATATTTCCAGTACCTTGTTGAATCTATGCCACATAGGATTAAGGCAGTTCTTAAAGCAAAAGGGGGTCCAACCCAGTACTAGTAAGGTGTACCTAATAAAGTGGCCGGTGAGTGTATAACCAGATTCTAAAATGTATTCATTTTGTTTTTTATAATCAGACCTGATGAAAACAGTCTGCAGAAACACTTTGATTGACATTCTCCCTTTGTACGTGTCATCGGAGGGGGGAAACCCCTGCCCATTAGTGATGCCTGCCTCTCCCTCATTAACATAGTTTAGTCTTGAATCTGTCACTCTGGTAACACCCAGGCATCTGTAGCTCCACCCTCTTTTAAAAAGAGCACAATCTCATTTGAATTTAAAGCGACAGTCACCAAAACGCCACAATTAGGATGAAAGTCTAAAAAGGGCAGTTTCAAAGAGTTATAAATCTTTGGCTGCCATTATTATAATAATTCAAATTTAGACAGACATTTCCGGAAGCAATGTTGGGCAGGTTCTTTAGAAGTTATTGAACATTTTATGTAATGTGATTTTTTTTGGACTACCTAGGTTGAATATTGTTCACCATATTAATCTACAAATACAAAGAGAAAGAAAATACACCATAAATATTACATTATGTCAGGTTTTTCCAAATCTATTTGTGATATGTGGGTTTGTAAGTTGATTAACTCAATCAAAACAAATGAATAATTAAGGAGAAATAGAATAATTAAATGCATAAAATACCTAAATACCATTTGACTATCAAGAAATGCAATTGTGTGTTTAAATGATTGACATTTAACAAGAGCTAAAGTCAATATTTTAGGTCAGAGGAGTTTGGTTCAACAAAATGGATTGGAATTAATTGAATGAAAATGATGTCCCAAGTTTGTTTTCTCTCAATGTTTTTAATCCATGAATGCCACGATAAGATGAAGACACCATTTTTCAGATCTCACATTATGTAATCAGTTATTACTCAGCATTTTCAGGACATGGACAAACATGTTTGAGGCAAGTCTGGAGTCTGTCTTCTGCTTATAAATTTCTTTTGTGTAAGACTACCTGCACTTTTTAATTTTGCAAATCATAACATGCTAACTTTTTTGGATCCCCAAAAATCCTTTTTATAGTGAAAAGAAGAACATTTAAAAAACTAAACATCCCTTTTCTACAATAAAGAACCACTTAAGGTATGAAAAGAGTCAATAGATGTTAAAGGTTCTTCATGGAAGCCTCATTAAAATAAATAAGAGTGTCTGTAGCTTTAATATTTTATGACATGCACAATAATAAAGAATAATGCATTATTTTAACTTAAATGAATACACATTGCATAAAATCTTGATAATAAGGATATGGTACGGCGACCCGAGTTCGATTCCGCCTCGCTGTTCTATGCGGAATCCTTTCCCTCTCTCTGCTCCCATGCTTTCCTGTCAATACTCTCTACTGTCCTATCTAATAAAGGTGAAAACCCCTAAGAAATAATTATTTAAAAAAAAAGAAAAAAAGAGGATATGGTACACATGTGTTTATTTTACCTATCATTATTATTCAGTTTATTATAGAAAAACTGCACAGACCTTCATACTATGAAATACAGCTTCTATTTCCTGTAGAATCTACAGTAACTTAGTACATTAGAGGTGTAACTTGAAGTTATGAAGCAAATATGTCAAAATTATGTTGTCGGCAAGATGGCACTGTACCTATCAGTCATTATTGTCTACACCTACTCCACACCTAAACCCAACCATTATAGTTATTATTGCCTACACCACAACCCTAATCCCAACCATCACAGTTATTAATGTCTACACTTACCCCAACCCTAAAGCCAACCATTACAAATATTAACATCTATACCCACCACAACCCTAATCCCAACCATCACAGTTCTTAACGTCTACACCTTACCCAAACCTAAACCTAACCATCATGGTTATTAACGTCTACACCTATCACAACCCTAAACCCAAACATCACAGTTCTTAACGTCTATACCTTCCCTAAACCTATACCCAACATCACAGTTATTAACGTCCATACCTACCACAACCCTAAACCCAACATCACAGTTATTAACGTCTACACCTACCACAACCCTAAACCCAAACATCACAGTTATTAACGTCTACACCTACCACAACCCTAAACCCAACCATCATAGTTATTAACGTCCATACCTACCACAACCCTAAACCCAACATCACAGTTATTAACCTACAGCCGTGAGTTGTGGAGGCTTTTACACTTGACGAGCTCGCCATTGCACTGTTATTTGCAACCACAGGTGGCGACACTGAGTAGGCTAACAGTAAAGTCCAGACAGAAGAAGTCAGCGAGTTGCATGGTGGAGTTGCTAAATTAATGAATATAATATCAAATAAATTGATTGTGCATAAATTTGGAGAGAACTGGTGAGAATGTTCTCTGGTAAGTATATCCGCCATCTTGCCAACAACACCTCGCTGTGGTGTCTTGCATGGTTCAATAGGATCTCGATAACCGCAAGTTACGCCTCTAACGTACTACAAGTTATGCCCCTTTATGTTACACCCCCCTTCTTGCAGTCGGCAGACAGATACACTTGGATTTTCACAAAGCAACTTCAAAAAACAGTAACATACTGCATAATTGTCCTACAGTGAAAATACAGCTGATTTTACAGTTAAATACTGTGTAATTTACAAAAATCGTTTAAAGTGTATGGGTAAATTTATTCACTCATTTTCATATAACGTATATCACCGTCCAGCCCTTCAAATGACAGACTTTATTGTCTATTGTGAGTGGATTTTTTTGTGAGGGACAGTCATGCTTTCCAACTCCTGTCGCAGTGGCTGCGCATGCGTACACCTCCTCGCCCAGCCGAGGCGAAAGCGGCCGAAAAAAGACGAGCGCGGCGCACTTTCTGGCAGGAAGGCTCCCGCGCAGCGCCGGCGGTGTCCGGCGGTGGAGCATTATCTGGCAGCGGGGGAGGGGAGGGCTGGAGCTCGGCCGCATTCGGGGCCGCCTGCGCTCATCAAACGAACACACAGTGAGGCAGAGCTGGACTGGAAATATACTTTATGCCGCAATATGCGTGAATTTCTAAAATAAACCCGGGGTAAGCGAGCATCCATGCCTTAAATGCCACATCTACACATTGCACTTAAATAAAAGGCGAAATGCGACAAGATTGAGCTCAGGTCTGCAGTGGAGGGAGTGAAGGGGGTTTGGGGCGAGCTGTGGGGACGCTGGATCCAGACGGTTCTGTCGAAAATGTGTTTCTTGTGCTTCCTTTGTTTCTGCTGCGGGATTGTAAATAAGAGCTTGAGCCAAAATGGCGGCCGGAGCCGTTGAGCTGCGTCGAGCTATGAGCTATTGCACTGCGTTTAGTCACACAAATTACACCGTTTTGATCATTTCGGGCTCTTTTCTGGCTTTGTGTCCCTCTTAAGTGCTGTCCTGGTATTTAGGATAAGATATCCGCCTGCGTCTGCGGTGAATGTTTAGCGTTTAAACGAGGATAGTTAGCGAGGTTGAGTCTGTTAGCAATACATATTTGAATTTTTTGTAATGACATATTGCGATTTTTATTCATAAAACGCGCGTTTATCTCTCATGTATGTCTGTATTTCATTGTTTAATGGCTCAGTGGGGGGTTTATGCAATGTATTGCTTCCTTCAGACCTCCAGTTAGCTGTTTTCTGACCAATGTTTTTGTTTTATGACGCAAAAAGGATGCTTTCATACGCGAATGTCTATACATTTGTGTCATTTTCACTTAAAAATCAGACAAGTTGCAGTGCTGCCTGTCATCATGCCTTTTAATGGCAGCACTGTAACCCAATCTGGCCAACTGATCTCACTGCATTGTTGAAGGTTCTGGCCAATTTGAAATGTAAGGTCTTGAATTCATTAGTCTCATCTTGATGCTCAATGATCAGGTTGCATTGAGGGGAAAAAGTCTGCTGGGTTTCCATGAGGAACAATGACATGAATCATTCTTGGGGTTTGTTTGGAAGGGGGCGGCGGTTCATTTGTATTTCATGACAGTCTGCTGAAGAGTTTTGTAGGGCACCTCTGGAGGATTAATTGACCAATTAGGCTTGTAAAGGAGAGATTACAGCAGAGAAACAGACACTGCGGTGGGTTTAAGAGTTGGAGATTGTGTGGGTTTGCTTCAAACATTGTGGATCAGACTCCTAATCTTATAAAATATGCACTTATTTTGAAATGTGCATGCAAAGTATTGTTTCTTTTCTAAAGGTGAAGCCAGACTCATGCATGACTGGTGGTTTTGTTCAGCTAGACCTCAAACATGGCTTTTTCTTTTCTATCTGTTCCTGCGTTTTTCATTTGATCAGTCCCAAGTTATGAATACTGTTCAATTGCACCATTTTTCTGCATCATTGAGCTGTAAATTCCCTCTCTTTAATTGCGTTCAGCATTGTCAGATGCTGTCATTATAGCAGCCGCTGGCCAACGTTTGATACAGCTCAGTACTTTTGCCTAAAATATATTCGATTCTCATACGCTGGGAAATGCAGAATTGCTTCATCATCCATGTGCTTGAACGCTATTAAGTTCAGTTGCTTAGAGCTGAGATTTTTACTCATTGAAGGTCTATTATCATCAGTATAGGTTGTATGTAAAATATAGCTCAACTATTCTGCAAAAACAATAATAACCAAGGAGAAATCAGTGCAGATTTGTTTAGAGCAGGTCTGGGTTTAGCTTCAACTTCTCTCAATTCAAAAGCTCCTGGAATTAGTGACACTAGTGTCCTTTAAGTGAACTGCGGTCAACAACTTAATGCTCTTGGTCAAACTTTTATGCGCATAACGTACTAGGGCTGCAATGTATTGGAAAGAATAAAATTGCGCAAGATGATTTAATGAATTCTATTTGGAAAGAAATATTAATTTGACATTGATTGGGAGTGTATCTGCATAATAAACAAATTACAAGCCTAAATTAGTACAATCAAACGAAGATAAAAAATAAAATAAGTAGCACTTTATGGATTTCTGGAGAGTCAACAGTATTGAAGTACAGAAATTAAATAAAATTTAAAATAACGCTGTATATTAGGGGTGCAACAATACAGACTTCTCATGGTTTGGTTTTTGGTTCATTTTATGATATAGTAAAAAAATCTGTCTAATAAAATAAAAAACTACATGCAAAATACTATACAAAATGCATACAATATAGGAAATATAATACTAAAATAAACTGTGTTTTTCCGTTATATAAAAATTTACCAAAAAGTAATAATTTTCTGGATTTA
>CAIGQZ010000643.1:5455066-5477359 GCA_903798205.1 Danio tinwini | reverse complement strand
TTATATATATATATATATATAATCGTAATCGATATATATATATATATAATGTATATGTATGTATGTATATGTATATGTATGTATGTATATATATTGCAGAGTGATTTCATTGTTTTGTTGTTTAATATTAAAATCGCAGACAGCGGGATTAAGTTCTTTTTACTTTAAGACAATCCACAGACTCAGCACAATGAGAAAGTTACAAACAATTTCCTCAATGCTTACATTCCAACGCATAACCGAATGAATGCTCAAGTCGGACAGATGGAAATAATTATTGATCATAACTAAGTCTTACCATGGAGAAGCAAGACTTGATAGTTTTCATTAAGCTGTTCAGATGAGGCACTTCTTAGATCTCTGACATACGGCGAACATCACTTTCATTCTCATGTGAAAGCGTGACTTTAGCACTCACTGATGGACTTTTACTCATCAGGAGCTGTGTTTCAGCGCATGGACATGCATTCTAACATGTTCCGGGAGTAATTAAAGAAATGGGGGAATGCAAAATACAATTTTTAAATGTCAATGCAAAACCCCCAAAAAATGCAATATCAATATGTGTATTGAATGAATCATGGAGGTCATTCCTACAATCATGTAGCATTCCTACTGTATGCAGTAGAGCAATTCCAGCGGTATGGATGTGACATTTGCAGTAAAACCTTAAAACATAAATTCACAGAGAGACTACATCTTAACGTTATATTGAAACATCGGTTTATTATAAACATGCATTATTGATATGACCAAAAATGTCTGTAAGTTTACAGTATACATAATTTGTAGAAATTCTGTGAATTAAACTGCACAAGCCAAAAGAAACGATGCTAATCAATAGGGTAAGAGTTGCTCTCTATATACAAAAAATTGATTTTATTTTATTTAACATTTTTGCATTTAAGAGGAAAAAGCTTGGTTATGGATGTGACAGATGTGAAAGTGGCACTTGTGTGACTTTGGTAAATTATATATAATTGTTTAAACACATTTTTAGATATTTTACACAGTATTCAGTATTTAAAGTGGATCACAACCTTTCATCAAAGTTGTTCTAAAACTATTAAACACCCATTCTTGACAGTGTAAAAAACCTTTTGGATCCACTTCAAATGTTGAACACTGAACAGCTGTCTTTGTTGTAGAAATGAAATACAATTAATATTTGTTAACTACAAATTGTATAATTTTTTTTGTGGCCAAATAGATTAAATTGGCTTGAAATCTTATGTAGTCACATGTCTTTGTGTGTTCTGGTCAATTATAATCCCAACTTGACATTGTTGCATTGTTGCATTGTGACTATTGTTGATTCACACATTGCGATATTATTGATGCTGACATTTTTTGCTATTTTTGCAGATAATTTTGTAAAAAAAATAGATAAATAAAAATCTGCGGAATGATTTTGGAAGTATCATCACTAAAAACTTAATATATGAAATTAAAAATAATACCTTTGTAACTTGTATTTAATGTTTACAACGCAAATTTATCTAGATCCACTTATTTGGTATATTATTTGTTTATTTGTTTTTATTTATTTTTATTTATTTATTAGTATTTTTTGATACATTTTTATTAGTATTTATTTATTTTTATTTATTAGTATACATTTATTTATTTGTATTTATTAGTATTTTATAATTTATTTATTTATTTTTATTTTTATTTATTTAATTTGTATTTTTTTATTCATTATTTTAGCATTTTTTTATTTGTGTATAGTTTTTGTATTTATATTTATTAGTATTTTTAATTAATTAATTTATATTTTTATTTAATTTGATTTGTATTTATGTATTTTTATTAATGATTTTAGCATTTTTTATTTATTTGTATTTATTTATTAGTATTTTTATTAATTTATTTTTATTTTAACTATGTATTTTTATTAATTATTTTGGCATTTTATTTATTTATTTGTATTTGTTTAATATTGTATTTTAATATTTTTAACTCATAAATTTTTATTTGTATTTATTTAATTTTATTTATCAGTACTGTTTAATTAATTAATTTTATTAATTTTATTTGTATTTTTTTATTTGTATTTTAGCTTTTTTTGTTTATTTGTATTTATTTATTTTTATTTATTAATATTTTCATTTATTTATTTTTATTTACTAGTATTTTTTAATGAATGAATTTATTTTTATTTATTTATTTGTATTAGTTTTTTTTTTGTTTTAAGTCAGTGCAATACTACAAAAATACTGCATTACAATCCAAACTTAAAAAGAAATCCTCCTAAAAATGTAATACGTTTTCTGTACCTGTAAACTGAAATGAAAACATTGGCTTTATAAATGCATTGGGAAAAACATTTTAGATTCTCATGTTAAGAGATTCAAAACTTCTCTCCGTCTTTATCTAAAAAGAAATGTGGCAAATTCTCTTGAAAACTAAAGGCTGACCTTGTGCCCTTGTTCCTGTCTATCTCATTATTTTAATGGAAGATACAGGCTGTGCAATAGCCTTGGGATTATCTGAGTCCAGATGTGTTGGAAAATAGCAATAAATGTTATTTTTTAATGCATACTTCTCAATTTTACACCTGAAAATGCATTGCACTCGGATTGCACTAGATTGTGTTCATGCGCAATGGACTGTTGTATTAAACATGTTCTGGTTTTGATTCGGTTGGACAGTCTGGTAGAACAAATTAGCTTGCCGTGGTCTGGCGGTGTGACGTGTTGTAAGAAAGCCTGGAGCTCCCTGCACTTGTACTCCTGTTGTGTTGTATAACCGCGTCTGCTCAGCCTCCTGCATAATGCAAGTCTCATGTCATGGCTGATCTGCTCCGCGTTCTCTGCTGTTTGGGCTGTTGGGATGTCAGATGCTGATAAACGGATGCACGATTGGTGGAAAACAGGCCTATTTGCAAAGCACAAACTTTCACAGAGAGTTAAATTTAAGGCAAGAGACTCCACACTGTGAAAAATATCTGTTAATTAACAACGTATTTAGTGTTTCGCAAGTGTTTTCTGTTTATTTACTGTTGTGAATTGCATTATGGGATGTCAATCTCTGCTCTGTTCACTTTTAATGTTGAAAATTCATGATTTAAGTCAATCCAAAGACACGAATAGACATCCTGCGGCGCGAGTTGAGTGTTTTGCGCAATTAAAAATCTGAACAGCTGACATTCGGGTGGCATTAACCAATCAGGAGCTTGCTTTTGTGGGGGCGTGATTATGACGTAGCTTCTGTTGTTGGTGTCCCAGGGAAAAATCCTCCTGCCGACACCAACAACAGTTCATTAAACTGGACTCTGCTCAGCCAGAAGCACCGCTTGAAAGTAAATCCAGGTTAAAGCTGCAGTATGCAAGTTTGACACCCAGTGGTTGAACTAGGTATTGCACTCCTGGATCAAAATAGACGCAAATGCGGGTTGCCAGATTGAGTACAGGAGCGAGTGATTTAAACTGTGTTCTGAATAAAAGCAGCGACACGCGATAGAGGGAATATTCTCCATATTAAAAGGAGTTTTGGTTCTAACCAACACCTCGAATTGATATATTGGAAACAGCTTCTATTTCTCACAGCTGAACAACAGAAACCTATGACAGTGATCACCTCAGGTAAACCTCGTGTGCTTTATTCAGTGCTAAATGCTAACAATATGAGTTTGAATAGATTCTAAACTTTACCGTTTCGTGAGTGAGTGCATATTCTGTGCTTCTGAATGACTGTATTTGAGCAATTCCATTGCAAATGTCAACCTTACCATGAAAAAAATTAAGTTTTCACCAAAATAGAGAAACCGTTTCTACATTTTTTTTGTGTAAGCAAGTATTTTACAGTACTTTAAAAATACTCATAAATGTATCTGTCAGTGTTTAAAACTATTATATTTAATTTGCCAAAATCACACAAGTGGCAATATCACAGGCGTCACATCCATAACGGAAAAGTGTCATATTCATAACGGCACTTTTTCCTCATAAATGCAAAAATATTAAATAAAATCACTCATGTTTGTTCTTTAGTGAGCCGACTCTTATCTGTTTGATGAGCATTGTTTCTTTTGGGTTGTGCAGTTTAATTGACAGAATTTCTACAAAGTATGTGGTAGACTGAAAACTCACAAACGTTTTTTCGTCACATCCATAACGCATATTTATTTTCCTCATTGAAAGTATATAAAATGTTAAGGGATTGATATTTTTCTGGTTCCTTAACTCTGTGGTTATTTGTTTTGGAAAATATAAACAGATGTGTCAATATAATGTTAACATATATTTTCTATGTGAATTGCTCATTTACATTTCTGTCGTGTTTCGTCTGGTGCAAACAGCCAAATTGCTCATCACTGCGTATCTCGTCATGAAGCGTGTTGTTAGGACATGCGGTTACAATATAACCTGCTCACCTAATGTTTACGCTTGTAATATTTATATCATTTGCTAATTAATAACCTCATGTGGAACTGAATCTGTCTCATTTTGACGTCTAATACTGTCCATTTTGCTCATGGTCGCATGCTTTCAGAGTCTTTCTGAATGAATGAATGAAATATGCTGTTTTCCAACAAGGCAACCCGGAGTGCTGAATTATAATTGGCTAAACTGGCATTGTGCAAGTTAAATTTACCTAAATAAAGACAGCGTTTCGGCACGGAAAAACCATTTTCAAAACAGAATATCTGACTTCAGCATTGTTTTTAGTTAAACAAGTATGTTCACTTTTGATGTTTCTTAAATATCTGCACACATATTATGGTATTTTTATGCTTTAGAAGAGTCAAAAACTTACATACAGCACCTTTAAGTTTTTGGAGGAGTTGATGAACTCACAAAGCTGGGTGCACCTCTGAAAGGATCTAGTGGATCTAGGCACGGCTCCAAATGAATCAACGCTGTGTTTCAGCCTTCATAAAGCACATAAACAGCTATTCTCTCAATAAAAGCCATGTTAGCCATTTAGCAACGAAGCTCGAGTCACCAGACAGATAGAAGCCTTGCCAATCAAGCGAATTCGCGTCTGTTGTGAAGCAGATTTTGACGCACGAATGAAGCGAGTAAACACAAAATGTTCTTGCGTCTATTTACGCGTGAATAGCGTGATTTATTCACACGTTCCGCGTCTAGTGTGATCACAGCATTAAAGGTGCAGTATGTAAGTTTGACACCCAGTGGTTGAACTAGGTATTGCATTCCTGGATCAAAACAAACTCAAGCGCAGGTTGCGTTTTAAGTCGTGTTCTATATAAAAGCAATGGCACGCGATAGAAGGAATATTTCCTAATAAAAAGTAGTATTGTCCTAGACAACTCTTAGAATTGATATTTTAGAAACGGCTTTTATTTATACAGAAAACTGACTATGATCACCTCAGGTACACCTCATGTGCTTTATTCAGTGTTAAATGCTAATAATGTGAGTCTGAATGCCATTTTGCATGACGTTTATTGCCATACTACTGAAAGCGGCAGCATATAGTTCACCTCAGATCTGGAAAATAAAATAAACAGTTTGAAACTGAACTTCAGGTCTGTGCAAACCAACACATATCAGTGATTCAGCATCGACATTTACTAATGTTAAAGAGGTTTAATATGTATTAATTAGATTATAAACCTTACCATTTCGTTGGAGTGCAGTGAGTGCACTATTCTGTGCTTGTGAATGGCTGTATTTACATTTCTGTCGTGTTTCGTCTGGTGCAAACAGCTTAATTGCTTATCACTGCAAATTTCCTTCCATATCGTGTTGTTAGGACACGGGGTTACAATGTAACCTGCTCACCTAATGTTTACATTTATATTATTTGCTAATTAATAACAAAGACTCTAGAATACCCAAGACATGTCACTTTTGAATGGGGAAAAGTGTAACAGTCAATATGGTGAATAAAGCTTGCCTACTAGTACAGGAGCCAATCATCGATCACTGTATGGCGAATAAAACCTGCCTTCTAGTACAGGAGCCAATCATCAATCGCTATAGGCCAACGATACTCTGGAGGTGGGGCTCAGACCCGACATGAGTTTCTGCAGATTTTGTGTGATTTGGACGTTTAGAAATTAAATTAAAGAGACAGTTGTTGTTTAATTTTATTGGTGATTCCTAATATGAAATTTAATCACGAGCTTCGCAAGCAATTTTGCAGAAATTGATGTATCCCCATCCAAACAGAATGCCCGATCATACTGCCCGAGAGGCGTTTCAAAGATGGCTGCCGAGTGAAATGACTTGCCTTAAAGGGACTTTGTTAATAACCTCATGTGGAACTCTAAAACTAAAGATCTTTTATTGAGAATGAGACTAAAATAAATATGGGTTGTACAAACTATAATGTCAGATTTCTACATTTAGCATCCTCAGCAATAGTAGTAACAGTGAATTTTTCACAGCACTGAATATTTTACAGTTTATTTTTATTCAGCTGATTATTTCTTCGTTTTATTTGTAATAAAATTACAGCTTCTAACTTCTGTTTGTTAAAACCAAAAGTTCCTTGCAGTGCTGTTTTTGTAATAAATGGAAAGCAAATTACATTTGTCTCCTCCCATTTTTGGCTGATCCAAAAAATGGTTTGATCCATGACTTAAAACCATAATGTGATCCGAACCGTGAGATTTTTAATCCGTTACACCACTACTCAGCAGCAATATAGCATATTTCCCGGTCCTAATTGTAACACTGAAGACATTTGGATTGTTATTTGTAAATGATGTGAAGTCTGGTGTAAGTACTACTGAAGTAATGATTTCTAAGACTTGAAACAACACGCTATCAAAAAGTCAAACCCGCCCCAAAATCTCACAATTTTCCAGTGCATAAAAAATTGTTAGACAGTGCTGTGCTTGTTGTGTCCTGCCTTAATGTCAGCATAATCCAATTTGACCATGTTATTTTTTTAAGAGTTAGACTTTTCAGTTTAGTCTGGAATATTTCACTTGAATGAATAGTCAGTCAAGTTGTTCAGAATGACCTTCTGTTGTGTTCTGCAGATGAAGGAATGTTGATAACCAAACACTGTGTTCCTATAATACAGTGAAGTGTGTACCCCCTTACTAATTTCTTATTTTTTTAGCATGTTTGTCACATTTAATTGTTTCAGATCATCAAACAAATTAAAATATTAGTCAAAGGTAACACAAGTAAACACATGCTGTTTTGAAATGAAGTTTTATATTATTAAGGGGAAACTAAATCCAAAACTACATAGTCATGTGTGAAAAAGTGTTTGCCCCCTAAATTGAATAAATGGTTGGCCAACCTTAGCAGCAACAGCCGCAATCAAATCATTTTCGATAACTTGCAGTGAGTCTGTTACAGCGCTGTGGAGGAGTTTTGACCTACTAATCTTTGCAAAATTGCTGTAATTCAGCCACATTGGAGAGTTTTCGAGCATAAACTGTCTTTTAAAGGTCATGCCAGAGTCTTAATTGGATTCAGGACAGGATTTTGACTAGGCCACTCCAAAGTCTTTTTGTTTTTCGGCCATGTAGTTTGGGATTTAGCTTAATTTCAAAATGGCGCAATGTGTTTTCTTGTGTTCTCTTTCACTAATATCTAAATGTTTTAATTTGTTAGGGCCCTGTATTTGAAGCAGAAGTTAAGCTAATAGTTTCTCTTGAACCCTATTCACAAAGCTGCTGAGACTAACTTTAAGGAATAGAGAGAAGCGCTGAGCACGAGGGAGGGGTTAACCTAGAGCGGAGGAGGAGGTCGTTTGGCACAATTTGAATTGATACTTGAGGTTGGACTATTGACACACTATCGTAAAAGAAATTATCGCGATAGTTAGATGTATCGATATTATTGCACAGCCCTATTTATAACAGATATAAATGAAAGATAACTTTTTTTTGTGAAAGCAAGAGAGAATCTTGCGGGAGTGCTGTTTTAAAGGAGTCTTAAATGACCGACGATTGTGTATTACCATCTCTGGGCGATACTATCGTCTATTGGCACAACCCTAGCTTGCGGTACAAAGTTAATCACAAACGCTAATAATAATAATAATATTATTATTATTTATTTATAATAACATTTATATTTATTATTATAACATATTTATATAGCGCTTTTCTGGGCACTCAAAGTGCTTTTACACATTGGGGGGACTTTCCACATCCACCACCAGTGTGCAGCATCCACTTGGATGACGTGACGTGGATTTTTTGCGCCAGACCGCACACCAACTGATTGGTGGAGAGGAGACAGAGTGACAAAGCCAATTATGATATGGGGAGGGTTAGGAGGCCATGATGGACAGAGGCCAGTGGGCAGATTTGGCCAGGATGCCAGGGTTAAACCCCTACCTCGTCTCATCCGAAAGACGGCGCTCACTGAGCAGTATAGAGGCCCCGTCACTATACTGGGGCTTTAGGACCCACACAAACTGCAGGTTGGGCGCCCCCTGCTGGCCTTACTAACACCTTCCGGCAGCAACCTAGCTTTCCCATGTGGTCTCCCATCCAGGTACTGACCAGGCGCAGCCCTGCTTAGCTTCAGTGGGCAATCATGTGAGAGTTGCAGAGAGCTAGCTGCCGGCTAAACTCTAAAACTCTAGGTTTTAGTTAATAAAGAAGACAAAACAAAAGGGCTCAACACCGATGAATTGAGAGTTGTATTTTGAAGCTTTAACACAGCCAGGAATAATATCAACCTCTTTATGAACAGAGTTTATTAAAGTGTAATGGTTTTTCACTATAGAGCTGAGTGATATGACACTATGCATAAACATGCATTAAACACAATACTCCACAGCTTTGTGTTTGTTGCCTCATTATAAACAAAGCTGCAAACTTCACAATATACATGATAGATCAACAAAAGATACAGTTAAACAGACATTACGCCTCTTTGGGATGATGCTAAATAAATGTATAATCTGTATGTCGAGCATTTTGCATCATGACGCGCATGTGAACAGTTGACTGGCTGAGTGGCTCTTCGTCCACTGGACACAAACCATTGTACTGTGCCGCATCTTTTAAACAATGCAAATTACTATATTATGAGTTTAGATTTTAAGCACGATTGGCATGGCATTCGGCATCAGTCTTTGTAGCTTAGCACCGTAAAGCAATCTATAAAGATGTGGTGCTGCTGGCTTTAGCCTATTTTCAAAATAAGAGTCCCACATACATATGCAGTGAGTTTAATTAAAGCTTAGATAAACTTACAAATAAGGTAAAATTCTGTGTCTCTGTGTTTCCAGTTTTCAAAATAAGAGTCTCACATATATAGTGAGTTTGATATAAGCTTATGTAAACTGAAAAATAAGCTTAAACTTAAAAATAAGGTAAATTTTAAAATAAGAACACTTATTTAAGCTTATATTAAACTCACTATGATAAAAGTCTGCCTCTGTTTCAAGTGTATTAAGAATCCCATATACATAGTGAGTTTATAAAAGCTTAAACTTCAAAATATGGTAAAAGTCTGTCTCTTGGTTTCCCAGTTTTCAAAATAAAAATCCCACATAGTGAGTTTAATATAAGCTTAGATAACCTTATAAATAAGGTAAAAGTCTGTCTCTTTGTTTCCTGTTTTCAAAATAAGAGCCCTAAAATACATACATAGTGGGTTGAATATAAGCTTGTATAAACTTAAAAATAAGGTAAAAGTCTGTCTCTCTTTGTTTTTTGTTTTCAAAGTAAGAGTCTCACATGCATACATAGTGAGTTATAAGCTGAGATACACTTAAAAATAAGGTAACAGTCTGTGTTTTAGCTACTGATGACTCAGCTGGTCCAGCTGACGTAGAACATGGCATGCAAATGCTAAGGGCGTTCTAATTAATAGTCCCATGTGCAACGCAACAGTCTGTGTTTTGTTGTGATAGGCCTGTTTTTCTCTGGGGTTTTACACTCATGGGAATTACTAGGAAACAATGGTGTTTGAGGCTCATGGTATGGCCATTTCCATAGACTGATCTCTTATAATTCAACTATGCCGAGGTTTACCCAGATTTTTATTATATGGCACCTTTAAACAGGTTGAATATGTTTGGTTTTGCCAACCAAAATTTCAGATTTTTTTTTATTTCTTTTTTTTTAGGTTGTTGAAGCCCTTCTGAAGCAGGTCTGGATCAGTACCGTCAGCGCGGGCCCTGAGTGGGCTGGCACGACCCGTCCTGAACACCCCCGAGCTTCAGACGGGCATCGGGGCCCACAATACATGCCTGCGTTTTTTGCTTTCTTTGATTTCCCCCTTTAGGTTTAGCTTTCTTCTTTCCCCCCTGGAAGCTCTTTGGTTGATCGGGAAGAGCAGAGGAGATTTTCCCCCTAGTGTGGCAGCCGGGCTGCTCCTGCACACACAGATGAATGAAGACCCCATTCGGGAAGAACGCGGCCCAGAGACCCAGAGCTGATGCAGGTCAGAGCCTCTCTGAAGCGTTGATTCAGGATCATCATATTGCATCTGTGATTAATATTTGTGCTCTCTGTGATTTGAAGGGCATCCTGGTGTCTCTGCAAATATGATGAAGAAAAAGAACTCTCATAAGTAAGTCTCATTATATTATATTATATTATTTTATTTAATATTATATTATATTTTATTATATTTTATTATATCATATTATATTATATTATATTATTAGACAAGCTTTGGGTAGGCACACACAGAATTTGCATGTGCAGAATTTTTAGCCCATTGAGTCTATTTATTTACTTGTGTAAATGTGTGTACATTTATATTTATTATTTTTTTTGTAATATTATTGACTAATTTGAAAATGTTCATATGATTTATTTACAATACAGATTGTAAGGTAATATTTTCTGTCTTTTAGTTTATATATTATATGAGAGAGACCTGCTTTGTTTAGCAAATAAGTGGATCTTATTGGATTTGCATTTTAAACATTAAATAAAAGTTAAAAAGCTATATATATATATATATATGTATATATATATATATATATATATATATATATACACACACACATATACGATACTCCCAAAATCACTCCGCATAAATCCGCAGATTTTTTACAAAATTCTATGCAGAAATAGCAAAAAATGTCTGCAGATTCTGTCTGACCCTAGTTATGGGCAAGTTGATGCATTATTATCACGTTATCGCATTAATTAATTAATGCCGACAATTATTTTATTGTGAGTTAATACAGTATTATTTTTATTTATTTAAAAAGTCACTGCTCACTGGTTTTGAATCATACACTGTTCTCTAAACACGCACACAGAGGAACAGTGGGTCACATCAGGGGTGGGGTGTTGAACAGCATCGGCTTAGGATGGACGTCATCGTTTTAACTAGCCCTGTCATTATATGTATTTTTGTTGTGCGATATATTGCACCAGAATATATTGCCATAAATGATATTTTTGTCATTTTAAGACATTTTTTTTTATGCCTCTCATTATATAATGCCAGAATGACAATATAATATCATCACAATGCAAGTACACTCCTCAAAAGAACACATCGTAATTTATTCTTAAGAATATTGCATTTAATTATAGTCATTTTAACAGTTTAATAATCAAGTATTGTAATCAGAATGTGAAAACGCATATCTAAATAAGTAATAATAAGTATTAACAAAAAACTGCAAGGTGTAAAAGTAGCAGAGGCTGTGATATCTGCTAGCAGATCTATTTTCAGTTGTCAGAAACCCACATGAGAATATACTATAGTAATTTATAGTAAATACTATAGTGATTTTTAACCATACTGACACCTCCAGTAGAGATGGAGATGTTGCACAATCAACTAAAATGTTGCTAGAATTGTTTTTATGTACGGGCGATATATATTGCATTGCCAAAAATGACTTGAGATGTCCATATTGATTATTGTGACAGGTCTAGTTTTAACCAATGAGAACATTTGGAATGGGCCTAATACTGGGTTCACATCAAGCACGGAGCACCACACCACTCACTTTAAACTCGTGGAATGTTTTTCACCTCTAACTGATTTTCAGCTCAAGTTAAATAACTTGAACTTGTGCTGTAAATTCCCCACATGCATGGCAAATGTGTCATTTGCATGTTTGCATTGACTTGGATGCGAACGACTTGCGCATATACTTGTAGTAAACTAGGGGAAATATTCATAATTAATCATGACTATTATTAATTAATTATAATATTAAATAAGTTAAGTGGCGCAGTAGGTAGTGCTGTCGGCTCACAGCAAAAAGGTCGCTGGTTCGAGCCTCGGCTGGGTCAGTTGGAGTTTCTGTGTGGAGTTTGCATGTTCTCCCTGCGTTCGTGGGGGTTTCCTCCGGGTGCTCCGGTTTCCCCCACAGTCCAAAGACATGCGGTACAGGTGAATTGGATAAGCTAAATCGTCCGTAGTGTATGAGTGTGAATGAGTGTGCATGGATGGGTTGCGGCTGGAAGGGCATCTGCTGCGTAAAACAGATGCTGGATAAGTTGGTGGTTCATTCCGCTGTGGCGACCCAAGATTAATAAAGAGACTAAGCTGAAAAGAAAATGAATAAATGAATTAAATAAGTTATACACTTTTACTTGGACCCAATCCCAATTCTATTTTTTGTACCCCGTACCCCTTTCCCCTGGCCCTTAAAACGAGTGTGAAGGGGAAGGGCTTTAAAATTTACCCCTAAGAATTAGGACAGCACTACAGCACCTGCACACGTCATCATATATCATCGCGATCTCTTGCTTCATATGAGATCAGACAATGGCGACGGCTGTAGTTATTCCAGCTGCTTTATTTTTTGGTATTTATCTTCAGGAAATCACTGAAGGCATATATTATGTTATCATAACAATCTAATGTCGCAATAAGATCGTAACTGTACTGTGTATTTACACCATGGCCATATTCATCTATGTAAACACACCAAAAACAGCATTAACATTACTGTATAGCAGACACTGTAAAACGCTCATTCTCAGCCACTATTCTTTTCTGACAGGGTGTTCGAGTGTCATCGAGGGTCAGAATGTTGTGGGACTACTGTACAGGAGTTATGATTAGGGATTATAGATCGCCAAATTTACAGTTTTTTATTTTAGCGTTTTTTTTTATAAAAGCATGACGGTAAACATGAACGCGGTTCTGAATATATTAAAACGTTTGTTGTAAAAATTCATAATAATGACAACAAATACTAATTTGTGGCTCTTATTCCGGGTGCAGCGAAACTGTCGTTGTGGCTGGTGTATTCTGGGAAATTTTCTTACCTCTTGGTTTCGAGTGTGGTCCTGAAAAATCTTCGTTCGAAGGGCTATCTACCCCTTCCCCAAAGCCCTACGCCTTTAAGCTAAAGAGAATTGGGACACCACTACCCCTTCACGGGAACGCGCAAAATGAGGGGGAGGGCTAAGGGGTAGAATTGGGATTGTGCCTTGATGTCTTTAGGTCAAGTGTTTATTTAAGTGTCACCGTTGACCTTTTTCTGGAGAAGTTTTTTTTTTAGATGTTAGTTTTAAGGGTTTCTATTATCTAGTGTGCTCCAAAACAGTGACAAGATTTGCATTTAGAAGACATAAACATCCAAATCTTTAAGTTTATTACTTCCACCTAACTGGATTGTCACATTTCAAAGCACTTCACAGAAGCTTTACTCAGTAAAATGTGAAGCTGTTCGTCAGACTGCAGTAAATTTGCATATCCCTGATCATTAATAACAACCTGTACAGTATGCTCATCTATTTGTAAATCTCAGACCCTAGTTAATACGACTTGTATATTATGTTCATATTACAGCCATCTGTAAATATTACCCATAGTTTTCTATAAAAGCGAAAATTATAAGTCAGAATGATTCTCCCTCTTGTCAAGTTTTTTCTTTTAAAATATTTCCCAAATGATGGTTAACAGAGTCAGGAATTTTTCACAGTATTTCCTATAATATTTTTTCTTCTGGAGAAAGTCTTATTTGTTTTATTTTGGCTAGAATAAAAGCAGTTTTTAATTTTTTAAACCATTTTAAGGTCAATATTATTAGCCACCTTAAGCAATATTAGTTTTTTGATTGTCTACAGCAGGATTTCCCAAACTTTTCAGCCTGTGACCCCCAAAATAACAATGCCAGTGACTCACGACCCCCAGTATTCTCTGGGGTGGTTATAAATATACAAACCTTGCACGCAGCGGTGCGCACACATCAATAGGCCCAAGACCATCCTCCATGTTCAGTTGTGGCCTGTATTTATTTTTAATGTACATGAGTGCTGTAAAGGTGCCATGAAATCAATCTGCTGCATCTGACGCTATTGATGTGTCTTTAATTTAACGTAATCATCACAGGGGTCGCAATCCAATGGAAAAAAAATAGCATGTTGTTTTTTTAATGTAACTATAAACTACTATTTTTATCTTCTGTAGGTTATGGATTAAATATAGTAATTCTAATAGTTTAATCAAATGAATGTGATTTTAAGAAATCGCCAAGCGAAGCGCCCCTCCTCATTATCCTGCGGCGTCGGTGTCTTATAATAAAAATACTTCAACTGTATATGCTGCTATTGCACTTCTGGTTAGACCACGACCTGGTTAAACTGCATTTCGTTGCCTTGTTGTACATGTGTAATAATGACAATAAAGTTGAATCTAATCTAATCTAAAATGCTGATTCGTGTCTGCTCTGATCTTCTGTCAGGAAACACAAAAGCAGCGTTGGCCCCACTAAAGCCGTGGCTCAGCCCAGGAGGAATATTGTGGGCTGTCGGATCCAGCACATCTGGAAGGAGGGCAGCGGTGCTGCGTCACAGTGGAAGGGCACCGTTTTGGACCAGGTGCCTGTCAACCCCTCGCTCTACCTGATCAAATACGATGGCTTCGACTGCGTCTACGGTCTGGAGCTGCACAAGGATGAGCGGGTGCAAGGCCTGGAGGTGCTGCCAGACAGACTAGGTACATCATTCAGGTCACTGAGCGCAGAATAAAAGTGTAGTTGTGCATTATTGGTGACTGTTAATGTAATATGAGCAAAACAGACTTTGGGTGACACCGTGGCTTAGTAGGTAGAACTGTCGCCTCAGCAAGAAGGTTGCTGGTTCGAGTCCCAGCTGGGTCAGTTGGCATTTCTGTGTGGAGTTTGCATGTTCTCCTCCTGTTGGTGTGGGTTTCCTCCGGTTGCTCCGGACACATGTGCTATAGGTGAATTTGAAAAACTAAATTGACCGTAGTGTATGTGTGGGAATGAGTGTGTATGGGTGTTTCCCATTACTGGGTTGCAGCTGGAAGGCAGGGCCGGATTAAGCAATGGGCATTATGGGCACAGACCGAGGGGCCTATGCGCACTTGGAGCCCCTGCGATGGGAAAAAAATTCTGATTTTGGAGTGTCTATTTAGGCTAAGCGCAAATAGCACACCTCGTTGGAATAAGCTAATTGAGTGTTTCCCGTTAGCGCCGTTTGACCAACAGAGACAACAGAACTAAAGAGCGCAATAGACAAGCAAGTGTGAGTGGCGTAGCTCATAAAGAGCATGGCAACATGTTTTGAGGCGATCGATCATGAACGCGGTTCGAATCCAGCGACTGATGAACACGTTCTTCTTTTCCCCCCATTACATATCAGAAAATACCTTTATTTTTAATAGAAAGGAAAGTTTTGAAATAACCCGCGCTGAATTGGGCAGATTGTAGTGTAGTAGTGGTCGTAGATCAAAATGAGTGGACAAGTGGATGTAGCAAACGCAAGAGAAAAAGAGGAGAGGAGGAGGCATCTTTATTGAGGTATGTTCCATGTGTACACACACCTTCTTCAAACAGATCCATGATGAGGAGAATGAGGGTAAAGAAGACACTATTGGAAACGTTAGCTAGCTATCAAGCTAATGTTAACCAGGCGGAAAAAGCTAACCACAACGCAGACTGGGCTCATCGTGTCTTTAAATAGGAGAGACAGACATAAAATGGAGAGAGAGAGACAGAGAGAGAGAGACAGAAAAAGCCCCTGAAGAGGAGAGAGACCATAGAGAACTGGTACAGTGTGTGTGATTTCAGATACTTTCAGCCCTAAATTCAAGTGTTTTTTGCCTACTCTTCTTCAGTAGGAATCATTAATCAGTGTGTGTATTATGGAGGACTCAGATTCATAGAACTGGACTGGAGAGGTGTTATATCCAAATCATATGCATTATAAGTTTGTAGAAGTTCCACATTAAAAATACCCTTAAATATAAATGTTTAGTACTGCTTCAGTGAACTTGAATGAGTATATTAAAAACCATTCATTTTCACTAGTTTCATTAGTATTTTTTTATTAAAGTGTGCTTTAAATGCTTTTAAAGGGCACCTATGGTGAAAAATCTACTTTTCAAGCTGTTTGGACAGACATATGTGTAGGTATAGTGTATAGAGCGTCATATTGGGCTGATATAAACACACTCAGTGCTTTTTCTTTTCAATTCAACAACATAAAAACGATGGACCAATTGGAGCGGTTTTGAGATCGACCGCAACTTGACGTAGGAGTGCAGTCCCCCCGCCCACCAATATTGATTGACAGGTGCGCGTTACCATATCCTCAGTATGTTGTTTCACGTCCACCGGCGTGTGAGTCAAGCAACGTCACCAAAGAAACACGCTTGCTCTATTTTTCGATGTAAGGCTCATTAGGCTCAACATTCACCACGTTATCGCTCTCCTCGCCGCCAGTGTTTGTAAGTTTTGGTGTGTTTGCATACATGTGTACTTTTCATTGCGTCTTCCTTAAACTTCAGCGGTTTGCATTTCCCGCGGTCACAGAAGCTCCCTGTCATCTTAACTAGGTGCAGCTGGAAAGTGCAAGCGCGTTGCCTCATGTCTGCGTCCCTCCATTGGAAATAACGAACTAACGACGCGCAGCGCCATGCATTTTGCGTTGTCGTGGATGAAAGTGAGGACCGGGAGGGTGTCGCGGATGAAAGTGAGGACAGGGGGGTTCGCTCACTATTCTGCTGCCTAGGTCGCCTCTATGGACGCGCCGGCCCTGATCAGGACACTGTTTATATTTCTGCTGCGCCACAGAGCGTTATCTGAATAGTTTCATTTTAAATAACATGCGAATGTGCGAGTCTGGTGTGCCAGTGTGTCTGGTGTATGACGCCCTTTAATTATAGCCTCAAGCAGGTCGTACACCAGAAGCGCCGCTCAGCGACAAGCAGCGTCTCGCCACGCAGCGTCATGCATTTCTGAATTCTAAACATAAGTTTCTATCAGGTGACACACACCGGCGCCGCAAGTGTGCGATACTTTCAACTGGTTTGTGCGCGCCGTGTTGCGGTGCATCAGGTGTGTGATGCCCTTCATTCAAAGTTAATTTGTGCTTGTTATTAGTCTCAGTGTAGGCTATAAGCTCTGAGCTTTAAACTAGCACATAGTCGGCTGTAAAACTATACAAAGACACAAATGATTTTGAACTCTCTGCTTGGTCTGTGTCTGAGTCGTACATGTACAGCTGAATGCTGGTCCTCTCACTCATGTTGCTTCTCTCTGTCTGCCTGTCTGTAGCCATACACAAAGAGGGGAGCTCTTGGCTCCGCCCCCTTGTTAAGTTGGGCAGGAAGTCGAAACTAATTTTCATGTGAAGCAACACGCCCCTAAAACAACGAACTGTGTACACGCCCCCAAAATGACACTTCTTAACACATCATAATAAAAACATCTGAATCTTGTTTTGAACTGAACTTAAACTGGCACACTCAGAAGAACCATAATATTAATAATACATCTTTAAAAAAGGGTAAAATAGGTGCCCTTTAATATCAGCTAAATCTTTATTGACTATAAATATGTACTATGTCATTTATTTAAAAAAATGTGGGCAAAATATTATAGATTAACTTTATTTTAAAAAATATTATATTAATCTTATTTTCTAATTCAACTATAGGGGTGCGGCCTTGTAGGGGGCCCTACAAGACATTGTGCCAAGGGGCCTCTGAATTCTTAATCCAGGCCTGCTGGAAGGGCATCCGCTGTGTAAAACAAATGCTGGTTCATTCCACTGTGGCGACCCCTGATGAATAGGGGTCGAAAGCTGAAAGAAAATTTATAAATAATTCCACAAAAAGGTCGATGTAAACATAGCTAAAGTTTCTGATTCTGCTGCTCATTGTTTTGTCTTCGGTGTTTCAGCTTCGACGCGCATCAGCGACGCTCACCTGGCCGACACCATGATTGGTAAAGCAGTGGAGCACATGTTCGAGACGGAGGATGGCACCAAGAACGAGTGGAGAGGGATGGTTCTGGCCCGAGCGCCCATCATGAACACATGGTTCTACATCACGTATGAGAAAGACCCGGTGCTCTACATGTACCAGCTGCTGGACGACTATAAAGACGGAGATCTGAGGATCATGCCCGACTCCAGTGAGTGTGTTCATCTGCGCTGAGGCTGCAGATCTGAGCTCGTATTCACAGAACATTTTATCTTATGCTCCGGTCAGATCACGATTTTTATTGTCAGTTACGAAAGTCACTATGTCAGATTATGTGGTTTATGTCCTGATAAAATCTTGACTTGTCAAGGGTAACAAATGTGCCAGACTACATGTTCCTTCACGATCAGTCATCCTGTGACATCCACAACGAGTGATATTTCCCAGAGCTATCACAAGTGTTGCTATAAGAATATTTATTATCTCAGTTTCATTTTCTTCTTAATCTTATTTCAATCTCAATAAATACTGATGCTTGGTAATAACTAGGCTATATTAAGGGCATTCATTACGACATGGATAGGATCAAACTTATGATTCCTTTTTTAATAATAAGATATTTTCTTTGAAATCTTAATGTATATTTTCCTGCTTATTAAACACTCCCTCGCCTGAACTGCCATGAGTGAGATGGAGAAAATGAAAGCAAATCAGCAACGAGGAAAAATCAGATGCTCAAGACATAATCTTTAAAGGTGCAGTATGTAAGTTTGACACCCAGTGGTTGAACTAGGTATTGCACTCCTGGATCAAAATAAACACAAGCGCAGGTTGCCAGATTGAGGACCAAGGAGTGAGTGATTTAAACTGTTCTAAGTAAAAGCAACGACACGCGATAGAGGGAATATTCTCCATATTATAAGGAGTTTTGATTCTAACCAACATCTCGAAAAGATATATTAGAAACGGCTTCTATTTCTCACAGCTGAACAACAGAAACCAGTGATCACCTCAGGTAAACCGTGTTTGTTTTATTCAGTGCTAAATGCTAACAATGTGAGTTTTAAATAGATTCTAAACTTTACCGTTTCGTGAGTGAGTGCATATTCTGTGCTTCTGAATGGCTGTATTTACATTTCTGTCGTGTTTCGTCTGGTGCAAACAGCCAAACTGCTCATCACTGCATATCTCATCACAAATCGTGTTGTTAGGACACGCGGTTACAGTGTAACCTGCTCACCTAATGTTTACGCTCGTAATATTTATATTATTTGCTAATTAATAACCTCATGTGGAATTGAATCTGTCTCATTTTGACGTCTAATACTGTCCATTTCGGTCACTAACTCATGCTTTCAAAGCCTTTCTGAATGAATGAATGAAATACGCTGTTTTCCAACAAGGCAACCCGGAGTGCTGAATTATAATTGGCTAAATTGGCCTTGTGCAGGTTAAATTGACTTAAATAAAGACAGCGTTCCGGCACGGAAAAACCATTTTCAAAACAGAATATCTGACTTCAGCATTGTTTTTCAGGTAAACAAGTATGTTCACTTGGGATGTTTCTTAAATATCTGCACACATATTATGGTGTTTTTATGCTTTAGAAGAGTCAAAAACTGACATACAGCACCTTTAAAAGTTGCATAACCAATGATTGATCTTATCCACCCATGAACCCACCCATAGGTTTACGAATCCCCACAATACCCCACGTCAAGGAAATCGTGCCGAAATTGTGACAAATTCGTGTGATCTGACCGAGTGCTCACACAGACGTATTCAGAGCATTAACTGAAAACAAACAGGAAGTGCTTTTTCAGATTTTAATGAAAGATTACAAGGGCAAACTATTGTTTATTTCTTAATGACATGCACAGATGAATTGTTCACCACAAAACTAGCAATGTGAGCTAACAAATTCAATAAGGCTAGTTTTGATTTCATGTGTACTTTAATATGCATATACCCTGTTCAAGAGCACTGTGTGTGTGTTTTATGTGTGTTACAGATGATTCGCCCCCAGCGGAGCGAGAGCCAGGAGAGGTGGTGGACAGCCTGGTGGGCAAGCAGGTGGAATACGCCAAAGAGGACGGCTCTAAACGAACTGGCATGGTCATCCATCAGGTGGAGGCCAAACCCTCGGTCTACTTCATCAAGTTCGATGACGACTTTCACATTTACGTCTATGACCTGGTGAAAACATCGTAGGCAGGGGGGGGGGGGGAACCAGGAGAGGGAGTGATCGAGTAATCATGTGATCCACACAAACGTTTTTTGCCAAAAGTTCTCTCAGACATTTCTTGTAACATCCTTTTTGGGAACGGAACGGTGGATGTTTCGCTGGATTACCGCTAGTCAAGTGTCTCTTATCGTTGTAGGATGAACGGACATCACGCATCCCCCGTCATACACATCGCTTCATATTTCAGAGGTTCGTCTCCAGCATTTCCCATTGCTTTCCGTTATCACACACACGCTTGCGCACGCAGAGTCGTGTTGGTCACCAGTGACGCGTTCATCAGCCGGACTGTTACAGCTTTCCAAAAGATATCTAAGCTAGTGTTTGGGATCCTGAGGACGAAATGAAGCAAACCTCAGTAGTGCAGGAGGTGTTTGTTCTGTCAGACAAGAGAAACACGAGGGTCCATGAAGGACGACGAGCTGAGAGTGTGTGTGTGTGTGTTTTAAAGTGCCAGGAGGAGGAGGGCAGGAAAACGTTCCTGTGCTTTACTGTCTTTGGTTTATCCCTCTGTCTTCTGGCGCACACCAGCTTCGCCGTCAATGACATGTTGTGTCAAACCCCATTTTTTTATTGTATTTTTGTTTTCTACTTTTATTTTATATCACTATATCTATATATATATATATATATATGTACATGTATCACCACCACAAGAAACGCTAAAGCAGCTTTCATTATTTCAAGCACTAAATTTAAGGTTTTTTGTTGTTTTTGTGCTCCCCTAACTTGTTTTTTAGCGAGTTAAAGGGATAGTTCACGCACAAATTTCAATTTGCTCACTATTTACTCGTCCTCAAGTGGTTACTTTTATGAATTTCTTCTGTTGATCACTGAAAGCTGAAAACCTGGAACTATTGACTTCCACTATGGAAGTCAATGGTTACCGGTTTTCAGCATTCTTCAAAATATCTTCTTTTGTGTCCAACAGAAAAAAACAAACTTCTAAAGTTTTGAACCATCAAAGTGAGTAAACAAAGACAAAATATTGCATTTTTGGGTGAACAACCCTCTTTAATAACATTTTTGCGATTAAACCTTAGCTAACGGCCTACTAAGAGCCCACTAATTTTTTAGCGTATCATGGTGTAGATAATGGGTTTAGTGTTTTAACCCAAGATTTTGCCTCGCAAATCAGACCCCGGCAAGTATTCAGTGATGTTACACGAAACGAATCGCACAAAGTGTTCAATCACACACACACACCGGTTATAAAAGCGCCGATGCAATAACGAAGACGAGTATTCAGGAATTTAGTTTTGCACCCGTTGTTTTTCTTTAAATCAGCCTTGGGGAGATTTCTCTGTCGCTTTGCCTCTCTGCGAGCCTAAAACATTTGTGCCTCGATTATTATTATTATTGACTTTTCTTTTTATCTCTATGTGTGTGTGTGTGTGTGTGTGTGTGTGTGTGTTTTTGTCTGAAGGTTTGTGTGTCCCCATTTAGACCCTGTGTGAAGGCCCTGCAGCTGCATGAGTTTGCATTACGCATTCGTTTCTGTTTTAACGTTTCATACACACACACACACACACATATGCTCCAGAGTCATGAAGCTGTCGTTCTCCAGACGCACAAATCATATTTCACCCCAAAATCAAATTATTTTGCAAGTAGTAATACCTTACTGTAACTTTTTCCATGACATACATATAACATGTATACAACAAAAATGTAAATTTCTTACATGAGAATGAAGGTTTAATTGTGTTCACTGTCTTAAAAAAAACACTACAAGATATTAATGCTTACATACAAACGGCGTGATTAATTATCGAATGCCAAAAAAGCTTTAGTGTAATGCAACGTAATACTGTAATCTTGTCCACACACTTTCTTTTATCGTCATAAAGCTCAATCATTCTGTTATAAATATTATAGTCATTGTTTTTGGCATTAAGGAAAATAATGTCTTTTTTTATGTTTGACTCATTTTCTATTGTAATGCAGCATTTTACAAACACACACATTCATATCTCATCCACAAACCCTTCTTCA
>CAIGQZ010000643.1:5435234-5448296 GCA_903798205.1 Danio tinwini | reverse complement strand
TGTGTGTGTGTGTGTGTGTGTGTGTGTGTGTGTGTGTGTGTGTGTGTTTGTGTTTCTCTGCTCTTTCCCCAGTGAACTGAAGAAGAGGTACAGCATCACAGCCGTCCCAAAGCTGGTGATCGTGAAGGAGAACGGTCAGGTCATCACTGACAAGGGCCGAAAGCAGATCCGGGATCAGGGGCTGGCCTGCTTCAGGAGCTGGATCGAGGTGGCAGAGATCTTCCAGAACTTTAAAGGCTAGAAATCAGGAGGAAATCCTGTTGTCCGTTCATAAGGGCTCTTTTTATTTTATGCAACAAGTCTATTCAGGTTAACTATCCTTAACAAGACTAGTCAAATCAACAATGCATTGGTTTGACTTGCTTGTCTGTGTTGTGGTAGTGAAACAGAACATTTTTGACAGGTAGTGTATATTTAAGATGTTTTTGCGGTTTATTTTTTATACAGCTGCTTTTCTAAGATTATATTTATACTGTATAAATCTCCCCTGATTAAAGAGATAGTTCTCCTGCTGAACACAAATGAAGATATTCTGATGAATGTTGGAAACCGGTAACCATTGACTTCCATAGTATTTGTTTTCCTACTGTCAAAGTCAATGGTTACTGGTTTCCAACATTCATCAAAATATTGGAAACTGGTAACCATTGACTTCCATAGTATTTGTTTTCACGACTGTGAAAGTCGATGGTTACCGGTTTCCAACATTTGTCAAAATTTACTTCTATAGTAGTAAATTTTAGTAGTATATTTTAGTAGTATATTTTTTCTGCAGTGAAAGTCGATGGTTACCGGTTTCCAACATTCGTCTAAATATCAGAAACCAGTAACCATTGACTTCCATAGTATGTGTTTTTCCTGCAGTGAAAGTCGATGGTTACCAGTTTCCAGCATTCGTCAAAATATCGGAAACCGGTAACCATTGACTTCCATAGTATTTGTTTTTCCTACTGTGGAAGTCAATGGTTACCAGTTTCCAACATTCGTCAAAATATCGGAAACCGGTAACCATTGACTTCCATAGTATTTGTTTTTACTGCAGTGGATGTCGATGGTTACCGGTTTCCAACATTCGTCTAAATATAGGAAACCGGTAACCATTGACTTCTATAGCATTAGTTTTTCCTACTGTGGAAGTCGATGGTTACCAGTTTCCAACATTCGTCAAAATATCGGAAACCGGTAACCATTGACTTCCATAGTATTTGTTTTTCCTGCAGTGGATGTCGATGGTTACTGGTTTCCAACATTCGTCTAAATATAGGAAACTGGTAACCATTGACTTTAATAGTATTTGTTTTTCCTACTGTGGAAATCGAGGGTTACCAGTCTCCCAACAATCGTCTAAATATAGGAAACCGGTAACCATTGACTTTCATAGTATTTGTTTTTCCCACTGTGGAAGTCAATGGTTACCAGTTTTCAACATTTGTCAAAATATCTTCTTTTGTGAAGGGAGAGAAAATAAAGACCAAACTATTTATTTCTGTGTGAACTATCCCTTTAAATAAATGAATCTTGTGTGTGTGTGTGCGCGTGTGCACGCAAGCATGCGTGTGAGTGTATGAGCAGCAGGTGTTTACTGGATCTGTTGTTATGGTTCATCAAAATGCCTCTTGTTCCTCCGTGTCTCATTAACACTCACAGATCCTCCTTGGAGAGTGTTTGTTATTTTCTTTCCACCACACTCAGCTCCCTGTCACTCTCTGTTTTGTTTTCAGTTGTGAAACGAGCGCTGAACCGTTTTAACATTATATCAACAGTGACGTGACTAATGCTGCACTGTGGGATTACGATTGCTCATATCTGTATATTACACCATACCCGAGCGAGATACCATATTAGGGTAATCTGCAGTTTCAGCTAATTATATTAGTCATTAATAAATACATTAATATTGTACTTTTTTTTACTTCATTACATTTTTAATCTATATTATTTCTATAAATAATTTAGTTGGAGAATATAGTGCTGTAATATTAGTACACTGTAAAAATATGACAAAAAGTCATCACTGTAGAATAAGGTTTTATTCATTCATTTTCCTTCGGCTTAGTCTATTATTTATCAGAGGTTGCCACAGCGGAATGAACCACCTACTATTCCGGCATATGTTTTACGCAGCGGATGTCCTTCAAGCTGCAACAACAGTACTGGGAAACACACTGATACACTACGGCCAATTTTAGTTCATCCAATTCACCTATAGCGCATGTGTTTAGACTGTGGGGGAAACTGGAGCACCCGGAGGAAACCCACACAGGAGAACATGCAAACTCCACACAAAAATGCCAACTGACGCAGCCAGGACTCGAACCAGTGACCTTTTCACTGTGAGGTGACAGTGCTAACCACTGAGCCACCGTGTCACCCCAATAAGGTTTTATTAATGAATGTATTTACTAATAATGAACAATATATTTATTAATCATAGTAATAGAACAATATATAATTTATTAACTATAGTTCAACATTTACTAATGCTTTATTACCATCCAAAACATGAACTGACTATACTTTCATTAAATACTGTATATAAATGATGAGTACGTTTTGTTTATTACGTTCGTAAATATATTAACACAACCTTGGTATTAATCAAAAAGTCATGACAACAACAAATGTTAATCGGGTTTCAACTAATTTATTAAGTCATACAAAGTTTAATTTAATAGATTTAGTCTGTTAGATTGATGTAAGTTGAGACGACTAGAAAAGATCATTTGATTCAACTTGAAAATGTAGTACGATTATTTTTAGACATATTTGCAAAAACCTCTGTCGTTACTCTTATTCACTTCTCTAAATATGTAATAATTATATTATAAAATTATTTTTGTAGTCACATATAATTTATTTGACTAGTAGATATTAAGAAATACCGTGAGTGTAAAGTCATGACTAGGGCCAGATAGAATCTGCGGACATTTTTTTGCTATTTCTGCGGAGAATTTTGTAAAAAGAATCTGTGGATTTATGTGGAGTGATTTTAGGAGTATCATAACTAATAACGTAATATATGGGAAACAAAATACATTTCTAACTTTTATTTAATGTTCACAGTGCAAATCCAATTAGATCCACTTATTTTGTAAACAAAGCAGGTCTCTCATATAATATATCTACTAAAAGACTTAAATATTACCCTACAAACTGTATTGTAAATAAATCATATGAACGTTTTCATATTAGTCAACAATATTCCTGAAATTAATTTAAAAACTAAATAAATATACATTTACACAAGTAAATAAATAGACTCAATGATGAGCTAAAAAACTGTGAAATTCTGCGTAAGTCTTGACTTCCTGACTGGTTTCATGTTGTCATTGAGAGAAATTTTGATTTATTGGCATACATGATAGTTAGATATGAGTGACAAACCTTTCTAATATTTGTTAAATGTACACCCACCGGCCACTTTATTAGGTACACCTTACTAGTACAGGGTTGGACCCTGTTTTGCCTTCAGAACGACCTTAATCCTTCATGGCATAGATTTAACAAGTTACTGGAAATATTCCTCAGAGATTTTGCTCCATATTGGCATGATAGCATCACGCAGTTGCAGCAGATTTGTCGGCTGCACATCCATGATGCGAATGTCCCGTTCCACCACATCCCAAAGGTGCTCTATTGGATTAAGAACTGGTGACTGTGGAGGCCATTTGAGTACAGTGAACTCATTGTCATGTTCAAGAAACCAGTCTGAGATGATTCATGCTTTATGGCATGGTGCGTTATCCTGCTGGAAGTAGCCATCAGAAGATGAGTACACTGTGGCCATAAAGGGATGGACATGGTCAGCAACAATACTCAGGTAGGCTGTAGCGTTGACACGATGCTCAATTGGTACTAATGAGCCCAAAATGTGCCAAGAAAATATCCCCCACACCTTTACAATCTTCTATTGTCCAGTTTTGGTGAGTCTGTGTGAATTGTAGCCTCAGTTTCCTGTTCTTAGCTGACAGGAGTGGCACCCGGTGTGGTCTTCTGCTGCTGTAGCCCATCCGCCTCAAGGTTGGACGTGTTGTGTGTTCAGAGATGCTCTTCTGCAGACCTCAGTTGTAACGAGTTACTGTCTGGCCTTTCTCCTCTGACCTCTGGAGACATTTGTGCCCACAGAACTGCCACTCACTGGATAATTTCTCTTTTTTCTGAAATACTGGGTGAAGTTGAACTATCCCTTTTAAAGATCCTAATAATATTGACCCTAAAAATTATTTTTAAAATGTAAAAACGGCCTTTATTCCAGTTAACCTAAAATGAAACAAATCAATCAAATAGGACACAGGGTACTGTGAAAAATTCTTCGACAAACGATCACTTGGGAAAAATAATTATTCAAATTTCACAGGAGGGCTAATAGCTAACTTTGTCTTAAATATACTTGAGTTTCACCTGTTTACTGCCAGTGTATTTTCATATCCAGATGAATAATTTCTGAGTTTTATGTGCCGTCGTGTGCAGGTTTCACAGAAAGTACAGTAAAGTTAGTTAGATCAGTTCAGTTAAACGACCGTCATGTTTTATGACTGAAACTGGCCTCAATGTGAGAGAAACACACCCTGATCATAAAAACTGAGCTGATAAGAGGGTCTAAAGGACGCGGGCCGAAGTTATTCGAGCCAGTGTGAGCAGAAGAAACCATTAACGAGAGAAAGCACATACAAATCTGACCAACTTCACCATGAGGAGATCAACACTGTACCTTCTGCTGGCCGTCCTGAGCTCTGGATGCGTCTCTGCTTCATCACCCGGTGAGTTTTGACTGAACTGAGGATTTTGGAGTTATAATATAGTCCTCCTTCACAGGAAGTGTCTATAGAAATCGACATTTGAAGTGGAGCTTTCCAAAATTGTTCTTAATGGATCTTTACACAGCACAGAAACCAACCGGAAGCGGCATAATCTTTCAAAAAAATGTATACATAATCCGACCGTTACATAAACCGTTTGTTGCGTCGTCTTTCTTTAATGGTAGCCACCGATAAAATGAACAGCTCGTGTGTGACTATTTTCATTTTCATACGGTTCCTTTTACAGCATTGATATTGTAATTCGATTAAAATATAATTATTCATTCATTCATTTTCTTTTCGGCTTATATTAATCCGGGGTCGCCACAGCGGAATGAACCGCCAACTTATCCAGCACGATTTTACGCAGCGGATGCCCTCATTCACACTCATACACTACGGACAATTTAGCCTACCCAATTCACCTTTACTGCATGTCTTTGGACTGTGGGGGAAACCGGAGCACCCGGAGGAAACCCACGCGAATGCAGGGAGAACATGCAAACTCCACACAGAAACGCCAACTGACCCAGCTGAGGCTTGAACCAGCGACCTTCTTGCTGTGAGGCGACAGCACTACCTACTGCGCCTCTGCATCATCTAAAATATAATTCAAGAGTTCACACTTAGCTGATGATTGATTATAAGCAAGTTTGGCATGCTGTCCCGGGAGAGAGCCCTGAGATCAAAAGGTCCTTGAGCCCTGGGCTCCCTCCCGTTTGCGGGGCGAGAGGGGAGCTTTGAGCTCAGGTAGATCTCGAGAACTCCCCCCTTTTGTAAGAGTTGATGACAGAAAATAGTCGCTACGGAGAGATATGCTGATGGATAAAAGTTTGACTATTGCTAAATTTAGATTGTTCAATTAACTTGTAGTGCATGTTTTGGGAACGTGGGAGGAAACCGGGGAACCCGGGGGAAACCCACGCAAGCACGGGAAGAACATACTAACTTCACACAGAAACGACAGCCAGTCTGTTAAAGGACTTGAACCGGTGACGTTCTTGCTGTGAGGCCGCAGTGCTAGTCACTGGGCCACCGTGCCGCCATATGAAAGGAAAAGAGGAGGAGTAGGGGTGGAAGGGGGGATTCTTCAAACGAAGATGACTGTAGTAAGAAACTCTGGCTCTTTATAGTGGGTTAGAAATCGTCTGATTGGTTGGTCATACATGGTTAATGCATAACCAGCCATGTTCAATCATAATCACGTGATCCTCTCGAAATTAGTTTATAAATAAACTTCACTCAGTTAAATACATTTAAGTATTTGTTTAGTTGTTCAAGCGTAAAACGAGATGAAAATTTAAACGCAAGCATTGATAGGAGCAGCAGGTGAAACTCCATCAAAAATACTGTGGTTAAATATATTTCCATATTTTAAAGACATGGCACAGAACAATGGGATTTAATTCACTGCTTCTTGTCTGGTCGGAGACCAACTTTATATCATATATCAGAGATGTATAAAGTACTAGAGACCCAGACTTAAGTAAAAGTACAAGTGCTCTATCAAAACAAGTGACTTGAGTAGAAGTTGAAGTGCTCATAAGCACAATACTTAAGTAGAAGTACTAAAGTATTGCAAGTAGTTTATTAAAAAATGTACTTCTCAAGTACTGAAAGTACAAGTATTGCGTTATGTAGATATTTTTTAAAAAAGCAGTCAAAAGACATATTGTTTTGTTTATTTTAAATATCTTTTTTGGGGCACCGGGTTAAGCAGAACAAAAAGAACCTTGGTTTACGATTTATAATATATATATATATATATATGATGGGTCAAAAACACCATTCAGCGTGACAGCCTTTATGATAGACAGTTAACGTTATGTGAACATTGCAGCATCATATGAACCGCGGGTAGCTAACGATAGTTACCTTATCTAGCTCTTATGGATAGCTCAAACTGCTGTTTTGTGTATTATATTATCTTTAACTTGACATGTTTCTTCAAATCCGATGGTAGAGTATGCACTTTATTCTATATGAACTGTCTTTCACTCTAACAAATGCAAACATTGGTTCTAAATAGGGTCACGGGTGGTCTTTTTCCTCATCGCCACGAACAGAAAGTGAAGGAGTTGAAGGTGGAATTTCTGGGTTTTCCATGTCTAAAACAAACTAAAGTGCTCTCAATGCAGGCAGGCAGCACTGTCTTCTTTACTCGTCTGAGTTATGAATGATTGATTCGTGACATTTTTATAATTGTAACGAGTAACTATGCAACATAAAAAATCTACTGGAGTTAAAGTATTAAGCTCATCGAAAATATGTACTGAAGTAGAAGTAGGAGAAGAAAACAATACTCCAGTAGAGTACAGATACAACCTTTTAGTACTTAAGTAGAGTAGTGAAGTAGTTCTACTTCGTTACTATACATCTCTGTCATATATCAATCAGGCCGTGAAGGCAGGAATGGGCAAAAATACATTGAAATGTATTTTAAAATAAAATACCAAATACCTCCTTTTTAGGTGTATTAAAATAAACTACAAAATACAGCAACCACAAATGTATTAAAATAAAATACTACAAAATACTTTTACAAGGGAGCATGAGCCTTCTTTGCAAAGCTTCCATGAATAGGCCTATTCGATCAATCCCTCCACTGTTAAACATGAAGTAAACTATATTTAATAGCAACAGCTTTTCTCTGAGCTAGTTTTAGCAGATTCTCTGCCACCTCGTTCACCTCTATTCTTACTGTACACGAGTATATCTATGCATTTTTTAAATTTTATTCAATTCAAGATTTTTATTCAAGCCCTGTTCAACATGATATCTCAAAATTACTAAAAATGGAGTCATCAGTTTTTGCCAATAAACTCTTCATATATCCTGCTAATGCCATATAACTAGAGTCAGGTGTTTTTGACTACAAAAACTTTTGAATTGCTGTATTATTAAATATTCGTGTTTCATATATTGTCCCACTTTGACATCTTTAGGGAGACATCTTTCCTCTTTATTGTAATTTAAACAGCTAGTGTTGTAGGTATCGTCATAATTTCCTTCCATACTTCAAGCATTGGCCATCTTCTTCATTATAAATAAATTGTCTGTTCTAATCTCAAGCCTTGGCAAATAACTGAGAAAGCGCCAATCATAGGCCGCATTTTTATAATGTCATCATGTATTTCTTACAAAGTATTTTACAGTATTTTGAAACTACAAAAATACAAGACACTGAAGTATTTTGATACAAAATATAAACCCAATTTCATAAACCTTATCAAATACAAATTACAAAATACTATTTTGTATTTGAAATACTTGTATCATAAATACTGCCCATCCCTGAGTGAATATAATAGATTTTAGAGGAAACTCAATCTTTAAACACGACTGACGTTTTGGCATGACAGTTCACTGGAAACACTTGAGCACTGAAAAATCATACTCTAGTAAAAGTGCCATTACCTGCCTAAAAATGTAGTGTGAGTAGAGTAAAAGTATCTGCTGTAAATATTACTCAAAGTATGAGTAAAAAGTAGCCCTTTTAAAAGTACTCAAGAGTAGTGAGTAGTGAGTATTACGCTGTTAAAAGCTGATATGTTTACATGTAATTTGTGCATGTGTAAACGTAACATTCTGTAGTGCATTTAGTTATTGCCCAGCAGGCACACAACACCATGAGACGTTAATATTAGGTTAGATTTAGGTTGTAATGTCAGGTGACCAAAATTAATTGTCAAGCCAGCAGCTAAGGACAATGTTATTTTGATGTCCAATAATGACGTCAAGTGACGTTGATATTAGTTTTTTTACTTGTGTTAGAAAGTGATCAAAATCCAGCGTCGAGCCAACATCTTAAACCAACGTCATATTGACGTCAAATACTGACATTTATTTGTCCGGTACGGCAACCAAAATCCAACGTCTGATAGATGTCATAGGGGTAACGTTCACACAACGTCAAGCTGTAACATCATTAGACGTTGATATTTGGTTGGTTTTAGGTTGGACATTGGATATTATTGTTGGCCTGACGTTGAGTTCTGACGTCAACTCGATTTTCATTTCCAAACACAATGCAACGTCCCCATGACGTTAGAGTTCAACGTCAATCAGACGTCATGTTAGCATCCTCTGCCTGCTGGGTGTTTAAGGTCATTTCGGTCATCATACAGTTAAAATCCGTCATCTTCTCATCAGTGACATGCATCTAAACCAGTGGTCACCAAACTTGTTCCTGGAGGGCCGGTGTCCTTCAGATTTTAGCTCCAACCCTAATCAAATACACCTGAACAAGCTAATCAAGGTCTTACTAGGTATACTTGAAACACCCAGGCAGGTGTGTTAAAGCAAGTTGGAGCTAAACCCTGCAGGGACACTGGCCCTCCAGGACCGTGATTGGTTACCCCTGATCTAAACAGTCTCCGGGGCAATGCTCGTAAAGATTTTGAACATCTTTATGGACACTTTTAATACTTCCAAACAGTTTGCTGCAATTATAAAGTGCACACGTCTTGAGGTAGTTCATTATGCTGTGATTTACCTTCTATGTGCGATTTGATTGGGCGGCAATCTCATGACTGATTTTTCTAATCCTCATAGACAAGGAAAATAAAGTAGTGACTGCAGATTGAAGGACAGTAGTGGAGTAAAAGTACAGATACTGCACTAGAAATGTACTCAAGGGAAAATAAAAGTACACATTTATAAAACTACTCAGTAAATTACAATTCCTGATAAAAACTACTCAATTACAGTCATTTGAGTACTTGTAATTAGTTACTTTACACCACTGCTGTGCATATACTCTATTCCGAGCAAACATGGCTGTGTAAAGATGCTTTTAAGACAAGAGTGTTGTTTTTGATCCACTTCGATCTACTTAAAACCTAACAAGTTACTTTAATACGAGTGGAAATTAGCCAAAAAAGTTTCAAAGAAATCATATTTCCTTTTGTAAATCATACTTAAAATGAATAAATATTCATTATTTAACAGTTTCCGTATTTTATGATTCTCAGGTGTTTCATGTTTGTTAAAGGTATGAATTGAATTATGGGATGTTGATCTCTGCTGTCAACTGTTGATGTAAAAAATTTACCTCTGAAGTTTAACAAAGTGACTTTTGTTAACGTTTTAGTTGTCTGAAACAATATATTGTGTAGGAACTAGTATATAATTGTCTGTGAAATAACTGAAGAAGTGCTGGCAGTTTATTAGCAGGTTTTTGTTCCGTATAACCCAGGCAATATATCACTTCAAACTAATAAAATTGTCAATAAAAGTTAATATTTTTAAAAACTTTTACACATTAAATGCAATTCAGAAGCACAAATAAACCACACACACACATATACGGAAAACAGATTTTACAGTGTTTAATGTTTGTACGCTGAGGATCCATATTGGTAGTACATATTATTACCTAAAGTGAATGTTCTAGTTCCTACAAAGTACAAAATTGCACCTTTTGAACAGGTGCTCTGTAGAAAAAAATTATGACAACAAAGGATTTTATGTTACTTTAAGTGAAGTTTATTTATAAACTAATTTCGAGAGGATCACGTGCTTATGATTGCTTGCGGCTGGTCCTGCATTATCCAATTTATGATTCACCAATCAGACGATTCCTAAGCCACTATGAATACTCTAGGTTCCATATCACAGCCATCTTCGTTTTGAAGAATCCCCCCTTCCACCCCTACTCCTCCTCCTTTCCTAGATGGGTGATACGGTGGCACAGTGGTTAGCACTGTCGCCTCACAGCATGAACGTCACTGGTTCTAGTCCTTACCAAGCCAGCCGACGTTTCTGTCCAGAGTTTACACATTCTCCCAGTGCTCACGTGGGTTTCCCCCAGATTCCCCGATTTCCTTCCACCGTCCAAAAACATGCAACTTAAGTTAATTGACTAATCTGAATCGGCAGCATAGACATGCTCCTAGTAAGAAGGTTTCTCTTATAAGCCATCACTATCTGTTCATTAGCTACTACAGCAGGGGAGTTCTCGAGATCTACCTGAGCTCAAACTCCCCTCTCGCCTTGCCAAAGGGAGGGAGCCCCGGGCTCGAGGATCTTATAAGCTCAGGGCTTTCTCCCGGGACAGCATGCCAAACAAGCTTTATAATCAATCATCAGCTAAGTGTGAACTCTTGAACTTATTTTAATAATAATTTTTTAAGTTATACAAAGTTTAACCAAATATTTTAGTTGGTTTGATTGATGTAAGCTGATTATTAAACTTAATTTCATTCAGCAAAATAAAAAAAGACAGCAACATTTTGTTTACAGCTTTTGTACTTTTGTACTATTTAGTTTTTACTATCTACTTTTGTACTTTTAATTTTGTACTGTTTCTGTGAGTGTGTTAAAAACGTTAAAGTCTTTTTTTAATAGTGTCTATTGTGTTAATCCTATATTGGAATAATCCTAAAACTGACAAATTTGGCCTTTCATAGTTTGGAGGCACATTATCCCAATTACCATACAAAATATACTTACTGAAAAACAATCTATTTGATGAACTTGCACACATATTTAGATTCAGTGACTGTCCTAAGAAGAGTCTGTAAATCACAATGACAAAAGTATGTTCAAAAGATGTTTTTTATTGTTTGACCAGTGTGAATGCCGAAGATATTTTAGAAATTTTGACGAGATATTAATGATTTATCATTTCTGTTTTTTCTCAGGCCCAAAATGCACAGGTCAAAAAGATGAAGGAACTGGAAATGAAAAGATTACAAAATATTTCTACGATTTGCAGGCAGATTCATGCATGCCCTTCTACTTCAAGGGAACTGGCGGAAACGGCAACCGCTTCGACAGTGATAAAGAGTGTGTGAAAGCATGCTCTCCTAAAGCCCTCCAGATTTACCCCACTGATGGTAAAACACACAGCAATACACCCTGTGTTTAATTAGATGTCAACCGTACCATTAAAAATGGTTTTCAACAAAATACTGAAACCCTTTTTAAGTTGTTTGTGTAAGTGTGTATTTTTACAGTTCTGTAAAAAGTACCCAAAAACTTCTCTGTCAGCGTTTTCGGTATCACTTTATTTTGACAGTCCCTTTAGCGCATTTTGTTGAATTTAAGTTACATTGCATCTACATGCCAACCAATTCTCAATAGACTATAAGTAGACTGTTAGGTTGGGGTTATGGTTAGTGTAAATTGACATGTACTTGCAAAGTTTCTTATAGTCAGTTAAATGTGTTAAAGAAGCAGTATCAGCAGATATTAAACAGATAGTCTACTAATACTTAAATAAGAAGTAACTGGCATGTAGTTGCAATGCAACATTTAGTTAACAAAATGTGCAATAGGGACCATCAAAATAAAGTCTTATCACTTTTAAGCAATTTGAACTGATTTACCAAGTCAAACAAATGTCAATTTCACACCTGTCACTTCCGTAACAAAGATTTTTCCTTATAAATGTACAATAATATATGTATTTTTGTTCTATAGTGAACCAATATTATCCGTTTTGTTAGTGTTATTACGTCTGTTATTACGTCACTGAATTGCTGCAAAGTATGTATATTGTAAACTAATACTTTATTGGTCACATTTCTAAACATAATAGTTTTAATAACTCATAATAACTGATTTATTTTGTCTTTTGTCATGATGACAGCACATAATATTTGACTAGATATTTTTCAAGATACTAGTATTCAGCTTAAAGTGACATTTAAAGGCTTAACTAGGTTAATTAGTCAAGTTAAGTTAATTAGGCAAGTCAGTAGCCTCTATCACACAGTAATACCGGTAAATATAGAGAAAATTAACAGAACGACTTTACCGGTAAATTAAAAAAAGACCATTCACACAGGTGTGCTAATGTTAATGCTCCATGGGGTCATTGAAGCTGTTCAAAACAGAGTTCGATAACAAAGAGGTCAGATGTTAAGCAATAAAATTCCTTTGACAATGTAAGACGTTATGGGGTCATTTTTATACATTTGAGCAATAAAATGGCTGTTTAAAATAGTGTTTGATAATCAAAGTAAAAGTCAGCTTTATTGTCAATTCAACCACATGTACAGGACATACAGAGAATCGAAGTTTCTAAGTGCCTAACATATAATATTAATACAAAACCTAGAATTTTAGAAAGAAATTACAATTAATACGATTATACATAAAATGTTATCTAAAATATATGTTAAAAATTGTAAACAATACAATATCTCTTAAGGGCATATGGCAATGAGTGCAAACCAGAGTTGTGCAGCTATAACACAGTATATAGTGCAAAAAAATAGTATAATTTAAAACAGTATATAGTGCAAAAAATACAGTA
>CAIGQZ010000643.1:5404959-5411151 GCA_903798205.1 Danio tinwini | reverse complement strand
TGTGTGTGTGTGTGTGTGTGTGTGTGTGTGTGTGTGTGTGTGTGTGAGGGTGCTTTCACACCTGTGGATCAATTCTCTTGTTCCGAAACGGGGATTAAAATTGTTACAATGTTGCTGTTTGTTCTTGGTGCGGTTAGCTTTTACGCAAAGTTTCTAAAAGGACCAAAAGAGCAAAAACAAGTCACGTGCGAGTAAACTCGCCTCACATTGAGTTTCACGGCTTATTTTGATTAGAGTCCCACTCAGTTGTCATGCATCCTTATTTTAATTTATGACGATGAGCAATAAAACATTATAAGCGAAAAGCTAAGCTTTCATTTTGAATGGTGACACCCACAGACGTCGTCACCAAATATAAATCAGAGGTAAGACTTTCTCATACATAGCAGTTGGCTTATGCATTATAGGCTTTACATTATAGAGAGAAATAACATATACCAGGACTGCTGTTCAATTTTTCTAATGGATAAATAGCTCTCCTTAATAGTTAACATGCTTTCACTTTCGTATTTGACATAAAATGCACATTTACCAGTAGGAATGACATCCCGCCCTACTCATAATTTTCTCTGCATATTGCCATATATGCCTATTACATATCCATAAAACACTGTGATAAAGCAATACGATACGAGCCAGGCTATCTCACTACAATCGATCCGCTCCAGAGTTCGTTTCAATCGAGCTGAGACCACCTCATTCAGACCATCTTGGCACTATTGTTTTGTTGCGGATCCAAGTGCGATTGCTGGATTCACATATGCCAAATGAAACGCGCTAACTGGGGAAACGCGCCAGGTTCCGAAACAAACGTCTAGGTGTGAAAGCACCCTGAGTTTTGGTAGTGTGTTTGTTGCAGTGGCCATTATAATGTAAGTCAATAGGGGAAAACAGCCATGAACATAATGAAAGAGTAGTCCATTTGAACAATACACATGGGTTAAGAATCTTAATAACAACATGTTTATGTATTTAAGCTGAGAATATTGGTGAAGAAAAGTCTCAACTGTACATGCACAAACACAGTAAAGGCTGATTTATACTTCTGCATCGAGTGATTGGTGTGACCCACGGCGCATTTATACTTCTGCATGCTGTTTGTATTGCTCTGCAATAACACTTCAGAAACACTAGCTGACAGTAGGTTTTAATGTTTCTCTGTGTCGAGTTTCTTCATGGGTGTTTTGTTTTTTCTGAACACTACCTTAATGTACAAGTAGCTAAAACACGATCATTCAGAGGCCGGAACGTACAACAACTTTAATCATAAAGTGAACACAAAACAAAAGTCTCCATATGGAGCTCCTTCACAGGACTTGACACTTGTAAACACTCGTTTCGTTGGGCTCGCGGCTCTCAGCCCCGCCAATGCTTGTCACCGCTACCAAACTGACCAATCACAGAGCTTGCACTACACGTCATTGCGATTGGTGCGCGTCGGCGCTAGGGCTATGCGACCGCATGAATGCTGTGCCGGACCATAAGTATGACGCAGAAGTTGGGCCGGGCTGATAAACGATATTATATTGAATCGCGATTAAAATTTATATCAATAACAATGATAAGCTCTGGATTTTTTTTATTGATATTAATCTTAGATCAATCACACAGCAGAAATGTGCAACAATGAGAATCTAAAAGTGTGTTGATATTGGAGATTTAGGAAACTGTTGATATTGAAAATTTAACAGCCAAAAATATGTTATGCCATTTAATAGAGCCTCAGATTTTTGTGGTTTAAGTTATTTAAAAACATTTAAAAAAAAAAATGTAGCATTAAAAACTTCCATTAAAAATATATATATCAAAATATATATATATCATATCGTTATCGTTCAGTATGGAAAATAATTATTGAGGCATTTTTCCATATCACCCAGCCCTCCACAGAAGTATATATCAGCCTTAAGACATATCACAGTGGCAATGTTATTGTTGTTGTGCCCGTCTTGCATCCCCTAACTATTTGAATTTCTATAGGCGAGGTTTGGTCCAATTTACTGACATCAGTAAGGCTTTGGAAAACAATACACATAGTCCATTGAGCCGTTCAATGTAGTTCTTGAAAATAGATTTTTTAAAACTAAATATCTCCCTTTCGAGTGGAATTTTTGGAACTTTTTAGATATCTTTTATTGCCAAACATGCACTACACCCTCATTAATACTTTCAAAAAAGTGAAAAAGCATAATATGACCACGTTTAACTCTAAATATACTCAAGCATTTTCATGTGGTGTTTAAAAATATGTGGGTGCTACTTCAGTATTTTTGAGCATGTGTCTGTAATTTGAGGTTTGCTGTTTATTTGAGAAGCAGATGTTCACGTGACGGGTTTGAGCTTTCGTGCAGTATTTTCTGCATCATTTATAGTGTTGTGATTTTTTATTTTTATTTTTATTTTTTTTAAGTTTACATCTCTAACAGTCTGGACACATTGGACACGCTTCCATATTGTTATGTTTGTGGTAAAATTCATCATATCTGCTCCTCGACCAGCGTCAGCGACTTACAAAACATCCAGGCTTCACTGGTAATGACATATCTTTCGTCTTTCAAAAGCAGGTTGGCTAATTTAGACTAAAGTTTGCACAACATAAAAGTAAAACAAAGATATTTTAGTTTTAATCAGTCCAGAAGAGAGATAACAGGCTTTTCCATGTTGCGTCAGATTATTGAAGTAGATCATTGTGAAATGCATAAAAAACATCTAGTTCTTGGTTCCGATGACATGCCATGTTCACTTCTTGACACATCTTATGCTTTTTACTGCGTCATTAATGAGAAACTGATTCAAAAGTGGTAAATGACCAGTGTTTTTGAGAAACTGACTCAACAGTAAAACTTGATGGCTGGTTATTTTGAGATTTTGTGTGTGTGTGTAGTGCATAAATGAGTACACCCCACACAGATATCTTTATTTTCTGTTTCTATATTCTTTACTTTTGAAATATTTGCTATAGGCGAGTGGCACGGTGGCTTAGTGGTTAGCACTTTTGTCTTACAGCAAGAACGTCGCTGGTTCAAGTCCCGACTGAGCCAGTTGGCATTTCTGTGTGGAGTTTGCATTTTCTCCCTGTGTTGTTGTGGGTTTCGTCAGAGTACTCCGGTTTCCCCCACAATCCAAACACATGTGCTATAGGTGAATTGGATTAACTAAATTGCCCAATAGTGTATAAGTGTGAATGTGTGTTCCCCAGTACTGGGTTGTGGCTGGAAGGGCATCCACTGCGTATAACATATGCTGGAATAGTGGGCGGTTCATTTCGCTGTGGCGACCCCTGATAAATAAGGAACTAAGCCGAAGGGAAATGAATGAATGAATGAATGAATGAATGAATATTTTGTATAGGATGCTTTAAAATAATATATTTGTGAAATATAAATTAGATTAATCCATTCCAAAGCCAAAACGAGAGCCAATTTATTTAAATAGTTTAAGATCACAGTCCAGACCATCACGGTGGTGCAGTGGGTAGCACAACCGCCTCACAGCAAGTAGGTTGCTAGTTCGGGTCAGTTGGCATTTCTGTGTGGAGTTTGCATTTTCTCCCCGTGTTGGCGTGGGTTTCCTCCGGGTGCTCCGGTCTCCCCCACAGTCCAAACACATGTGCTATAGGGGGATTGAATACGCTAAATTGGCCACAGTGTGTGTGTGTGTGAATGCAAGAGTGTATGGGTGTTTCCCAGTGTTGGGTTGTGGCTGGACGGGCATCCGCTAAGTAAAACATATGCTGGATAAATTGGCGGTTCATTCCGTTGTGGCGACCCCTGATTAATAAAGGGACTAAGCTGAAAAGAAAATGAATAAAAGAAAGAACACAGTCCAAAAGATAGTACACCCAAATAAATAGGGTGTGCTAATATTTTATATTATAATATTTAATATTAATATTAAATACATTTTTTATAAAGAGGAGAAATCTAGAGAAACACAAAAAATATGTTAAATTTATTTTATTTTGTAGTTTGTAATAGGTATTTTTTTAAACTCATTTGAACTTGACGTATTATTGTTCTATTTATAATGATGTTCGGTGACCAATTATTTTGGTTATTTTAATATACAGTTAAAGTCAGAATTATTAGCCCCCCTGTTTGTTTGTTTTCCCCAATTTCTGTTTAACGGAGAGAAGATATTTTCAACACATTTTTAAACATAATAGTTTTAATAACTCATCTCTAATAACTGATTTATTTTATCTTTGCCATGATGACTGAATAATATTTGTCTAGATATTTTTAAGACACTTCTAAACAGCTTAAAGTGACATTTAAAAGCTTAACTAGGTTAATTAGGTTAACCAGGCAGGTTAGGGTAATTAGGCAAGTCATTGTATAACTATGGTTTGTTCTGTAGAGTATCGAAAAAAATATATAGCTTAAAGGGGCTAATGATATAAAAAAAAATTAAAATTTATTTTATTCTAGCCAAAATAAAACAAATAAGACTTTCTCCAGAAGAAAATATATTATCAGACATACTGTGAAAGTTTCCTTGCTCTGTTGAACATCATTTGGGAAATATTTAAAAAAGAAAAATACATTCAAAGCGGGGCTAATAATTCTGACTTCAGCTGTATATGTTAAGATTTAATGAATATGTGTTTAAATACACCAAAATATTCATTCATTCATTAATTCATTCCATTCATTTATTCCATCGGCTTAGTCCCTTATTTATCAGGGGTCAGCACAGCGGAATGAACCGCCAACTATTCCAGCATATATTTTAAGCAGCGGATGCACCTCCAGCCGCAACTCAGTATTGAGAAACACCCATACACTCTCACATTTACCCACTCTCATACATTACGGCCAATTTAGTTCCCAATTCACCTATAGCGCACGCCAACACAGGGAGAACCTGCAAACTCCTCACAGAAAAGCCAACTGACCCAGCAACCTTCTTGCTGTGAGGTGACTGTGCTAACCATAATACCATAATATATAAATGTATTCTGAGCACTGTGTATATGCTCTGTATGTACAGGGTATTCTTGGTCCTAGTAGTTGTTGTAATCGCTGTGGTTTAACAACTGCCTCCTGTACTCTTTGTGAGCTCATATTTCACAATCTTTGTTTGCTAAACTTTTCTCAGCAGAGTGTGAGAGATGTTGGACACTTGTTCTACGCTTGAGTGAATAACAGAGAGTCTATTTTACATACATTTTACATAGATCTCCAAATTAAACAAATAATTGTTGTCAAAAGATTTCCAGTTTTGTTTATGGGAATGTTAAATTTGTCTAGTTTTGCTAACGTGAACATGAATTGTAGCACAATCTTCCTTAAGGCATTCTAGAAATGCTGATTTTGTAACATTCCAAACGTTCTTTTAGAGCCTGTGTAAAATGTTTCATTTCTAATCCCCACAGTATGCACTTTAAAATCAGTTAAAGGGATAGTTTACCCAAAACTGAAAATACATTCATTCATTCATTCATTTTCCTTCGGCTTAATCCCTTATATACCAAGGGTCACCACAGTGGAATGAACCACCAACTATTCCGGCATGTTTTTTTACACAGCGGATACCCTTCCAGCCACAACCTAGTACTAGGAAACACCCATACACACTCACATTCACGCACACTCATATACTACGGCAATTTAGTTTATTCAATTTACCTATAGCGCATGTGTTTGGACTTTCACACAGCCAGTATATTTCGTCCTCTCCGAGTATTTAGGAAAGTTTATCCGAGTCGTTTATGAAATGATTAATCATTTAATGTTTCTCTCGCGGCTGTGCAATGTGCAGTCAGCTGCGAAAAGGTAAAGCAAAAGTGCATTCAAACAACAGCAACTTTAGAAAGCGAGAGTAAAAACAGAGTACTTGACATTTTAGGAGATTCAGAAACTATGGCCGGAAAGCATTTCGGCGCAAAAGGCACGTCTCCATAAATCTGAAAAGCATTAGAGATTGTGTGAGTGTTGATGGTTCTCGCACACGCAAAACCAGCAGTAGGAAACGTGCAGAGCGAGAGAAGATTTTTCACTCGTTAATCGATCGCGAATGTTTGGCTTTCTTGGAGGGATACAAAAAAAGTGTAAAAGGAAGATTATAATAATAGTACTATTCATGTGTCACCACCAAATATACTTGGGTGGCCGTTAATATACTGTACCTGGGCGGCCCGTCCAAGTAAAGTCTATTTTTGGGAAGCGCTGCATTCCTGAGCTCCACGTC
>CAIGQZ010000643.1:5382459-5399959 GCA_903798205.1 Danio tinwini | reverse complement strand
ATGCGTACTTTGCGATATCGATGCTAAAACGATATATTGTGCAGCCCTACTATGGGGTGAAAAGTGCAGTGTGATCGCAGATTCAGTCTAACATAAATGTGTCTGATTGTGTTAAAATAGGTGAATCTGTTTCTTAAGGCCTTTGGAAAGTCCATTTCGCACATTCCTAGTATAAATGGAAGTCTATAGGGCTAAAAGTGCAGCGTGACCACATCTTCATTCTAACGTTAATGTGTCTAATTGTGTTGAAATAGGTGAATCCGCTTCTGGAGGCCTTTGGGAATGCTCAGACGGTCATGAATGACAACAGCAGTCGCTTCGGGAAGTACATCCAGCTCCGTTTCCAGAACTCCTCAGGTTTGTTTATGGCAGACTCAAGAGATAACACTTTAATACATCACCATAAACCTGGCAGCTCACACTGGGTGTGTGTCTTGACCCATAAATCTATGGAATTGATTGAACGTTAACCTGAATTTTTGTTTTGTTTATAGTCAAAGGAGCCAAAATCAATGAGTACCTGCTGGAGAAGTCTCGCGTGGTCCACCAGGACGAGGGTGAGCAGAACTTCCACATCTTCTACCTCATGTTGGCTGGAATTTCATTGGAGGATAAGGAGATTTACGGCCTTCTGGACCCGACGCTGTACCGGTGAGTCAGCTGTGATGTGAATGTCATTGCCCTCGTGAAACTGGATCAGCAGCGTTGTTTATGATGAGCACCCTAGATTAGCATCTCATCAATGCAGTTTTTTTGAAGGTGTGTCACATGAGAACTATTTCTAGCACGGACGTCATAGTTTCTTTGTTTCTGGTGTTTATTGTGTAAATGTTCTCCTGTAAGTGTTGTCAGGTGATTGTAAATGTTCCCATTTGAAGGTGTTTAAGGTTGTGCATTTTATTTATTTATTTATTTATTTTTCTTTCTTTCTTTATTTAATTTATTTTATTTATTGTATTTTATTTATTTATTTATTTATTTATTTATTTATTTATTTATTTATGTATTTGTTTTTCTTTCTTTATTTATTTATTTAATTTAATTAATTTATTAATTTATTTTATTTATTTATTGTATTTTTATTTATTTATTTTATTTATTAATTTATTTATTATTGTTATTATTTTTCCATGGTTAAAAGTTTTGGGTAGTTTACTAGTATGCACTAAAGTCTTGTGCAATAAAATACTAATATTGCAATAATAGATGCAAATTTTTTTTTTTATGTTTTTTTGTGCACTAGAACTGTTTTAGTCTAAAGTCGTGTGCAATTGAATAATAATATGACTTTATATTATTATATGCAGTTATAGAGTAATCTAAAATATTAAATGTGTTTTATATATTTTTTTATTTATTTTTTTTCAGGGTTTATGATGCAGTTTACTAAAACGCAGCCTAAAGTTTAAATGAAATCTACATATACACAGTCAGGTCCATAAATATTGGGACATAGACACAATTCTAGCATTTTTGGCTCTATACACCAACACACCATCACCAAATGCTGGGTTTCATCCCTGGTTGTGCTCTGCCAGGCCTCTACAGCAACAGTCTTCAGTTCCTGTTTGTTCTTGGGAAAATGCATGATCAATTGGATTCAGGTTATGGGATTGACTTGGTCATTACACAACAATCCACTTCTTTCCCTTCAAAAACTATTTGGTTGCTTTTGCAGCGTGCTTGGGGTCATTGTTCATCTGCTCTGTGAAGCGCCGTTCAATGAGTTCTGAAGTATTTTGCTTAATATGAGCAGAAAATATTACCTGAAACGCTTCAGAATTCATCCTGCTGCTTTTGTCATCAGTCACATCATCAATGAATGCAAAAGAACCAGTTTCATTGGCAGCCATACATGCCCACGTCACGTCACTACCACCACTATGCTTCACTGCTAGAGATCATGAGCAGTTCCTTTCCTTTTTCATACTCCTCTCTTCCCATCCCTATGGTACAAGTTGATCTTGATCTCATCTGTCCATAGGATGTTGTTCCAGCACTGTGAAGCCTTTTTTAGAACTCTAATCTGGCATGCATGCGTGCTTGCGTGCGTGCTTGCGTGTGTGTATGTGTGTGTATATATATACGTATATATTATATTATTTTATTTTATATTATATTATATTATTTTTTTAGCTAATAATTTTGTCTTGTAAAAACGATAGTTCACACTACTGTATAAAAAGATACATGAAAGCTTTGATAATGACACTAAAATAATACTGATGGGTGGGCTTTTTTACCACAAGATAAAACATTTTCTTTTTTTTCTGATATTTTTGGTGTACCGCATGTAAAGCATCATTGTGATCTTCCATGTGTTTGTTGTTATCAGGTATTTGAATGGCAGGTTTGGGCAAGAAGACGTAGTACAGACATGGCGTGTGAAATATGCAGAGGTGTGTAACGCCATGGACATGGTAGGATTCGAAGAGCAGGTAAGATCAAAATCCATCAGTATGAAAAATGTAAAAACTATATATGTGATAGTCCCTGTTTATTCACATTTAAAGACACAGTTCATCCAAAAAATGAAAATTCTGTCTTCATTTACTCTCCTTTTACCTCTTACAAACCTGTTTGAATTTGTCGAACACAAAAGAAGATACTTTGAAGAATGTTAAAAACCTGTAACCACTGACATCATTAGTATTTGATTTTCCTCTAATACTTTAATATAATGGTCCGTTAGTTAATGTTAGCTAATGTATTTACTAACATGAACAAACTATTAGTAATACATTTATTACAGTGTTTATTCATCTTTGTTACATTTTCTAAATGTTATTTAAGGTGTCCTTTCACACCTGTAGATCAATTGTTTTGTTCTGAAATAAGGATCAAAATTGTTACAATGTTGCACTTTGTTCTTGGTGTTCTTGTGGCAAAGTTTCTAAATGGACCAAAATAGTTCAAACAAGTCACGTGAAAATAAACTCTCCCCTCACATTGGTCAGGAGTTTTAGGGTTGATTGTTTTGTTTTGTTTTTCCCCCATATAGTCCAACAGATTCAGCTCGGCATACGTTGATATTTTAGTTTCTGATATTTCTGACATTTAATAACTTTGTTTTCATTATTAATTATGAGCTTAAAACATAGAATTATGCAATTTAGGCTTTATAGAGAGAACTAATAGATGAACCAAGACTGCAGTCAGGTCATGAAGCAGTCCAATATTGATCTTTCTTTCGAGGTGTCAGTGCAGAAATAAACAAATTAATAGGCCTAATACAAAATATTATAAGATTAAAATATGGAAAACATATCAGATGGTAATTTTGGTCAATTTTCCTAATGGATAAATAGCACTCGGTAACATTTCAGCATGCTTTCACTTTCATATTTGACATGAAACGCACATTTGCCAGTAGGAATGATGGCATCCTGCCCTACTCATAATTCTCAATCATATAGTAGTATATACGGTTATTACATATCCATAATACACTGTGATATAGCCTGGTTTGATGGATCATATGGCTTCCTCACTACAATCAATCCTCTCCAGAGTTTGTTTCAGTCAAGTCAAGATCACCTCATTAAGGTGGTCTCAGACAGATTGTTTTGGCGCAGATCAGATCACGATTGCTGGTTTTATGCATGCCAAACGAACCAAGCTAACAGGGCAAACACGTAAGGTTTCAAAACAAACATCCAGGTGTGAAAGCACCTATAGTTAAATAACAAGTGCACAAGTACAACTTTAAGATTTTAATAATGCATTAGTTAATGTTAAACTATGGTCAATAAATGCTTTACAAGAGTATTGATACTTAATGTTAGTAAATACATGAACTAATGGACCATTATGCTAAAGTGTTACCATTTTTTAGCATTCTTCAAAATATCTTCTTTTGTGTTGAGCAGAAACTCATAAACGTTCAGAAACACTTAAGAGTGACTAAATAATGAGTAAATGATAAATTTTTATGTGAACTATCCCTTTAACATTCAATTCAAGTTTATTTTTATAGTGCTTTGCAAAATAATTAATATTTCAAAGCAGCTTTGCACATTATTGCATTACAATCAAGTTTGTAATACCATAACTTTTATTAGTTACTAATAACTTTAATTTGTAACTATTAACATTTACAGTTAAAGGTATTATATATAAACATAGTTAACCTGCAGTTGCATATACATTTATGCATTTATAAGCACATCTCATTTGTAGGAGAAAGTGGACATGATGACCATTCTCGCTGGCATTCTGTCCCTGGGAAACATCACGTTCGAGACGACCGACAGTGATGCTCTGAAAGTGTCTGAAGCTTCACGTGGATGGCTGAAAGCTACTGCTGTGAGTTTTCTGGCTGCACTGTTCATTAGTTTTTGTTGACAAGACAGCTCTGCTAGCAATTCACAAGTCAGCTTGACTTGACGCTAGCAGAAGTGACAGCTCACGACCACTGAAACTTATTTATAACAACACCTTTTTACCATGCTGCTTTTAGTGTACAATGCGTGGAATTGCTTAAAAAAAATCAGTAGGTGTAAAGAATATAGTTCATGTGCCTGGCCTGCGTTTCTCAATAGCAGTGGTTTATGGGTTGTTGTTGATTGTGATGCTGCATTTTGACTGTCACACTTGATAAAAATGAATATAATTAGTATTATCGTTATTTAAAATGCAGTAAATGGTTTAATAATTTAGCATTTTATTCTTCTTATAAGAACTGTTATTTTTATTTATTTTTTTTACGTTTTTGAGCATGATCTTAAAACTGTCCTATGTTGTGACTGTCTCTAGCATACATTTAAAAAAAATCAGAATTCTGGATTTTCTGTTTTTTTACGGTCGTGAATTGCATTATGGGATGTTGATCTTTGCTCTGTCGACTTTTAAAGGGCACCTATGGAGAAAGTTTGGACAGACATATGTTTAAGTATAGTGTATAGAGCGTCATATTGGGGTGATATAAACACACCCAGTGCTTTTTTTTTTCAATTATAACAACATAAAAACGGTGGACCAATTGGAGCAGTTTTGAGACCGACTTCAACTTGACGCACCCACCAAATTGATTGATAGCTGCGTATTAACATTAGAAATACAGTTTCAAGAGTTCCCGCTTAGATATGCTTAGCATTTATAGCAGGTTTGGCATGCTGTCCTGGGAGAGAACCCTGAGTTCAGAGATACTTGAGCCCAAGGCTCCCGCCCGGTCAATAGCAATAGCATAATAGCTCGAAGCATATTCAAGATCAGGTAGGTCTCGAGAGCACCCCCTTATAAAAGGAAGGAAAAGGAGGAGATGGGGTGAAAGGGGGGTTTCTTCCAAAACGAAGATAGAGCAGTAGGGAGACAGTAACGATCCAATTATAGCAAGCTTGGATCACTCTGATTGGACTATTACTGATTACAGATGAGCAGCCAGTCGTGCTCAATCACATCACATGCTCCTCTCGAAATTAGTTTATGAAACTTCACAAGTTAAGTCTTTTATTGTAATTTTGTCTTCATAGAGATCGCAATATTTCTTTAAAATGATTAATCATGCAGCACTAGTTGTCACTGTAACAAAATGTCAGTATTCAAGAGAAATACCCATGAAAATACACCGTTCTTGATACCAAATTTGGCACCAAATCCAAACACACCAATTAACACACACTTTTTTTTTTTTTAAAACAAAGATACAACATTGTGAAGATTTGAAGACTATTTGTAGTCTGGAGCTCAAAGTGCAGCAGAACAACACAAACTGAGTTTTATTGCTTAGTATCTTCTGTATCTTAACCAGTTATATTAATAATGGCGCTATAAATAAATGGCGTTACTAACGGCAATACTTTTTTCAGTAACGAGTAATCAATTGAATTACTGTTTCCCCCGATACAATGCCATTGCTGTTACTGACAATAAAATATACTTGTTACTGTAATTGAAAACACTGAAGTGGTTTTCATGCGAGCAGCGTCTCTCTCAGCCATAGGACCTCTCTTTCTCTGTGGTGGGTGTGTGTATTCGGTGCTGGGGCGGGACACATAACCAACCAGTAATGATGACTGGTGTGTTTGTGAACGTGGTGTAACTGAGAGCATGATGATTGGCTTAGAGTACATTTTCATCATTTGCCAATGGGGAGGCAGAGTAGTGCGGGTGTTCGCACGCAAGCGCACGCACAGTCAGTCACACCCACCAATGACCAGAAGTCAGAACGATGGCAAATCCAACAAGTTGAAAGGTCGCGTTTGCAAACTGGAAATATAAGCACGACTTTTCCTTCATGGAGGTGAAAAGCAAGAATGTTTATGTATCGTGCAACTTATGCCCAGGAAAAAAAGAGTGTCTCTGTGTAATTCTAATCTAATGAAACGCCTCACGTCATCACATGCCGCCACAAAATTAGTTGCTACGCAGGCGATAACGTGAGCTCTGCTACCAAAGGAGGAGACGAAGGCATGACGTCAAAGCAAATAAAACTAGATTTTTCTCCAGCACAAACACTTATTACTCTGACAGAAATAAACTAAATAATATCTAGATATATAGTTAGATATATAGTCTCACATTGTCCCACAACAACATTAAAATAGTGTAGATTAGTGTACAATGTTTTATAGTCATTTGACAAATTAGATTTATTTAAAGTAACGCACCAGTTACTTTCACTGGTACTTATGGCTCTGTTCCACTGACTGGTACAGTACGGTACGGTACGGGTCGGTACGGGTCACCTTTATCAGGTTTGCATTTCCACTGCTAAAAGGGTACCAATGGTACTCTTGGTGGGCGTGGTGTACGACAGAAAGTTGCAGTCGACATTGTTTTTGCTCAAATGTCTACAGTAAAGCTGTACAGGTCGCTCACATATCATATGATTATTACTAACTTTTCTATGAACATGAGCTGATTAAAACTGCAGATCAATGACAGTGTGAAATAGCCTACTGTAACGTCTGCAATTATATAAAATAAATAAATAAGTGCAACATATATTTACACATACAGACCCTTACAGTCTCCGATATGTTACCATTTACAGAAAAACTACACACAGCATACATTTAGTCCTTATTTAGGTTAAAAAAACAACACGAAATATAGCCCACAGTTAGTGCAAACCTCTCATGATTAAATGTGTCTTAATTTTCAGCAGCACGTGTAGCCTCTTGTTAGAAAGTAATTCCATCATTACGAGTGATAATAGTCCAAAGGGTGATGATAATAATAGTTCAACATGGCAGTTTGTTCAAGTTTGCTGAAAAAAAAATGTGCTTCTTTTTTTCTGGCTTCTTTTTTTTTCGCTCGTCACTCTCGCGTTTGTCAGTTTCTGACAGGATCAGGTTTCAAAAGCACGTCAATAATCAAGCGCACGTTTTTATCATCAGCTCAAGAAGTTTAATTCAGATATAGACTAGCGGTGAGCGCAAGCAAGAAGTGAAACCGCTCGCGCTTCAGACTGGCTTTTAAAAAAACTACGGGGCACAGCATAAAATCTGCTCTTTTTTTTGGCTTTGTGGCTGTTTATCAAGACGACGACAGGGTTCATTTGAGCCCAGATCAAACAGGGCTCGTTATTATATGATATTATATGTATATATAGTCTCTCGGCTGTGTATGAAAACATGGCGGCTTCTTTGTTTTCATTCTGGCTTGTTGCGTGAGCTCATGACGTATCTCTGTAAATCAATTGCATTCAGCTGCACGTCTAGCTCCGCCTTTGGGAGCCGTATTTGGTACCCTTTCGAAAGAGTGCCGAAAAAGGGGTTCGGTACGCCTTTTGACGGTAGAAACGGCCATAAAAGCGTACCGTACCCCTCAGTGGAAACGGGCCATTAGTTAAGTTTCGAATTATGTGACTCAGTTACTATTTGCGAGTATTAATTAGTAGCTTTAACTAATTACTCGTTTAAAGGAACGTGCCCAACACTGATCTTCATCCACGAGCAGCAGCTGAAGGACCTGTAGAAAGCGTACATGTTTTGTCAGCAGATGAATGTTCGCGTCACCTCAGGCTGTTTAATCAGCTGAATTATGACCTGTGCGCACACAAAGAAACTCTTTTAATGGCAAACCAAAGGAGGTGTGTATCCGCTTACATCTGGCCTTTTACGATAAGACACACAGAAGCACAGAAAAGGCCAAGAGAGTGCCTATGTTTAGCCTCAATGAGCTCCTGTCCTGCAAGCATAGGCCAGTTATTTCCTTTTAGGACTTTTCATTTCCGTTTGTCAAATGTACACTGACAAACTGCTTTAATGCAAATATCTAAAAATCTTCAAAGCAAGAAGCACTTTCTAGACGAGCAAAATATATTGTCTTGTTTTTAGAAAAAAAATCCAAATTGAGCTAAATTAAGTCAAATATTAGAAAATGAATACATAAAAGGCAAATAATCCTTTTCACTTTTTGAAATATAATTATATTGCTTGATATTTGATAGATTTTTTTGCTTGTTTTAAGGGAAAACTCACTTAATTTTGAATTATTTTTGAAAATGGGACAATATCTAGAAAATGCTTCTGTATTTACAGTTGTTCTCCTTTGGTCTGGCTCATTTCTTGAAACTGGAATTACATTCTCAAAACAACATTGACAGACCTTCAAACCACTTGGCAAATGTTCACAACAGAATAGATTTTTCTCATTCATCAAATTGCATATGTCTAAGTACATCTAGCCTACATTTAGCACAATTTCCAAGTGAATAGATCTAGTTGGTCTAAACTGATTGTTGATTCTCAGTTTAATAGTTGTTCGCTCCAAAATGTGTCAGCGTCATTTCATTGTATACGTCATCATAACATGCACAATAGTCTGTTCAATTTTCAAAGTTAGTCAAGAACATAATACCATGAATATCATCTATGAATCTGTGGAACATTTAATACATTTACAGCAACTGGCAGTTAGGTGACACTAGAACTAACAAAGGAGGAATTTTACACATCTCAGATGACCAAGCACTGTAGGCTGTATATAATTTTCATAGTTTTTTGTTTGTGTGTTTATATTACAGTATATTATGCTGTACATTTTTTATTCTGATGTATGTTAATTACTTTATGTGTGTGATTGATAATAGTTACAATTTCATTGGCATTATGAGTGCAATGTACAGTATGATGTCAAACCTTGGAGGCTACTCTAACCTAAAATCCCAACACTATCTCACTGCAATTCGTAACTTTTTGATTTAGTGTCTAATTCGAATAAATTTGTACGATCTCATTCATACAACTTGGTATGATTTGCTTATCGCCCAATGATGGTTGGGTTTAGGGGTGGGGTTTGGTGCCACGCATCCTTTTTAAAATCGTACATTTTTGTACGAATGAATTAGCCACTGAACTAACAAAACGTAAAATAGCTACATTTCCTCGTGAGATCAGACTGAAAATCCTTATTTATTATAATTAAAAAAAAAATCTTATCAATTAATTTTATTTAGTTCTCACACAATTGCATTCTGTCAAAAGACAAAAAACAGTTCAGTAATCATTTTCAAAAACTGAGCTAAGACTGGTGGACATGAGGGATATTTCAATGGTTCTCTGTCATAGTGACAAAACATCTAAACATTTTGACTTGCAGTGCTTGCACAATGCCAAAGGGACACTGACAGGATTTTGGGGGCACTGATTGTTTAAATGAGAAGGAAATTTAGTTTTGACATATGAACAAACAGTTTTGGGAAAGATATGAGCTTTTGCGAGTGAGCTATAGTGTTGTGCTGAACTGCAAGACAAAACAATCTTAGAGTATTGAGAATGTAATTTCAGTTTCAAGAACTGAGCCAAACCTATAGAGAAAAGCTGCAAAACTTTTTGATATTTGGACTGGTGGTGTAACAGATCACAAATCTCACGGTTCAGATCACATTATGGTTTTTTTAGCCACGGATCGGACCATTTTTCGGATCAGCCAAAAAGGGGAGCAGACAAATGTAATTTTGCTTTCCATTTTTTACAAAAACTGTACTGCACTATTGGTTTTAACGAACAGAACTGACAACTTGTGATTTTATAAAAAAATGAAATGAAGAAATAATCAGCTGGAAAAAAATAAATGGTAAAATATTCAGTGCTGTGAATAATTGACTGCTACTCCTACTGTTGCTGATGACGCTAAATGTAGAAATCTAATATTATAATTTGTACAACCCATATTTATTTACTCTCATCTTTAATAAATGATTCAGTTCTTCACTCATAAATCTTAATGTTTCATTGCTAGATGATCATTTCTGAAGAATTATTCAGTGGCATATCTTTGGTGGCTGATTGTCGCCACCTATTGATTAAATAAAGTAATTGCTGCCTACAACTTTTCATTTTTGAGCGTCAAGTTAAATTAACATGACAATGATTTTACCGTATATATCTTTACTATAAACATCAGTGGTTTTATCTAAACTATAAACTGTTCTCCAAGTACTTCTGTGTTATTTGACTGTTTGTAACTTCATAACTCACAAGTTAACTTTAGTCAAAAGACTAAAGACTGAATCTCTTTCTTGATGTTTGCGTTTTCAGATTTGAATGCAGCGATTGGAAGGATTAATAAGCATATGCAAATCACCATCATTTATAATTTATGTTGCGTGGGTGTTGAGATCCTGATCTTTTAATGATTAATCGTGCAGCTTACACTGAATGCATTGATGCAGGCTAAACAAGCAGTGACAAAAAACACATTTAATAACCTAAGAAACCCACAACTTCTTCCGTCATCATTATATTTTACAGGAAAGCCTAAATGCTTTCATGTGATTTGAATGATGTGAGAGGTGATCTCTCTGTGATTGTTACATATTTAGGATTAATCTACAAGTAAAATAAATTATTAATCTGCGGGTCACGTGTGTTCCGAACCATGGGTTGTGATCCATATGTATCACAGATCAACCGTGATCCGTTACACCCCTAATTTGGACTGTAAAGGAGACTAAAACTTAAAGTAAGAAAATATTTTTTTTGCAGTGAACTTTAACTTAGAACTGATTGGGAAAATTAGATCTGATGGTCTTTGTTTTACTTTGTGTGTGTGTGTGTGTGTGTGTGTGTGTGTGTGTCAGTCCACAAATGGCCCCTGGCGTCTAAACGCACAAATTAGCTTGACTTTTCCTGCATGACATTTACGTCTTGGTCACATTTGGTTGTTCATTGTTCTTTCAGAATAGCAGGTCTGATTCTTTTGTTTTTTCTTTCTTATTTTAGCAAAATTTATGGTTTATTATTGCTTTTTTTTTTGTGTTACACAACATGATTTAAATGCAATCTTTTTGGCTCCCATAATAATATATAAATAAAGAATAAGGATCCTAGCATCTGGAGCACACGCATGTTTTGTGAGCAGGTAAGGGTGCACAATTTGCGGGAAATTTTTTTCTTCCATTAATGTGCACTTGTAATAAAAAAAGGAAAAAAAAAGAAAGAAAATCTTAGTTTGACGCGCTCGTTTGTGGGGAGGCACAATTTTGCAACTATTACAGTTTCTGCAGATTTCACCAAAATTGTGACATTTTAAGAACTTAAGAAATTTTAGACTGGTACAGGGCTAAAGCCTAAGGATTTTTTCTTCTAATGGCCAGTAGAAAATATTTTTATGTGCCCCATTACAATTCAAAATAAGTTATTTCTTTGCCACATGTTTTAAATAATGTGTCAAAACAAGCAAACTCTAGTTATATATATATATATATATATACTTTTTTCAGCATAACTTTAAAAAAGTTTTAAAAAGTTAACAATCAAACATTTTTTTTAGATTGATTGTCCATGTTAAGCTACAAGATCAGTACAACCATATGAACATATAACCATACAACCATGAATACAACATCATATTTCAGTTAATTTAAGACCCCACAGACACGCTGAATTTTATATCTATACTATTACTTCTGATACGACTTGTATTATAATTAATCCAATATTATTATGATTTTTTTTTTTAAAGTCTTAGTATGATGTGCATTATACTAATAACATTATAATAATACTTTAATAATAATATTAATAATAATAATCTAATTATAATAAAATAATATAATGATGATAATAATAATTGTAATTTTATATAACATTATTAAAATGATATATTATTATTATTATTATTATTAATGATAATAATTTATTATGAGAATAATAAATATGAATACAAATAAAAAACTAGATCACATTTATTTATTTAAATGATAGCATTTGTAATTTATTATTTACACACATTATTAAAGTTACTAGACTTTATTTAGAAACTGTTGATGTGCGTATTTATAATTCTGCAATTATATATCAATTTACTGTATACTACCACTACTACTACTACTAATAATAATAATAATAATACTAATACTACTACTACTACTACTACTACTAATAATAATAATAATAATAATAATAATAATAATAATAGTAATAAAAAATAATAATATCACTGAATAAATATTACTATTCATTCATTTATTCACTCATTTTCCTTTAGCTTTGTCCCTTTATTAATTAGGGGTCACGACAGCGGAATGAACCACCAACTTATCCAGCATGTGTTTTATGCAGTGGATGCCCTTTCAGCCGCAACCAAACACTAAGAAACACCCTTACACTCTTGCATTCACACACAGGCACACACACTCGCACACTATGGCCAATTTAGTATATTCAATTCCCCTATAGCGCATGTGTTTAACTGTGGGGGAAACAGGAGGAAACCTATGCAGACACAGGAAGAACATGCAAACTCCACACAGAAATGCCAACTGACCCAGCCGGGGCTCGAACCAGCGACCTTCTTGCTGTGAGGCGATTGTGCTACCCACTGCGCCACCGTGACGTCCAATATAACAATTCAGATCACATATTTATTTAATTAAATCATAGCCTTTGTAATTTAATAAATGAACATGATATGAGATGACTGTAATTCTATTTTTATTTTGATTCATTGTACAGAAACGCATCATTTGTGGTTGGAACAATCAAAGGTTTTGTGTGAGTGTGGAAGACACAACAGAGCCACCGTGTGTTTGTTTCTGTTTCAGGGTCAGTTTGGTGTCCAGGAGGAGGACCTGCTGAAGAGCCTGACCTGCACCACATCGATGACTCGAGGAGAAGCCATTCAGAGACTCCACAACCAGCAGCAGGCCGAGGGTACCACACACACTCCACATACTCCCTCTGCTGCTGTGTGTTTACTTTAGACTTATGACTGAATCAAATGTTCTCATTGTGATTGATTGCTGAATATCACAATACATGATAATAATGCATTCTTTATAAAAGCATCCTTTCGGTTAACAGTTAAACAGTCAATATGAGCATTCCTACTTTATATATAAGATTTTATATGTAATGCATTTAATTGAATTTAAAATACTGTACTTATTTTCTAAATTTCTTTCTTAAAAAAATGTAAACAATGTTTAAGAGGTTCTAAATCAGGGGTGTCCGAACTTGGTTCTGCATAGTTTAGCTTCAACTTCCTTCAATACACCTGCCTGGAAGTTTTTGTATACCTAGAAAGAGCTTGATTAGCTGGTTCAGGTGTGTTTAATTGGGGTTGGAACTAAAATATGCAGGACATCGGCCCCCCCAGGACCGAGTTTGGGCACCCCTGTTCTAAATGAACCGTAGCATAGTGTAGCGTACTTAGTGTCCAACCTTATGACACTGTTATGACCACCAGTGCAAATGCAGTGAAAGTGAATATTCTTAAAAAGGACTGTCAAAGTATCTCTAAAATACATATTTTTTCACAGTACCATAATAATTTTGTGCATGTTCATTATATTGATAATCATGGACTATTGGCATATGTCTAACTACATAATCATACTTACAGAATAAACACCATTTGTTTTACATGATTGTTTTAGATGCCAGAGACTCCATCGCTAAAGTGGCCTACGGTCGAGTGTTTGGGTGGATCGTCAGTAAAATCAATGAACAGCTCGCTCCAAAAGTAGACTTTGATGTGGAACTCAACGAAATAGGTAATTAATACCATAAATGCCATATATATTACTATGATGTTATTTTTTATAATGTCAACTGTGGTTTATACAGTTTAATTAGGGTCATGTAGCAGTCCCGATTACAAGGAGCTAATGAAATGTAAAAATTTATTTATTTTTTATTTTTTATTAAATGCATCTATTATAATATAAATAACTATATGTTCTACTTACAGTACAGCTCTATATATATATACACACACACACACACACACACACACACACACACACAAACACACACACATTTACTATCCGGCCACTTTATTAGGTACACCTTACTAGTACTGGGTTGGACCCCTTTTTGCCTTCAGAACTGCCTGAATCCTTCATGGCGTGGATTCAACTAGGTACTGGAAGTATTTCTCAGAGATTTTGGTCCATATTGACATGATAGCATCATGCAGTTGCTGCATTTGCAATCTCCCGTTCCACCACATTCCAAAGGTGCTCTATTGGATTGAGGGCTGGTGACTGTAGAGGCCATTTGAGTACAGTGGACTCATTGTCATGTTCAAGAAACCAGTCTGAGATGATTCGCAGTTTATGACATAACCTGTTATCCTGCTGGAAGTTGCCATCAGAAGATGGAAAAGCCGAAGGGAAATGAAATGGAATTTATTGAAATTAAACTGAATACTGGGGAATAAAAATTATTTATTTAGTTTATAAATAATATTAAAATAAGCCTGGCTTATCTCAATCTAATTTTTCAGTGGACAATCTTGTTATTGTTGTTATAAATAACTCCTATAGCTATTGTAAATAATATTTACGACACTGTTAACATTACATTTATGAACTGTCAATAAACAGTTGCTATTAATCTTAAAATTGTGAAATATTAGCAGATTTACTTACCAGTTTTATTTAATATTCTTCAGAAGGCAAAAATAAAACTCTAAAACCCCTAATATATGCAGATATTAAAATGTAATTAGCTTGTAACTGTTTATTAAATGGATGATTTATTCCTCCATTTCTCTGATACTGAATTGAAATCTTTCATTTATTGTTTTGTTTTGGTGTTTATATTTTATTATTTAGTTGTTTACATATTAAACATGTTGAACTTTTTTATAAAAATATATATTTTAGGAAGTTTTTTATGGGATATTTAATTTGTTCTGTTTCCAGGAATCCTTGACATCTTTGGTTTTGAAAACTTTTCTGTGAACAGATTTGAGCAGCTCTGCATTAATCTGGCTAATGAACAGCTCCAGTATTTCTTCAACCACGTAAGTCCTTCATAGTGTATCATGAGATTCATATTAAAGGGATAGTTTACTCAAAAATGTTATTTGCACACTATTTACTTCCCCTCAAGTAGTTTTAGAGTTGCTTTCTTCTGTTAAACCAAGCAGTTCTGGATTTTGCTGTTTAAAATGGTGGTCGCGTGAAATCAGTCTATAGAGATGATTGGTTGCCTAGCGACATAAAAAGCGCAGTGCACTTCTTTTTTCTTGTTAAAGTTATTTGTTATATAAGAAAAAAGGCCCACGGTGGCTTCTCCTACTACAACAAACTCCAATTTTCTTTCTTGATATTTTTATGAGGAAGTGACTTTTCTGTTCTCTTTGAGTCATTGGATGGATTGCAAATGTTTTATGCGATGTTCCAGATTTGAGCATAATTCTAATTTGCATATTTGATAGAAACAGCTATTATACACACCAGCTATAACATGTTTTCATTTTTAATGTATGTTTAAATATGCTTTTGGACTTTGGACTAACTCTAACTCTGTCAATAAATTGTAAATGTAAATATATGTTCATATAACGTAGCAAAAATGTATCTCACGATAAGTTTTGAAGCCTATTATGTCTTAAAATGCGAGCAGCTGATGTTGGAAACCATTTAAACGCCGCTCCACATTTCCTATGATCATGTTTTTTTCCCTTCAGCACATTTTTCTGATGGAGCAGAATGAATATAAAGAGGAAGGAATCACGTGGGAGACCATAACCTACAAGGACAACAAACCCATACTGGTGCGTCTGCAGACTGTTTTCACCCCTATTTATGGTGTTTTCCCTCCAGCTATTTTCCCTCTTTTTCCTTCTCCCTGTCTCCAAAATTGCTCGCGCTCTGCATTTGGCAGATGGTCGTGTGGTAAATCCCGAACTCAGGAAGTGCTGACGGAGCAGGACACTGGAGCTGCTTTCAGATTCCCTCCATGAGCGTTTGGAGGAAACCAGGCTCTTTACGTTCAGCTTGTTTTCATTCCTGGGTCGAACTGCTCTGTAAATATGAACTCTGCCCTGTGATTATGGCTGCCTGTTCTAAAAGCTGCAGATTTTAATGTATGACATGTTCAACCCTAACATTCAGCTCTGTGTATTTTATAGACTAGTAGTTCCTAACCTGTTTTATATACAGCTGTGCTAAAAGTGTGATATTGATCATATATACATCCATACCTGTCAACCCTCCCGTTTTTCCCGGGATTCTCCCGTATTTTACAGTTCTATCCTGCTATCATTCTCTAAAGGTGTTTTCCCATATTTCTCCCGTATTTTTAGTCTTTCTCTGAAGGGTGGCAATAAACATTAAAAAGCAGAGCCTCCCTATACGCAACCCATACTGCCAAACCACCAGGGGCCGCCCTTTGCTCTTAAATGTGAGTCTGTTCTGTGCTTTTGCTTTGTTTAGGCATGAAAACACTTTGAAATAAATATAAAAACGGCGGGATTCCCTTTCCTTTTATTACAGGTGGCGTCTCCCCTTCATATGCAATCCTCAAAACTGTGACTGTCAGCTGACGTGCTCCATAGTGATAAATAGAGGCTGTTTCCCAAACAGATTCTGTACACGTGATTTGAAACGGAGCGAAAGTCTGGGTTTTAGGTGCGTGTTTAAACAGACATATGCACATAATTAATAATAATAATAGTAATATCTAAAGATGTCGATCTTTGGTGGGTGCGTTGGCGGAATCCCTTAATATGGTGGGCATATCCCTTATTTTCACATCCCAATGTTGACAGGTATGTACATGTAATGTGATGTTGCTTATATATATATATATATACACATATATATACACACGTAATATGTAATTTCTATATATTCAGACTGGACTGGCACCAGTATCTCTAACAAGCTTTAGTATCACCGGTAGATGAAAGGATTATTAGTGGAGCAGTTTCTACATCTTTATTTGAGTTCAACGCTTCTGTAGACTGACATGAATATGAATTAACAGTGCTGTTCATGAGAGAGGTGTTCAGTGAGAAAAATTAGCTCACTCATTCACTCGCTGGCTTACTCAATCACTCATTCACTCGCTTACTTAATTATTCACTTACTCAATCACTCATTCATTTGCTCACTCACTCATTCAATCACACTCACTCACTCACTCGCTCATTCACTCACCTGCTCACTCACTCACTCATTTGCTCACTCACTCATTCGCTCACAAATTTGCTCACTCACCTCCTCATTCACTCACCCACTCATTTGCTCACCCACTCATTTGCTCACCCACTCATTTGCTCACCCACTCATTTGCTCACCCACTCATTTGCTCAC
>CAIGQZ010000643.1:5361734-5377283 GCA_903798205.1 Danio tinwini | reverse complement strand
CTGCTTATTAAACTAAAGTCTCTCCACAATCAGCAGGCTTGATGTCTTCATTTTGGTGACAGAGAAAACTTTATGCTACAGCTTTAAAAAAAAAATAATAATAATAATCTTTTTTTTTTTTTTTGTAAAGTGCTATACTGTACCACTTCTTGGGTACTAATTGTGGTAACGTTGGCTTTATATTCGCACATTTATTTATCATGCTCTTTATATTATTTACCACGCTACTTTGAATATATGGTCTGAAATTGCATGCAAATATGACTTCAAAACAACATTAGCACTATCTAATTGACTGTGAACAATGTTGTACTTTGATAGTCATTGGCTACTAATATGATTTCCCTACATTGGCAAAGAATACTTTTCTGAAATTATATTGAGGAAGTCTAAATGTGCAAATATAAAATCAACTTTACCCCAGTCCTTTCCAAAAGGTACCAACACAACAGAAAGGCACCAAAGGATGGAGCTAGACGTTCAGCTGAACGATATTGGTTTACAGAGAAACGTCACTGGCGTTTGCACAGGCCAGGCCAATGAAATCACAAGAAACGTTATTTTAAAATACAAAGAGGAGGCATTACACCTTAATAATACATATAATGAGCCATGGTTGACTCAAGCTCGAAAAATGTCATCTACTTTTGACAAATTGAATCTGCTGTGTGTCCTCTATTGCTGTTTACAAGGGGCGTGTGGTTCTCTCTCTATTTGTGGACATGCTTGCTAGTTTTTTTTTCATGTTTCTCTCTTGCATTTGTCTGTTTAGAAAAAGCAAAACAATTATAATAATTCAGTAAAAAAAAAACAAGCAAGTGACTCTTTCAGCCAACTGAAACACGAATAAACTGCAGTTTTTTTATTATTAATTATTTTTATTATAATATCATCACCTTTTAGATTATCACGAACTCGGAATGACGAAATTACTCTTTAATAAGATGTTACAGGCGCTGGCAAATAATAAAGACGTAGACGAGAGGTTTGCACTGATTGTAAATATAACGTTATTGTTTTTGAACACAAATAAGGCCTACATATATGTTTTGGGTAATTTTTTTTTTAGTTTGTAACATTTCAAAGACTTTTAGGGTCTGTCTAAGTTCGTATATGTTTTATTTATTTAATTGTTTATATATATATATTTTATATATATTTATCTACATATATTACAGGTGGTAGCTTTCCGTAGTCTAGTGGTTATCACGTTCGCTTTACATGTGAAAGGTCCCCTGGGCGGAAACATGCAGATGTGTTTTGAGGCAGCACGGTGGCTCAGTGGTTAGTACTTTCACATCACAGCTAGGCATGGGACGATAATCGTTTTCAAGGTATACCGCGGTTTGGAAAAATTGTAAAGAGATCTGTGTTTTTGAAACAAATCAAGACAGCAGAAGCCAATGATTCATTTGAATTATTTCGTCTGATGTGTTTACTGCTCCAAAATGTCATAAATCTTTCAAAAAATAGAATATATTGTTTTCAACGGGGAAAAAAGTGTTTGTTTTTTACCCAGACATTAAAAAGAATATATTTTACAGCAGTGAGCACAAAACCGTGAAACCATGATATTTTTATCCAAGGTTATCATACCGTTAGAATCTTATACCGGCCCATACCTAATCACAGCAAGGCATTTCTGTGTGGAGTTTGAAAGTTTTCTCTGTGTTGCTGTGGGTTTCCTCTGGTTTCCCCCACAGTCCAAACTCATGCACTAAAGGTGAATTGAACAAACTAAATTGATTGTAGTGTGAGAGTGTTTACTGGGTTGCGGCTGGAAGGGCATCCACTGTGTAAAACATATGCTGAAATAGTTGGCAGTTCGTTCCACTGTGGCGACCTCTGATAAATCAGAGACTAAGACAAGGGAAATGGATGAATGAATGAACATACAACAAACATTCAGTAATTCGCATCATCACTGATCTTCAGCTATCAAATCCTGTTGGTAATTAACATTTATACACAAGTATTTGTGTATTTAAGCATTGTTTTGTGAGAAGCGCTTCTCATGAGATATGTAATTGACCATACGGCTTTCCATTTACTTTCTTTGAGTGACAATGATGTCGAGCTGCAACTTTGTCGTACACCATACCTATTAAAAGACACAAGCCTGATAAAGGTGCCCAGTACCTAACCATAGACTGTAAAAGATATGGACGTAGTATCCGTGACGTCACCCATAGGTTTATGAAGAACCCAAAAGAAGCTACCAGTAGACGTGGCCAACCGTCGCCATTTTGTTACCGTGTCTCACCAACCGGGGCATACCATACAAGGGCAAAGAGACGGAGCGTGAGTGGAGCTACAGACGCATGAGAAACACTTAATACTTCATTACCTGCGACTCGTTTGTGTTCTGACCACATGTGCTTGGTTGTATACTATATCAATAAAGTGTTTAGACTTTTAAAAACACTGTTTCATAAGCAACGTCATAAGCACAATGCTTAGAGGCTCAATGTATTACACATTGAGCCACTATAAGCATCGTTCTCATGACGTTTTTCAACAGGAGGAAAGTGTGAATTACTTCCAAACACTTCAGATATAGTCTGTGTTAGTAAATGCAGAGCTACTGATGAAATCCAGGCATAAAACTGTAAGACAACGCTTCAGACTACAGCTAATAAATCTGTCAGATTCTGCAGTGCATTACAGGTCTAAAGAACATTATAAATGATAAATGATCTTAAATAAAACAAATGCATTTATAGAGATGGTATATAAGATATAATTTCACTCACCTGGGAAACAGAGGCCATGTGAATGGTTTGTGAGCACAATTAAGTGCACACAGCATGCCATATCATCTGATAATTGTAAGAAATAATTCCAAAAGGCAACTGACTGTGTAAAGCCACATAAAACAACACAAAAATATGATTTATATGCCAAGATCAGCGGCTGATCAGCTGAGGTGACGTGACGCCGACCAGCGAGAGCTAGCTGTCACTCAAGTGGCCACACCCTTAATTATGCAAAAATAATATAACCTAACATAAAGGAAATGGTGAGTTATAAAAAAATTCACCTCCTCACAATTGTCACGAAGGGTAATATTAGCTATATGAACCAAAATCGTTCTTTGTACCAGGCTGTAAACACTTTTTTTTTCAGCTGTAAAGTTGGCCATTTTAACAGTGGGCTCAATTGAAATTTGCCAGGACTAGCGGAATTTCGATGAATTGCAGTTTCAGTTACTTCCGTTTGGGCTTCCCGAGGGAGATCGGGAGGTTGCCGCTTGTACCAAACCATAGTGAACTGAACCATACCGCTCAATGGAAACAAGGCATTATATAAAAGCATTTCACAGTTAATCATCAGTTTATTATCAACTTAAATGCTAAAGACAAAAAAATTGTGAAATCAGTGTGTTTCGGGTAACCTACAACTTCATTGACCAATAGTCAACTGCACAATAATCAAATCCCAGTCACTTTTTTTCAGTTTACCACCCTGGAAACACTTCCGTTGTGGTGCTATTTGCATGTGTTGTGAGGATTTGTAGTGTATTTTCTATGTGAGGATTTGGACATGTGTGCTGTCAACCAGATGAAGATGTTTTCTTAATTTACTGCTGTTTTTCCTATTTGCATGTGTTTTCTTAAGTTGCATCGCTTTGAGTTCTCTCAGCCACCATACTTCAGCGCTGTTTTTGGCCTCTCTTTATTTTCCACAGTGGAGCTAAATGCATTCTCACTTTTTCCCATCCCTCCAGTGGAGTTTTTAAAGCTCTATATAAAGCCCTGCAGCCTTTGAGTGCTGTTTTGATGGAGCTCATCCAAACCCCTCTAATGACAGAGAAAACCACGGGGTGTTGGGTTTGAGCTGAATACGATATGCGCTGATTGTTTTGGTAATGCTGATGAGTGACTATAAAAGGTCTGTGACTTTCGGAGTAGATTTGAAGACTTCATTATAAGTGTGTGTGTGTGTTCATTAGTTTAAAGTAGATGCATACTGTCAATAAAGTCTGATTGTGTGTGTGTTAAACTTCACACCTCAGTGCTTAGAATGTCTTTCTGGTCACTAATATTCAGTAATATTCTGTTGAATCATTTGCATTTATGCACACTAACAGCTAATAGGTCACATGGTTTGGTGAGACTTGAGTTTTTTTTTTTATAGTTCAGTTGATTTCACACATCAACAGTACAGTAAAATAAAACAACTACTTGACTGTGCAGCCCCGACATCTGCTGGCAATATGTGGAAGTGCAGTAGTTATATTAATTCTACATGTATACAAATAATACATATAATTTATGTAGTTATAATCAAAATTATTCACCCTCCTGTCAATTTTTTTTCTTTTTCAAATATTTCCTAAATGATGTTTAACAAATGTTTATCTTTGTCATGATGACAGCACATAATATTTGACTAGATATTTTTCAAGACACTTAAAGTGACATTTAAAGGCTTAATTAGGTTCACTAGGCAGGTTAGGGTAATTAGGCAAGTCATTGAATAATGATGATTTGTTCTGTAGACGATCGCAAAAAAAATAGCTTAAAGGGGCTAATAATATTGACCTTAAAATGGTTCTTAAAAAATAAAAAACTGATTTTATTCTAGCTGAAATAAGACTTTTTGAGAAAGACAAAATATTATCAGACATACTGTGAAAATGTCCTTGCTCTGTTAAACAACATTTGGGAAATATTTAAAAAAGGAAAAAAAATCTAAGGGGGGCGAATAATTCTAATTTCAGCTGTATGTTAAAATGTTTGTACATCTATAAAGAATTTGACATGATGAAAAAAGCATACTTATCAGCATCAATATGCAAAAATCATCAATATTCATTCATTCAATGATTTTCCTTCGCCTTAGTCTTTATTTCAGAGGTCACCACAGTGGAATGAACCGCCAACTATTCCAGCATATGTTTTACACAGCGGATGCCCTTCCAGCTGCTACAGTACTGGAAAACTCCCATACACACTCATTCACGCACACTCTCGTACATTACAGTCAATTTAGTTAATCAAATTCACCTATAGCGCATGTGTTTGGACTGTGGGGGAAAACAGATCACCCGTAGGAAACCCACGCCAACACGGGGAGAACATGCAAACTCCACACAGAAATGCCAACTGACCCAGCTGAGGCTTGAACCAGCAACCTTTTTGCTGTGAGGCGACAGTGCTAACCACTGAGCCACTTTGCCACCCAAAATCAATAGTAAGCTGCCATTATGTATAATTGACAAAAGGAGAATGTTTAAAAAATGTTTTGCACAAATTGCTTTTGATATGTTTCATGCTATGTTCTCTTATTTAGGAGGTTAGCAGTTAAAAACGCTTCTGACAAATAAGTTCTTGACATTGTAAGATTCATTGTGGATAAATAATGGGTGAACTTTTCCTTTAAGTACGGTATGATTTATGGCGTCTTACACATCTCAGTTTTCAAATCCATCAGATTTATTTAGTGTTTTTTTTTTTTCTCTAGCTGCGGTACAATGGACTGATGGAAACAATCCGGATCCGCCGGGATGGTTTCTCGTGGCGTCCAACCTTTAGGGAGTTTGCTGAGAGGTGCGTGTGCAGACAGGACAGATCTGAAATCAGCTCATTACGTTACAATCTCTACAGCTTCACTCATATTTCTGTCCTGCAGGTACAACATTCTGCTTTTGAAACCGGATCTGCCAATGGACAAGAGCAGGTCTGAACAACACACACACACACCAGTGTCAAAGGTGCACAGAGTTAAACTAACTCTAATAATAGTGCATTTGGCAGTAGTTTAAACAATGTTTACGTGCCTGAGAGGAATTATCTCCCTAATATTAGATGGATTCAATTCTGACTAAATGCATGCTAAATAAAGGATAACTTTAAAACGTTCTTGCTTTCAGTTGATCAAACTATAAAATAATGATTGTTTTTATTGTCGAATATTTTTGCAGAATGTAAACGTATTGTTATTATCGTAATTACAACTAAAGCCATAAAACGAACAGCATGTTGGTCTTTTGCTTTTATAATTTCAGCTATTGACAATGGTAATGCTTCCCAATAGGGGATGCGTAGGTAATATTAGCGTATTTACAAACAATGACAATATATTTATTACAGTATTCATGTTTGTTAGCGTTAATTAATGGAAATAAAGTTGTTCATTGGAAATCAAGTTGTTAACTCAGCAGCGCATTAACTAATGTTATCACAAGGCTGTGGAATACACCATTCTGATTGGTCAGTCGTGACATTCCAAGGTATGTTATTCCCAGATAACCACCGCTAAATAACACAGGCTGATTTGGAAACTTGGAATCACCTTGACCATCAATGAATACGTTCACATTCATATACTAGCGGCTAAATTTATTTGTATCTGCTTGTTTGTCACGTCACCTGTTTTTGACTATTTGGCGCTGTCTTATGAATGAATAATACATACAGTAGGTTAGTGTATGCTCTATTCAGCCAGATTAGTTTCTGTCAGCTTTGTGTTTTTGACTGTTTGGCGCCATCTTGTGTCTGAATAATGCACAGGTTAGTGTATACCCCCATCAGCTGTTTCTGTTTTTGTCAGCTTTGCATATTTGACTGTTTGCCGTCATCTTGTGTCTGAATAATGAACAGGTTAACCTCCTGAATGTACATTATCCCTAACATATCAAGCACAGTGTTTGATTTTAATATTGCATTAGTAAATGTCAATTACTATGTTAACGATGATTTATATATCATGTACAAGTATTTGTTCATGTTATTAATTACAGTAAATAACATTAACTAGGTGTCCCGTATTGTAGTGTCACCATGTTCTCTGGGCAACAAGCTGAAATTATCGAAGCAAACCATTTTTTAATCATTATATTTTATTACAAAGCCAAAATGGCTTTAGTTTTAGTTAACTTAAATAACACGTTTTATTGTATTGTGTTGTATTTTATTGTAAAGTGTAAACAAAGATATTTTTCTTTTTCATCTAGTTTGAATTGATGTACTAAAATAATTAAAATTACTTAGAAATGAAAGCTGTATAAACATATATATATATATATGTGATATAGGATAAATATATCAGTGATACTAGGATAAAATCTAATGTTTATGCAGTAATAAGCAAGAAACCAGTATCAACTCATATTTCAGTGAAGGAATGAAATTTTAGAAAATGTTGTTAAATTGTATTAAATCAGGTTTATTTTACTGCTTTCACTGTATTTTTGATCGAATAAATGCAGCCTTGTTAAGCAGAAAAGACTACAAACATTTTAAATAATTTTGCGATTGTGTGGAGAAAGTTTACATGAAAAAAAGAGTAAATATTTAAATGATAATAGTATTATAAATCATATAGTTATTTCTATAATTATATTTTATTTAAAAAATCTCAGATAAACTTTAAAATAAACTTTTTAAATCAAATCTAAATAAAAATACTATACTGTAGAATCTCAGTGGTTGTAAATGTTTATATAATAATAATAATAACCAAGACTTTGTGCACCTTTAAATTAAATTAATGCTAATGATTAATATCCGTATCAGTAGTACCAATCATAATACCAATATCAGTAGTATATTGTTCCTTTTCAAATATATATCTATGTTTTTCTTTTGTTGTTTTTAGTTGCATGTCAATCCTCAACAGCACAGAACTGTCGGGATGGAAGTGCGGGTAAGTTTCAGCACGACACAACCTGTTCGACTCATTAAGTAATACTCATAATTTACCTCAAATTATATAGCATGTCAAGAAGTTTATATGTAGCAGGATTAAAGTATGGTTCTTAAGTACGGTTATTGATTTGAACAAATGCCTAACCACTGTCATTTACGTAAGTCAGGATATTAAGTTTATAAAATCCTCCACAAGATCGAACATGCTTTCATTAATTTCACTTTGGCTTGAACATTTGGTGGTGATGATTTCATACAACCCTATAAATGAGATCTGTTTTTTTGGGAGTCTTAAATTCATAAGCCTTAAATCCCCTTTCTGTGAATTAAATCAGAACAGAAAGTCTTAAATTCATGTGATCATGACATTAATTTTCATAAAGAATTGTTTCCTTGTATGTTTTCACTTTCAAGCACTGAACTTGTAGTTCAAAGTGAAATGTCTTAATAAACTCATTCAGGACCTCATTCAGGGATGTGATTTTACCTTGCACTTTGCATATAACAATAATGTGTAGTCCTATACTGAACCCATATTAGGGAACCGCTATATGCAAGATGATGACTTTCACTTTGGATCCCTATCATACCCCTGCCACAAAGTGGCACAGTTTGGCGTCAGTCACGATGCAAGTGTTTGGGTTTTTTTTTTTTTTTTGCTAGCTTTATCATGCCGTAGGTATCATTTTCACATTCTGCACCACTTTTTTAGTAAATGCAGTTACACCCATTTGTGCGCACACAAACAGCAGCACACAAACCTCTTAAAATATGAAAAGCTCAAAAATTCAAATGTAAAAAAAACAAGCAAACAATATTTTAATATAGTTCCTTTAAATAAATAAATATATATATATATATATAATTATTAGCCCCCCTTTTATTTTTTTTATTTTTTTTCTCATTTAGTTTTTTATTGCAGTTTTGAAATTTACATACAGACAGGGTTTTCCACAAAGTATTCACCAAACAACCTAACATCGAATTCCCAAAATTGAAGAAATAAATGAAATTATAAAATACACAAAATGTCCAATAATAAATATGGAAATTACATTAATGATTCAAAGGCATTATAAGAAACAAGAAAAACAATACACTCATATATACACTCAATATACACTGTTTTGTATATCATCAAAAAAAAAACAGATAAAATTAATTTGTTGCTTTTCAGTCACAATTTAATTATGTACTTTTTTACAACCATATTGTGGCACCCAGTCTACCCTTTTCTGTCTTATTTTTTTACATAAACTATGTACATATGAAACTGTGAAGATGGTACTTTTAGGATTTTAAATGTAAAAGTATTCATTTATTTGTTTATTTGTTTATTGTTGTTCTAAATATCTTTCTGTTATGTTTTTTCTCATTACTAAAAATAACCCACAACATAAAATTTACATCTTTCTGACTATTCATTCTATAATAAATCTGGTCTTAATGGAAGAATATATTCTACCGATTTTCTCCATGTCTCATTAAACTCCTCAGTCTGTAAATGACGGTTCATTGTTAGCCTCTCCATCTTATTGATTTCATAAATTATGTCAAACCAGTCAAACCAGCTTTCAAGCTGTAACCGTTTTCTAGTTATGGCTTTTTTACAGGCTAACAACAAAATTTTCTGCTGTTTTTTTGTCAGTTCTTTTTTTCTTTTTTAAATATTTCCCAAATTACATTTTAACAGAGCAAGGAAATTTTCACAGTATGTCTGAAAATATTTTCTCTTCCTGAGAAAGTCTTATTTGTTTTATTTCGGCTAGAATAAAAGCAGTTTTTAATCTTTTAAAAAACATTTTAAGGTCAAAATTATTAGCCCCTTTAAGCTATATTTTTTCTCGATAGTCTACTGAACAAACCCGCGTTGGTCGGCGGGTTTTGCTGGTGGCCCCCGTCGTGCATCGTCTGGTGCCTTCTCGGAATCTGGGGGAATGGGACTGTTTGTCTCACAGGAGGTTGGGGAGCGGACCGGGTAAAGAAGCATTCCCGGTTCCCAGATGGTAGCAATGGTGCGAATTACTTAACGTCCGGTCATGATGGGGCCGTGGGTCTGTGTACTTGACGCGTGGTGCCCTTCGCAGGTCACCATTTCTGGGGTTCCTCCACTCTCTCTCTAGCATCCTGGCGCGCTGATGCTTCCATCAGCTCAATGTCTTCCATCAGCTCCGGCCGGTTGGCAGGGTTGCGGCGCAGGACGTTTCATTGTCACTGGGCAACGCCTGCAGCAGGCGGTCAATCACCAGCCTTTCAACTACCTGGGTGGCTGACGGATGGTTTTCAAGCTGCCAAAGGCAGGCCAGATTCATTAGAGATCCATCTTCAGCCCCAGGTGCTGGTGGTAAGCGGTGGGAGCGAAAGAGCGGGTCCCTATGGGGAAAAACACACCAGATGTTAGTTACTTGTGTCACGTGTGACCCCTCAATAGCTCCGCATTCTCCACCAGATGTCGCAGGTGAGAGATCACACGGACACAGAGGCACAATGAAAATCCCCATAGGGTGTTTATTAAGGGAGTAGAGCAAGGAAAAGGTGCGCTGGGATGTGCAGGGCAGTGAATTCTGTGTCTAAAGGGGTCCAGCAATCTCGTGCTGGTCAGGGTGACCAGTGGAAGAGGGAGAAGTCAGTGTGGTTCATGCTGTCATCCTAATTGTGTTCTGCTATCGTTGTTAAATACCCCTCTTCCAATGGGCAGCAGCTGTCCCTGATCAGCACACTGAAGCCACACTGGCTGGTCTGCCACAGTATATAGATATACAATGTGTCTGATCAGAAGGTAAAATATATTTTCACACTCAAGTGGAATCAGAGGTTTTCAAGCCTTAACGTATTTTAGTTTAAAATAATTTTCATGCAAGCCAGATCACTTTGTTTGCATTTTCACTTTGAAATGTTGTTATGAATACAACTCCTCATGTGCATTAAAGTAGTTTTTAACACATTGCTGTATCGTTTTCCCTTCAGTTTTTTACTCTTTCGTTAGTTAAAGTCTTACATTTGCCCAAAGAAACCCTTGATACACTTTCATAGTATTGACGTCTGGAGCAGGTCTGAGCAGCTCTGTGGTGTTTTGCTCTTTCAGATCATCGCGGCTGTTTTTTAAGCTCTGCCACCAGGAGGAATTGGCCAATTTGCTGGAGAGACTGGGCCGAGCGGCACTTGTCATTCAGAAAAGTGAGTAACAGTTGAACTCTGTTTGTTTCTACCTCATAAAAAAAAGTCAAATAAACGTGGAGGCGCTCGTATGGCTGCACATGATGACTCTTGGCTCCAACTTTGACTGCTTTATTGCAGCTTAAATCACTTTTCATAGAAACGCACTAATCCAAGCAAGTTCAAACGTGAACTTTGGGAAGTTCAAGTCTTTTACAAGAATATGTTTCGCATCTACGTAATGCAACAGAATCAACTAGCAATCAGATCTTATTATTGTTTTTTTTTTCCTGACCTTAAGCCTATTTATAATAACAGAGTTTCTAGCATCAAAGTTCGCAATGGTGATTTTTCATGAATACAGGCTGTTGCACATGTGTATTTAAGATTAATGTACCAATTTCCTGTTATCCATAACCTCTACATTTGGATACAATAGTGTACCAAATACTGAATGTATCTTGAATCATTTAGATTTTTTAACATGTTTTTAGTCTCAGGCTTGTAAAAATTCCGTAATAAACGTAAGCAATATTGCGAAATGGCAATTTAATACAGCTGGTTACTGTTATTATAAGTTATAACCGTAATCAGATATGCTGCTATGCTTTTTTGCGCAAACGATGCTGATTCTTTGCAAGGGTTGGAAATCAAAAATCGTTTCCGATTCTGGAATTGAATACTTAGATTAGTAATTACTTGTTATAAATTAAAAAATTTGATTCTTCTTATTGATTCCTCTGTGCTCACAGATTTTATTTTTTCGCTTGACAATCTGCCAGGAACTTTCGCATTGACGAGCACCTTGAATTAGCTATAATCTAAACATTATTATAATCTAACATGGATCGCAACATGTGCTCAAAAGGCTATAATGATGAAAAACAATGGCAAAGCTAAGTTTAATCATTGCAATAAACGAGTATGTTGCAAGCAGCATGTCGCGACTAACATGCAAAGCATCTGTGGTTGATTTACAAACATCAGATTAAAAGAATGCACTGTGTTTTTAATAAATTTATTGTATTTAAAGCAGCATTCACAGATGTGAATTTAACCTCAAAAACAGGGCATGATGGTTTGTTTGCATGATGTTTTTTATCAAATATCTGTAATTTAATTACTTTCAATGTGCTAAAATATTTGTTAAACGAATTTTGTAAAAGTTAAAGCATAAACCTATTTAAACCGCAATAAAGTATATGTCTAATAGACTGGAAATTAGTTATTTATAATTTCATTATTTAATACATAATGTAGGCTGGCTTATTCATGATCATGTTTAGTTGATCCAGAACTGTTTTGTCCTCCTTTGGTCACACTTTAGGCTTCATTAGTTCATTTATTTTACTAACAAGACCTTATAATGAACAATAAATGTACAGCATTTTTAATCATAGTTTAACATTTACTGACGCATTATTAAAATTAAAATTCATGCTTGTCAACATTAGTTAATGGACCGTGCGTTAACATGAACTAATTTATTTCTATTAACTAAGGAAAACAAACATGAACAAATACTGTAATAAATGTATTGTTCATGTTAGTAAATGCATTAACTAACATTAAATAATACAACCTTATTGTAAAAGTGTTACCTGTCTATTTGTGATCAGATCGATGAGAATGAACCTAAATTCCCTCATGAAGATGGCCTAAATGACTTTTTATTTTATTTTTTACAATGTAATCGAAACTAGTAATCGATAAGAATTGAAGTCGATAAACTGAGTTAAAATTGGAACCGGAATCTATAAAATTCTAACAATACCCAACCTTATTCTTTGCTAAATAAAATGGCAAAGCTGTATTTTTATTAGAAATAATTTATAACATAAATATCCTATACTAGGCATGTCCCGATCAGGTTTTTTTTTTGCCCTAGAGTCCAATTAAATATTACCAGCCACTACACTCCAAATGAAATGGTAAAGGATTTTAATCTAATCAATACATATTAAACCTATTCAGCATTATTATAGGCTACTTAAGTGACTAATGTGGTTGGTTTGTACTGAATCACAGTTCTGACTTTCATTTTCAAAGCGTCTGCTAGTTATTTTATTTTCAAGATCTGAGTTTAATCTGCTGCTGCTTTCAGTAGTATGGCAATACATGTCATGTCAAATGGTGTTTAAAGTCACATTGGGAGCATTTAACACTGAATAAAGCACATGAGGTGTATTTGAGGTGATCATTGTCATAGTAGTTTATGCTGTTGTTCTGCTGTGATGTAGCGTAAATAGAAAGCTCCTTTTAACAGGGAAAAGATCGCTTTTTGTTGCGTGTCGCATGTATTTAGAACACTGTGTTGTTCAGTATGATGAGGATTTCTGATTCGTTCGTGTGCCGGTGTGTAGATTTCCGAGCCCGGATCTGCCGCAGGAAGTATCTGTGTCTGCTGGCAGAGCTGCGGCGTCAGCGTCAGGCTCAGCGGGAGCGCGAGGAGCGTGAGGAGGAGGAAAGGAGACGCCAGGAGGAGGAGAAGAGATGGCAGCAGCAGCAGCAGGAGGCGGAGAGGAAGAGGCATCTGGAAGTGGAGCGAGAGAACCTGAGTGAGAACCGATTCAGTGTTCATGCCAGCAGAGTGTGTTTACAGTGGGGAAGAATTTTAAAGGGATACAGCTGTGGATACGCCATCAATATAGTATAATGTTTGTGACACTGTACAAGAATAATTACTGTGTTTATATTACTGTGAGGGTAGGGGTAAGTGTTAATAAGATGTGCAATTTCCTAAATAATATGAATAATAATTTATATAAATACTGTTTTTTTTTTTATTACTGTAGGTTTAGGGTAGGGGTAGACGTTAATAAAATACAATTAAATGGGTATTTTAATAAATAATATTAATAATACAGGGTATAATTACTGTGTTTATATTATTGTAAGGGTTGTGGTAGGGGTAAGCATTAATAAAATACAATTTAATGTATAATTTAATAAATAATATGAATAATAATTTATATAATTACTGTAAAGGTTAAGTTTGGGGTAGGGGTAGATGTTAATACAATATAATGGGTAATGTAATAAATAATATGAATAATATTGGGCTATAATTACTGTTTTTTTTTTTCATTACTGTGAGGATTGGGTTTGAGGTGGGGGTTGACGTTAATCAAATGCAATTAATGGGTAATTTAATAAATTATATAAATATGTTAACTTCCGGCCGCAGCTGTATCCCTTCTAGCCACAACCATTTGACTTATTCATGAAATCAATATTGGCGGTTTGTTTTGCTAGCTCACATTGTTGTTGTTGTTAAGGTTAATAATTAATCCGTGCATATTAATCCACTGGAAAAAATGTTTTTATAATCTCCAATCTAAAGATGCTTCCCAAATCACATATTTATACTATTTATACTACAAAATGGCACAGAATAGTGCATAAGTAGTGTATTTACACTGAAAATTATAACATATTGAAATAAAAGTCTCAGCAGTTTCCAGTTCACAGACTTTTAATTTGTGTCTGTGTTTGCAGGACCAGCGTCTCCACCGGTGCCATTGCCCAGAAAGAAGAAGCCAGAGCCCAGGCCTCGATCGGTGCTCAGCAGCATCAGTAAAACAGCAAGCATGGCTCCAGTACCGAGGCCCCGCAGCAAGCTTTTAGAGGTGCCACATCAGTCACTCAGCCTGAGAAACACTACACCTGCATTTAGCACATTATCTCTCCAACATACCTGTGATTGGAGTATTTACATGCCAAGCCACATTTCTATTTGTTGTTAAAGGGACGGTTCACCCAACAATGATAACTCTTTCATTATTCACTCACTCTTTACTTGTTCCAAACAAGTTTGAGTTTTATTTGACAAAAATAAGAAAGTATTCTGAAGAATGTTGAAAACCATTGACTGATGTTTTATTTATTATTTATTTTGGATGTTCATGATAAACTGAACATTTAGCGTACTATTTAGTGAAATATTTATATTTTTTTATCGTAGCAAAAGTTTAATGTTGTTGGTTTTTTTCTAGTGCTGACCAAAGAATAATTGCTATTAATCACATGCAAAAGAAAAGTTTGTTTTGACATAACTTATGTGTGTTATACTGTATATATTACTTATGTATATGTGATACACACATACACATAGAAACAAAACTATACAAAAAATATTTTGTTACATAGATATTTAAATTTATATATAATTTGTATCATATACATATATATCATTCATTAATTTTCTTTACGGCTTAGTCCGCATATTAATTTGGGGTCACCACAGCAGAATGAACCGCCAGCTTATCCAGCATTTGCCCGGATGCCTTTCCAGCCACAACCCATCTCTGGGAAACATCTATGCACACTCATTCACACGCATACACTACGGACAATTTAGCCTACCCAATTCACCTGTACCGCGAGAACATGCAAACTCTACACAGAAACGCCAACTGACCCAGCCGAGGCTTGAACCAGTGACCTTCTTGCTGTGAGGCGACAGCACTACCTACTGCGTCGCCTATACATATATATTTTATATCTAAATATTAATAAACATTTTCTCAATACCTATGCATGTGTGTTCATATATACATAATACATTTACGCCGTACACATATATTATTTTAAAACACTTTTATTTTGGAGGCAATTAATCGTAATTAATTTTTGCACTAAAAGATAGATAGATAGATAGATAGATAGATAGATAGATAGATAGATAGATAGATAGATAGATAGATAGATAGATAGATAGATAGATAGATAGATAGATAGA
>CAIGQZ010000643.1:5349434-5361334 GCA_903798205.1 Danio tinwini | reverse complement strand
TTTTTTTTTTTTAAGAAAATGATTCTGTTTATCAAGCCGGTATTTATTGAATGTAATTAATTGAATTTGTATTAAAATTTGGAATAACCTGCTTTCTTATTGTATGTAGCTTCAAATGAAATTATCACTTCAGTCATTATTGCTTTTTTACTATTACCATTAATAATAATAGTAATAATATGAATATGAATAATAAAATAATAATAATATGAATAATAATAATAATATGAATAATAAAATAATAATAATATGAATAAAAACAACAATAATTAATATTAGAGTGATTTCTGAAGGATAATGTGACTGAAGACTGGAGTAATGAAGATGAAAATTAATCTTTAAAATCACTGTAATAAATGATTAAATTAAATTATAATTATATATGTGTGTTATATATCATCGCCTTGGAATTATAAGGCTCTATTTGCGTCCTCAATGATTTTGAGATCTTGAGCTTTAAAGTTTTTGCAAGTTTTTATTTCATATAGCAAACAATGTGTGTGTAACAGGTCTCTTTCATACATTAACAAAACAGAGACCCTAAATGTACTCTAAATAGTAATTATCAACTTACTCTTTAATTTGCAAATTGGGGTAAAACAAACAGGGCAAATGCAAAAGCTTCTGATTCACTCAGTCATTTTCTGCTTGGAATTATAAGGTTCTATCTAGCAGATTATTAATTGAAGCATTACTTTTCAACAACTACAATCAGTCTGCCTATTAATTTAATAAATAAATGGTGCTGATTTTTGAGAAAGTTAAACTTTTGCTTTCTATAATATTTATTTCATGTTTTAGGATGAATATTTTTTCTTGTTCAAATTAAGCATACAAGGCTGTGCTAAATATCCAGTGCAGATGTTCATTTTATGTAATTAATATGATAATATTTATTAAATTATATGCTTTATATCAATTATTGAATTATATGTCCCATGAATCAAATTAAGTATTTGCCCTTCAAGGCTTAATATCAAATTTAAAGACTTTAAAAGAAACCAGACAACGAGCAAATTAGTTGTTTAACAAAGTTTAAAAACACTGAAAACTGTTTCACTGACTATATATATACACAAATAAAAATATTTCACATTTAATATATTACATTTCTTTAAAAACGGATTCTTTTTCAACAATGTAAAATTTAACATTTCATCTTAATGTCAAAAAATGCTTCTAAATCATCACATTTACACACATCTTAATTTTGTGTGTCTCAAATTGACTCAGATTTTGTGTTTCTTTCTAATCTTTCCTGCTGTCAACGGAGCAGTCCGGCAAAATGACAAAGAAAGCTGATCCTGATTGGTCCTTGTGTGTGCATTGGACATGCTGATTAGCTCACAGACAGAACCTTATAGAGCCAAGCTTAAGTTTGACTTTGTAGATAAAACCTTTTTTGTTTATTAAATAAAAAGTCTTAACATGTAAACAACTTATAAAAACGTCACATAATGTAAATAAGTTGTCATTTAATAACAATATGTAAATTACTCAATGTTGACAAATATCAGATAGAACCTAATAATTCTAAGGTGACGATATAGATTATATATACAAAACCAAAATATTGACATATTTATATATACAAATTTAGATGGAAATATTTAGTTAAAATAAGCAAACATTTTCTGTATAAATATGCACAATACACGCGCACACAATTATGTGAATACAAGCTTATATGTGGGATTCAATTAATTAAATTATTTTACCACATTTTACAGAAATACAATTCAGTTCAATACAGTTTATACACCAGAAAGTATTTTAAAAGACGCATCTTCTTACATATAATTTAATGACATATTGAAACATTATTTAAGGATTACAGTCGGCCCTGGTACCGCTTAGTTTGAATGTTTTTAATAATTTTAAATATAATAGAATTTATGCATATTAAAAATGTACATCTACATAAATATGACGTTTTATATTTACATAATATTTGTTACGCTGAATGATGATGACATTATTATGATGACATTATCTTGCAAATGCTTTGACAATTTAAGTTAACTTTACTTGATTTAATATGATTTCTATGCATGTAAAATCAAACAGTCAATTTAATTCCATCTAGACTTCAAAACGAGATGAGATACGATCATTTTTTGGATGTAAATAAAACCTTTAGTGTAATGCAAGTCACTGATAATGTAACACACACACACACACACACACACACACACACACACACACACACACACATATATATAATCTGAAGAATAAATATGATTCTGATTTGTTACCTTGAGCGCAGCTGATGGTGACAGTCAGCAAAATCCCCAACACTATGAGATCCATCTGCAGATCGGGGAGATTTCCTCAAGCTTTCTGTGAGATCAGAAACTCTGAGAGATCTTATATGAGTCCTCAGTGCTCCTCCTATTGGACGCAACAGCACATTTGCATATTCATCAGCCAATAAACACGCAGCTTTTATAGGAGACTCATTCTACATTCTGCGTTCTTCATTCTGGCATTGAAAGCAAGGAGGCGTCTGCTTTATGAAATACAACGGTTTATTCGATCACCTAAAAACAGCAAGTTTACATTAAATAAAAACACAAAATTACAACTGACAGGAAAAATTAAGTAACAAACGTTTCAAATTATTTTGCAGCAACATTAAAATTTCACATAATCATGAAGTCAATAGTAAAACCAAGGATAGCAGCATTGACACGTCTGTAGTTTCATTCTCCAGAGTCATAAATCTGAAACACACATAAAAAAAATAAATAATTTTACTTCCTAAATGAACAGAAGACATACAAGATGGGCGCTTTAACAATAAATATAAAAAAAAAAAAATCACCCTTTTACTATAAAATCTCTCACTAATTCGTATTTTCTGTCTGTACTAAATCATTGTAAAACAACATCTAATGTGGTCAAATAACAAAAATAATAAAAAACTAAATAACAAAAATCACACGTCAAAATGATCTTTAACCCTGTGTGCTGTTGGGGATGTTTTCATCCACTCTGGGGTGATTTTGAGTCTTAATTTGGCCTTAACTTTCTCTTTGTTTCAGCAAGCAGAATGATTTTTGGTGACAAATCTTATTTTGACACATATTTTGGAAAAAAATGCTTTGAATCAAGAAAAAAAAAACTCTGGGCAAATTAACTACCCAGGTAGCAAATAATTCTGGCCCAGATTTGGCATAAAGCTGGCACAGCAAGCATTTGTACGGCACTGGCATACAGCATGTGGGCCAAACATGGCCCGGGTTTGGCAGAGGTGACACCATCTTTAAGGCGGCACACAAGACTTGGGCCGGATATCAAATGTAGTATTTGGACCAGATGTTAAAAATGTATATGTGGGCCAGGTAAGTTTGGTCTATCCTGACCCACTTTTAAAATACATTTAAATAATGTTTGAGTAAAGAAAAAAATTCTAACAAATGTGTTGCTTCGAGAAAAAGCTGGGCCATTAAGCGAAGTGCTTCATGGGTTTATCAAATTCATTGCAGTCATGACACATCAACATACCTGGCCCAGTTCAGGGTTATTAACTTGGCTGAGACTTGGTCCAGATATGGTCCATGTCTGGCCCTTGTATGGATACCAGACTTGGTCCAGTCATGTACTGTAATTCACTGCAGCATGTGGGCCAAGCAAAAGCTGTTTGTGTGGGCCAGATAAATTTTGCTATGTGGGTACCCTTTTGTTATGTTCGGGATTTGATTTGATTTATTTATTTTCGAACAGAAATATCATACATAAAATATCTTTAACAAAAAAATAAATAAAATACATTTCAACATGGTCGAAATGGAGCGGGATGAAGCATAAGCTTCCCACCCCATTACCACATACATGAAAACATCCACTAAATTAAACTGCTGTAAAAATTCATCAGATTAATATTTACATATTTTTTTCAGACCTCAGTCCTGATCAACACTACTGTATTGCTTAGAAAAGTTTCTCTCTTTAATTGCCAAATTCACAAATAATAATCACTGATTTGGTGAGAAAAACACACAAAATGACGCATTTTCAAAATAAAAAGTAATTGTGGACTGGACTTTTTTCCTATTTATCACAGTCTTGGACATGTGAACGTTTAATAACAACATTGGCGTTCATTTTTTTCTCCTTAATTTATTGTTGGTGGATGTTTCTGCCCCACTGACTTCAATTATAAGCACATTTTTTTTATTACAAAACCACGACAGCATATAACCACGTATTTTTTATTGTTTGTGGTTTTCCCTATTGGGAATCTTCAGTTGGCACCATTAACCCTTTAGATAGGCCTGTACAAAAAAAAAAGCATATTTTCTCATATTTATGGGGTATAACAGCAAATTAAAGTGTGTGTATGTGTGTTTAAGTGTGCGAGAGTGTGCCCGTGACCTTTTTGCACTTATTCACTTATGCATCTCAGCTCTTAGAACTACATGGAGTATACAAAAACAAAGACTTTATTTATGCACCATCAAGTGTGGTTAATGGAAGTCAATGGGGCAAAAACAGCCACCAACAGTAAATTAAGGAGAGAAAAAAATCAAAATCTAACAATACATCAAAGCTAATGTTGTTACTTGTTATATTAAAATGTCATTTTGTGTTTTTTTTAATAAATCAGTGCATCACATGCAATACATCATTTGTCAATTTGGCATTTAAAGAGTTAAAATCCTGTAATTTTTTTAAACAATTCAGTAGTTTTGATCAGGACTGAGGTTGATTAACAGATTTAAGCGAATTAAAAAAATTGATCAGGTGCATTTTTACAGCAGTTTATGTCGAGTAACATCAGTATCATTGGGATTAATAGGTTTTATTATAACATTGAAATGTGTTCATTTATTATAAGGTTTTATTATTCATTTATTATAACAGTTTGATTTTTAAAATAGTTTTAAGTAATTTGACTAAAACTAAATAACAAATTCTATTGACAACTCGCTAAGGTAAAATAAGTGTAATTGGCACGGTGGCTCAGTGGTTAGCACTGTGGCCTCGTAACAAGAAGGTCGCTAGTTTGTGTCCCAGCTGGGTCAGTTGGTGTTTCTGTGTGGAGTTTGCATGTTCTCCCCGTGTTTTCCTCTGGGTGCTCCGATTTCCCACACATTCCAAATACAGATGCTAGGTAAATTGAATAAGCTTTATTATCCATAGTGTATGAGTGTGAATGAGAGTGTATGGACGTTTCCCAGTACTGAGTTGCCAGGTCATTCCGCTGTGGCGACCCCTGATTAATATTGGGACTAAGCCGAAAAAAATGAATGAATGAATGAATAATCAAACCCTAATTTGATTAGTAATATAAAATGCTTAATTTGTTCAACTGTGAAGACAATTTACTCAACATTTACATTTTTTTAGCACCCTCAGACTCCAGATATTCGAATAGTAGTATCTTAGCCAAATATGAATCATACTATATGTCAATGGAGCGACTGTTTAATAATGTGTATATCTTAATTTCATAAATTGACACTTATGATAGGTTTTGAGATCTGAGATCAGAGAAAGCACAACTCCACTTGCCTTCACAGGCTTTTGTTTGCACATGAGTGTAGAGTCAACATTTGACACAGTTACTATGATAACCGATGAATACAGTGGGGTCAGAACCTGGTGTAAAAAGGAGCTTTCATAAGCAGCTCTATGGCCACATTTGTTAACTCACTCATTCTGATATTATAAACTCAGAGTTTCAGTGAAGACAGAGCTCTTTACAGCCCCTTTAACCCAAAAACCTGCATGTAGTTTCAGTAAAGGTACAGTACAGTTTGGTTCTTTTTCAAATATTTCCCTAATGATGTTTAACAGATTTAGGAATTTTTCACAGTATTTCCTATAATATTTTTTCTTCTGGAGAAAGTCTTATTTGTTTTATTTCAACTAGAATAAAAGCAGTTTTACATTTTTTAAAATACCATTTTAAGGTCAAAATTAATAGCCCTCTCACGCAATATTTTTCCCCGATTGTCTACAGAACAAACCACTGTTATACAATGACTTGCCTAATTACCCTAACTTTAACCTAATTAAGCCTTTAAAATGTCACTTTAAGCAGAATACTAGTATCTTGAAAAATATCTAGTCAAATATTATTTACTGTCATCATGGCAAAGATAAAATAAATCAGTTATTAGAGATGAGTTATTAAAACTATTATGATTAGAAATGTGCTGAAAAAATCTTCTCTTCGTTAAACAGAAATTGGGGACAATTTAACAGGATGGCTAATAATTGTTTATTAACTGTATATGTAACTGAACTACTTTAATCCATAAACCTGTATGACTTTCTTAATGTATATATAATAATATAAGAAATATAACAGTGTGAAAACACAAAGACAGAAAGGGTTTATGGATGAAATCTCTCACCTGTCCTCTTCCAGGAGCTCAAGTCTTTGCCGGAGGGAATCTGGATCTGTTCTTGGCTCTGCTGGAAGAGAAAAACAAGGCATTTGAAGAAACATGAAAAAAACGTTCAATGTGGTTTTGTTTGAACAAGACGAAAAAACCCCACATTAAAACGTCAGGCTCTCACACCGACATGGCGGCATTTTCCCTACAGCACCCAAATGAAGCTTTTCTGGCAGGAAAATAGCTTATTATGCAGATGTGTTGAAATATTGTCTGTGACTTTGTTTGAACTGGATCTTTACGTGAACAAAGAAATTAAACCACACCGGCACTCTTCATCAAAACTATCAAAAATCTTTCATTTAGTTTAACTGCAAGCAGGCCTGTTACGATAAGCAATTTTTGTTGTGCGATATATCGTCACAGAAATTGTTGCAATATTATTGTCATTTTTGAATCATTTTATGCCAGAATATATAATGATTATATAACAGCAGCATAATAATGCAAATAGCAATAAACACTTTAAAATACTTCTTAAGGCATTAAGGCATTCTTAAGGCTATTTAGATTCTATAATTTCATGTTAAAAACAAACCCCCTAGTTTTTCACAATTTTTTTTGTGATTTCTTGCGATAAAAATGACAGATTTAGGGTGGTAATTCCCAGAAGTTTTGCAATATTCATAAATATAAATTTTTTCAAAATCTTATTTACCATATTAAGTAGTCTACTTTGTTAGATGTGCAATCTGACACAATGACAATGGCACGAATCATTAAAATAAAGCTTTTTTTATTTTGGCCTCTTGTCAAGACAAGATCTAAAACGGTAGTTTTGACAACAAGTGAAGTGGGAAAGAGGGGGGTAGGATCAGCAAAGGCCCAAGAGCCGGGATTCGAACTCGGGATGCTTGGAGCTAGGAAAGCTCGTTAACCGAATATTAACTGTTAACATAAATATTTAAAATATTATTTAAAAAAAAAAATATTGAGGTTTCTATTTTGTTGCACATTAAATATTTTAAAATACTGATTTATTTTACCATGCGAACAGCAGCATACAGAACATCTTCACGCACCTGCAGTGTTACAGCATAGAAAAACAGAATAAACTAAATAATAATAATAATAAAATAAACAGGCCTGCTCTAGATGTTTTTCACCTAGATGACCAATTTAGATTACAAAGCAAAAAAACTGACTGAATCCTTTTTAAGAGCCGGCATTTGCTGATTTTTCCAATCATGTTTTTTTCATCCGTCATATAAAAATATCAGGCTATTAAATCGATCGCTCCACTGAAAATATGCATTTGATTAATGCTTCATTGTTATTATGTCACAAAACCCCTTTTAACATTATAATAGAAGTCATTAGTTTAAAGATGATGTCATCATGACTTATTTCCTCCGTCTCATTCGCGATCAGCATCAGCGCTGGTTTGTGTCAACTCCTCTGTCAAACTGTGACTAGAAATATTCTTCTTTCATTTTGCTTTTTTGACTAAATACGTCTGTAGGCGCGTGTGGTTGCACGTGTTACCATCCCGCAAGTTAACAAATATGTGTTACACATCAGGGGCCGATCACATCGAACACGCTTTTCCGTTCCAAAAATGCGAGGTGCACCGCAGCACACTGCCTTTATGTTGACCAGAAAAAATAAGAGCGGTGCTATTTTTTATGTCACTATAGGAAACGACTGAATCAGCCGGTCTATTGTGCGCGAGTGTTGCTGTCCATGTTGTTATAATTGTAATATACAGAATAACATTATGATATCCATGATTTGTAGAGTAATATGCCTACAGCCTTGGCTAACTTGAAACTGCGACCACAAGTTTCTCCTCCATCATTAAAAAAATATCCGTCGCCCTGACAGCACAAATACTTGCAGACACCTCAACAGAAACCCTGCTCTGCTTTCATTTGATTGAAGAATGAAAAAGACGCAAAGCACTATTCCGCTCAGGGTTGAGTATTATTTCAATATGTCAGCGCCATAACCACTGGGCTATTGCACCAACAGGTTGTATAACTCTTATTTTTATCCACAATTTTACTTTCTCTCTCTCAGACTTCACTCCCTGGAGCATCTGACATCATGTACCTCACTCAGGACATGTGTTAGGGCTTCCCCTACCATAATACACCTAAAACTGCGCCACTGTGCAGCCTCCGGTAATTATAATTAGATTAATTAAATGATAATTTTGTTAATTCATTAACAATAATTATATAATTAAATAATTTCGCGCACACACAGATGCAGATGTAGTAGACAAGTGCAGGGCATTGTCTGAGAAACCTTACGGATGCCTGTAAATATATTTAGATATCATCTTAGCACCTAACAACATATAGCAAACAGTAGGAAACACCCCTCCACAGCCCATCAGATATGTGATCCATACCTGATATGAATACATCAAACAGTTGTCGGGGTATTGTGAACAGAGGATGTTTTCCTTATCAACAGATATGAGAGTCTGCACCAGGATATAAGAACATGTCTGTTTGTTTATGTGTGTGTACCTCTTGGATCTGCTGGATCTCCCTCATGGCCAGCCGTATAGATGGGTAGAGTCGAGGGAAAGGCCTGCTCTGATTGGTTAGATCCTCATCTTTGCGCTCAGCTTGTGCCGCCTCCATTCGTCTGCGGCGGTCAGAGATGCGCTTCAGCACTGGAGCTCGGTGGTGCTCATGGTTTGAGTTTCCTCCAGGCGGCAGGAACAGTCTCTGCATCTGCAAGTGCACTTTATTTGGCCCAGTGTTCGTGTCCATGTCTTCAGCGGGACCGTCACCGCTCTCCATTGCAGAGGAAAAAGCCCTGAGCTCCTCATAGTCCGGCTCTTGATCGCACATCTGTCCAAACACAAACCACACTCGCGCTTTATTCATGTTTAGCAGTATATGTAATACTTATTTTCAAGTTATGGAGAGGGAGTGACAATCTGCGGACATCTTTAGCTAAAAAAAATTAATAAATCTGCGGATGTATACTAACTGAAAACTTAAAACATATATATTTGAAACTTTTATTTAAGGTTTACAACGCAAACCCAGTTAGAGCAATTAGTTAAATAAAAATCAGTTTTAAATGAAAAAACAAAGAAAAAATTGTCGTCAGTGAATAAAGCCGAAATGAAAATGTTTATAGAGGGACAATTTGTGAAAAGATCCAGTCAGAGTGAATCTCCAGCATGTCTGCGAGGTTAGATTTAAACTGTGGCCTATAATAATCTACCAGTAGGACATCAGCAATCATTTGTTGAATAACCCGACAACCTCAAAACATTATTCAATTTAAGTGTGCCTCACACAGGTGAGAGGGCTTGATAAACCAACTGTAGAAAATACACTCGTTCATCTTTCCATTATTTTAACTGACAATTGCATCAGTTTTGCACATTTGCACTAGACACTTTTACAATCACTCAACATCACCAAAAAAACACTAACGCTAGTACTTAATTCTATGAGCACTAACAGTTCCTGTGTATATTTATCATTTCTTGTGTGTATTGCCTCTTCTTGCTGAATCACTGAATGTCTCCTCAATTATAAGTCACTTTGGACAAATGTACCTAATTTTCAAACATACATAAATGTCAATATGTGAAGAATAAAAGCTAAGAGAAGGTATAAATCAATCGAAAGCACACTTTAAACATTTCTGAAATGGTACAAAAGACTTCCTTTTCATACATTTTTCATCAAAATACCACCAGTAATGTTTACTGATCACACTGAGTTATTTTCACCCTCACAGATGATTTGCTCTTTAGTAAAGTGTGCGTGGTTTTTAATCAACTTTAAATTGGACAGCATGCAATACACCAAACTAAAAATTATTTCCATTTTTAAGCTAAAACAGAGATGCCCAAACTAGGGCCCGCAGGCCAAAGTTGGCCCATGGTAACCTTTGATTTGGCCCTCCATTTCATCTGAGAAGAGAGGGAGAACGATGGGGAATTTTCAGGGAATGCTTTTACAAGAGATTATCATTTCTAATTTAACATAAATTTTGTTTTAAATGTTTCAATTAAATGTTGTAAATGAGTCAGATAAAAAATAAATAAATAAATACAGCCATTTGATGGATGGTGGATATTGCAGAAGACATCAGCAAGCGAATAAAGGCAAATTGTATTTATTAGTGTTATAAATGGGATTGTTCATGTTTTTTACTGTAAGATGTTCATTTTAAAATGTACAAAAATTTACAATTATTAAAACAATTAAAGTGTTTTAAATATAATAAATTATAGTATTAATTAAGTTATATAATAAATTATAATAATAAATTAGGAAATAACATTGACAACTTTACGGTTTGGTATATTTACCTCCGGCCGACCACCTTCAATCAAGTTTAGTTTTTGCACCTTCATAAAAAAAATAAAAATTTGGGCACCCCTGAACTAAAAGCTTAACTAAAAAGCATTTGTCCTATACAGTAAACCCACCACAACACGCTCTTACTTTCACTTTCAATTTGCACACATTTACCAGTGGAAAAATCTCCTTGCCATAACATACTTAGTTTTTTTCTCTTAAATTATTCCAACATTTAGTCATACAAATAGTATCAGTAAAGCCTATTATCATAATATGTGCATTCATTTTTAAACTGACAGCAGCATAATAAACTCAGTAATGTCATTAGTAATTTCAGTCGAATTAAATCATCTTTTAAAAGTGACTCATATCTGTTTACACTCCACACACTAAAGCGCAATGACCATTTCTCCAACTGATGCATTTAATTTGTTCATAGGCATTGTTTTTTTCCACGTCTATCTATATAGCGTCCCTAATTTTGGTGTTATTTCTTTTTTTGTTATTCTGAAATGGAATCAATGTGATTTTTTCCTACTTCCTACTTACTGTATACAGTACATGGGTCAAATCCCATCTGTGGCACATGGTAGAAATAAAAATAAATACTTTTTAAAAAAATCTGAATTGGGTCACTTGAACCATGTGTAAATGCAGCCAAAGTGATTCCTGCAGGAGTCCTGGAGGATGTAATGAAGACAACAACTCCCACGATTACACACTCGTGGCCTTTGTTTGTTGTGAATATGCGCCCTCTAGTGGCCAAAATTACATACTGTGCCTTTAAATGTAAGTTACTCCTATAATTCACACAAAGCACCATATAGCTTACCTGTCCACATGGCACCGTCAGCAGCTCCATGAAAGGCTTGATGCCCACCTGAGTGTGGTACTGGACCAAGTCTGTGAGAGACGAATGAGCTCGATCTTCACCCAGGATCACATACTTCCCATTGTTCTGCATCTCCACCATGTAGTGACGACAGCGATCGGCACCTCTGATATAGAGAAACAACACCAGCAGACGATTAAAAGACATTGTTTTCTAAATACTTACAGTCTGTCTGCCTGTCTGTTCATCCATCGGTCCGTCTGTCTGTTTGTTCATCCATCGGTCCGTCTGTCTGTCTGTCTGTCTGTCTATTCATCCATCCATCGGTCCATCTGTCTGTCTGTCTGTCTGTCTATCTATCTATCTATCTATCTATCT
>CAIGQZ010000643.1:5325715-5349424 GCA_903798205.1 Danio tinwini | reverse complement strand
TCTGTCTGTCTGTCTGTCTGTCTGTCTGTCTGTCTGTCTATCTATCTGTCCATCTATCCATCTATCTGTCTATCTATCTATCTATCTAGCTAGCTAGCTAGCTAGCTATCCGTCTCTCATCCATCCATCCATCCATCCATCCATAAGTTATATCTTAAATCTTAAAACCGCTCATTTCAGATTGCATGTGGGTGACATGAGATACTGCGCAACACCCAAGATGGAGGAGTTTCTGCAGAAGCTGATGAAGCGAATGAGTCGTAAAAAAGCCTTTGCAGTGTGAATGAGCTCAGGTGATGTCACGAGGGACATACACTTCACTATAAAGATGTTTAAGGATACACTTACTCTGTTCTTCTGATTGCACGTGTTGATCTACATCCTTACATTAATTTTGATGAACACTTTATTATAACTGTTTGTGCAGCAGTTTCAAGTATGTTTTTATATATATATATATATATATATACACACACTACCTGACAAAAGTCTTGTCGCCTATCCAAGTTATAGGAACAACATATAATAACTTGACTTCTTGATCATTTGGTATCAGAAGTGGCTTATATAAAAGGCAAAGGCCTCTAGATTACGCTTATTTTACCACAATAAAATATGATCATGCTTCGATTTTGAATGATTTAATTAGGACAGTAAGGTCTGACTTTGCTTAGACTAAAGTCTTGTCACTGAACCTTCAATAATGTCCAGTATAGAATATAAAGTCATGCTGCAGTGGAAACAGAATGAATATTGAGTCTGACTCCATCATGAGCTTGGAGGACTGCATCCATACATCTCTGAATGACTCAAATCACGTATTAATAAAGTCATCTGAAATGGCAAAGAAAGCGTTCATTCAGGACTCCCAGAGTTCATCAAGATTCTTTGGATTCATCTTCAACGCCTCCTCCATCATCTTACCCCAGACATGCTCAATAATGTTCATGTCTGGTGACTGAACATTATTGTCAACGACAAGACTTTTGTTAGGTAGTGTATTGTGACACTATATGAATATTATGCATGCAAATACTAACATTACTATGTAACAAATATATTTTATACAATATTCTTGAATTTTTAATAACATTAGTTCATAAAAATACAGCTGTTTAGTTTCTGTGCCGCTATTATATTATATTATATTATATTATATAAATGTATTGTATAACATTAGAAATAATGTTTTATGGGTATTTAGAGACCTTTTATTTTGAACTGTAAAGACTCTTATTATAGCTATTTTTGCCTCCTGAATCATACATTCAGCTTCAAATATCATGGATTGACTAATTTCCATCTTATTTTGTGTTTGTGTTTACTTTGCGGAGTTAAATATTTCCACGAAGCATCTATTTCCTGTATAATTTTGTAATAAAATAATCATTATGCGTCTGTCTAGATGTTCTGGTGGGGGCTAATAATTCTGACTTTTACTGTATATACATACAACTTTTGTTCCTGCTTATTTTATATATTTTTTTATAAAACGTGTTAATGTTCATTCAGTATGTTGAAAGTGTGCATGCTGCATTTCTCTCCCTCGTTATGCAAGAGCACATTAGATGAAAATTGTTAGCATGTTAATTTAAAAACAACTTTACAAAATGCAGCTTGGTGGGAACTATGTACTGTTTTTCTTTTATTTACTGTAACTGATCTCCAGAAAATCTAGAAACGGACTCAGCGGCTGGTCTAAAACAGGATAGGGAGCAGATCAAATCACATACTACTGTATGTATTACTTAGACTATAGAAAAAATATATATAGGAGCGGTCCAGGAGTGGGAGTCATTTTACCAGGAGCGGGATGGGACAGAATTATTATTTTTTTTATTTGGTCTGGGAGTGGGATGAGACCAGATTTCTTTCTGTGGGAGTGCAGTGAAAATCCACACTGCTGAAAAAACAGCCTAAGCTGGTTGGCTTGTTTTAGCTGGTCGACCAACCTGGTTTTAGAGAGGTTTTGGCCATTTCCAGCCTAGTCTTAGCTGGTCAGGCTGGAAAATGACCAGTATAAACCAGCTTGACCGGCCTGGTTTAAGCTGGAAATAGCTGGTTTTGGCTGGTCAAGCTAGTCATGAGTGTGTGTGGCTGTTTCCCAGTGATGGGTTGCAGGTGGAAGGGCATCCACTGCGTGAAACACATGCTGGATAAGTTGGCGGTTCATTCCGCTCTGGCGACCCCAAATGAATAAAGGGACTAAAGCCGAAAAGAAAATGAATGAATGAATACAACCTAACACTCCTCCTCCTCCTCACCACTTCTGTTGTCAAATTGACAGCTGGAGGGGCAAAAAACAAACAGGAAGTGCATTTTCAGATTTAGATTAAAGATTACAAGGGCAAATCTTTTTTCTTTGTCTTAATGACATGCACAGATGAATTGTTCACCACTAAACTAACAATGAGAGCTAACAAAGTCCATATGGTTGGTTTGATTTCATGTGTACTTCAAGACTCGCCCATTAATCCTCTCCTCTGTATATTCGTAAACTTAGGCAGACAATAATGACACAAGAGACTCAAGGCATAGTTTTATTACTAAAAATGAATTCACACCACATCGAGAGCATTAAATCAACGTCAAACCATTTCACAGTTTACGTCAGATGCATGTTTGGCTTCCCTTCAACATTATTACACAAAGACGATGAACAATGGCTAGAAATCAATGTGCTCAGTTTTTAATAAACATCTGAATATTAATCCCTATCAAAGCACTTCAGTTGTATCTCTCATCCATGCAGTTTCACCTTCAGTGGTTCCTAATGAGTTTGCTGATATTTCCAAGTAATATCAATGATGATCTGTTATACTGCGAACGAGCGTCAAAATAGCACACGGCTCTCAAACGTCAACTACTTTGGTAAAAAAAGGTCACTTTTGTTAATGAAGGCAGTCGAAACCCAATCAACAAACAAGTGAGCAGTAGTCAAGATATTAATCAACTTCATATCTCAGTCAAACACAACACTAATTAAATATGATCAAAAATAAATACAGTTCAAGTTGGCACACAAAACTCCCCGTCGTTGCATTCGTCAACGTTAAATCTAAGCCTTCCCTTTACTAAGTACAGATTTTGACAAGCACACAGTGATTTATAACTAGATTTAACTATGATCAATCACAAGTGCGGGTTACTTGATTGTCGTCTGACCAGTTTAGTAGGAATGAATCTGCATTATGGAAATGATCAATAAATAAGCTTTCACTTGTGTTCTCTGTGCATTAACACTGCTTCAAAAATACAGTACAAATCAAATTAGTGATTTATATGCACTACCTGACGAAAGTCTTATCGCCCATCCAAGTTTTAGGAACAACCAATAATAACTTGACTTCTAGTTGATCATTTGGTATTAGAAGTGGTTTATATGAAAGACAAAGGCCTCTAGATTATGATGCTCAATAATGTTCATGTCTGGTGACTGGGCTGGCCAATCCTAGAGCACCTTCTTCGCTTTCAGGAGCTTTGATGTGGAGGCTGAAGTATGAGGAACGCTATCCTGCTGGAGAATTGTCCCTCTCCTGTGGTTTGTGATGTAATGGGCAGCACATATGTCTTGATACCTCAGGCTGTTGATGTTGTCATCCACTCTGCAGATCTCTCGCACGCCCCCATACTGAATGTAACCCCAAACCATGATTTTTCCGTCACCAAACTTGACCGATATCTGTGAGAATCTTGGGTCTATGCAGGTTCCAGTAGGTCTTCAGCAGTATTGGTGATGATTGGGATGCAGTTCAACAGATGATTCATCAGAAAAATCCACCGTCTGCCTCTTTTCCAAGTGATCAACTAGAAGTCAAGTTTTATTTGTTGCTCTTACAACTGGGAACGACGACAAGACTTTGGTCAGGTAGTGTATATGCATTCAAAGTAATAAACCAGACATAAAATAGACATTATGAGTTTATTTTTTGTTGTGACGTATTAAATGTAACTATATTTAAAGGTTTTTATTTTATTTTTTCAATGCTGCTTACAAAATTTTATATTTACGGGCCTTTTATTGTATTCGATTACAATCTAAACCTGCTGTGAATTAATTTATTCCTTCCACACAACCCAAATTAAGAAAATTCATTGTCGTTTTATAATTACTATGAATATAAACAGCATGAAGTTATTTCTTTATGAAAGATTTCATTGAAGGGTGAAGCTGAAATAAGCTTAACAACTAAAGTTGATGATATCAATTAAAATGAGCAAATTCATTCAATGACTGGAAAAAAACGCTAAAATAAAGAGGCACTCTATTAATGAGATTAAAATCATTAAAATCTTAAATATTATAACAAAATAAAAACAATTTAATAAAACACTTTGATTTCTGTATTTAGTTGTTTGGTGGTGCTATTGAGGGCGAGTTACCTTTTTAATTGCCTTCATTATTTAATCGTTTCTTAATTTAGAATATTTCACCATCATATTTTTGAGAGTTTTATTAAAGGTGGAATCTAAAACAAAAAAAACTGCAAAACTGATGGAAAAATGTAAAACAATAATAATTATGGGGAGAAAGTGGTTTAGTGAAGCTCTCTTGAACATTTCAGAGCTTGTAAAAGCATCTCAAACATCCTCGTCATCAGATGCGGTTATTAAAGGAACTCGCCAGCTTTGTTTTTGTAAATAGGCTCATTCTACATCTTCCCAAGAGTTGAACAGTTGAGATTCATCATTTGGTCAATCTCTGGGTCCGGCAGGAGCACTTTTAGCTTAGCTTAGCATAAATCATTGAATCGGATTAGACCGTTAGCATCTCACTCAGAATATATAAAAAAAAAAAAAAAGAATTTTTTTTTTATTGAAAGCTTGACTCTTCTGGAATTACCTCGTGTATTACACTGTAAAAAATGCTGGGTTCCACAACCCAAATTAAGAAAATTCATAGTCGTTTTATAATTACTATGAATATAAACAGCATGAAGTTATTTCTTTATGAAAGATTTCATTGAAGGGTGAAGCTGAAATAAGCTTAACAACTAAAGTTGATAATATCAATTAAAATGAGCAAATTCATTCAATGACTGGAAAAAAACGATAAAATAAAGAGGCACTCTATTAATGAGATTAAAATCATTAAAAAATGTAAATAAAATCTTAAATATTATAAAAAAATAAAAACAATTTAATAAAACACTTTGATTTCTGTATTTAGTTGTTTGGTGGTGCTATTGAGGGCGAGTTACCTTTTTAATTGCCTCATTATTTAATCGTTTACGTCTACCTCCACCCCAACCCTAAACCCAACCGTCACAGAAGCATAAAAACAGTAGTTGTAGCAAGTATTATTTATCTTAACTATTAAATTACCCATTAAATTGTATTTTTTTAACCCCCACCCCCACCCTTTTTATTTTCACTATTCATTCAGAATGGACCTTCGGGTCACTCGGAAGGCAGTGAAACTATAAAGTTGTGTCAGGGTGCTTTCACACCTGTGAATCGATTCATTTGTTCCGAAACAGGGATTAAAATTGTTCCATTGTTGCTCTTTGTTCTTGGTGCGGTTCGCTTTCACACGGCAAAGTTTCTAAACAGACCAAAATAACTAAAACAAGTCACCTGTGAGTAAATGCTCCTCACATTGGTCAGAGTTTCATGGTTTATTTTGAAGAGTCCCGCTCAGCTGTCGAGGGGGTGGTTTGGTGGTGTTTGACAGGGTGCGCGCGACATGTCTGGAGAAGAGCTAGGAGGGATGCGGTGGGGAGGGGTCATGAGAAGGGTGCGCGTCATATTTGAGGACCGGGAGGGAGACGCGGGATTTCCGGGAGATTATCACTCATTTGCGGGCATCCGGGAGTCTCTGTGTATTTGCGGGAGACTCCCGGAACTTCTGGGAGACTTGGGATGTCTGGAATGACCTCCCGCCCTACTCATAATTCTCTCTTCATATAGCCGTATGCCAATTACATATCCATAAAACACTGTGATATAGCCGGGCTCGGATCGTATCGCTTTCTCACTACAATCGATCCACTCCAGAGTTCCTTTCAATCGAGCCGAGACCACCTCATTCAGGCGGTCTCGGAGCGATTACCCTGTTCACATATGCCAAACGAACCGCGCTAACTAGGCAAATTCGGCAGGTTCCAGAACAAAAGTCTAGGTGTGAAAGCACCCTCATTTCCTCTTCACTGATAAGATATACAGCCAGGTACACAACATTCCTATGTGACTCAGGCAATACTTCCGGGTTTCTTCCCACCGTAGCCTTGATTTCACTTTTCTAATGGCAGCCACGTGAAATCAGTCTTTTCCTCCCTAGGTTGCATCTCTAGTCTTTGTATACACTGTGAAGTGTACAGCTGAGTTAAATTTTAAAGTAGGAAAATGATTGAAACTCTTTGGTCATTTTTGATTGATGCTAATGGTCTAATCTGATTCAATGATTTATGCTAAGCTAAGCTAAACGTGCTCCTGTCTCGGGAGATCCGCTGAATGGATTCAAAAATGGTGAAACTCAACTGTTTAACATTAGGAGAAAAGTAAAATGCAAAAAAAAGTGGCGTGTTTCTCTGTCAGGGTGTGAGGCTGGGATCGCAGGCGTGGAGAACAGCATCAGGATTGATCAGAGTCCATGTTCTTCACTCCTCCTCCAGCGCCTGCAGGAAATCCGCCACTGAATCCACCACGAAATCTGGCACACAGTCCTTCTGCTCGGGGCTCTGGCTGTCCCGGTAGCGGTGAGCCTCGTCCAGGGTTGAGACGCCGGTGAGCGTCAGGACGGTGGAAAGGCCACAGTTGCTGCCGAACAGAATGTCCGTCTCCAGCCGGTCTCCAATCATCAGCGAACGAGATGGGTCCAGGTCGAACTGACTGGAGATGCAGTCGAACATGAAGCGGCTGGGCTTCCCGATCACTGTGGCCTTCCTGCTGCTGGCTGTTTCTAGAGCTGCCGTCAGACTGCCAGAACCTGCACAGCATTGTTCAGCACTGAATGAGCGGTTCATAAAACAATCAGCTTCCAGAGACACTCAACACACAAACAAACAAACAGCCTCTCTCGCACCACACACACACACACACACAGAGGACAGAGATGCTTTCTCAGGTATTACAGGTATTAAGCTGGAGGCACCTTTATATTTTCTGCCATGCTCACTCTTGCTTACTTCTGATACCGTACTACTTGGCGTTTTGTTGATCGTGAGTTAGAGACATTTACAGGAGCGAAAGAGGAGGTCGTTTGGCACAACTTGAATCAATACCTGAGGTTGGACTATCGATACACTATTGTTAAAGAAATTATCACGATAGATGCATCAAGATTTTTGTACAGCCCTAGTGTTTCCCAGCATTGAGTTGCAGCTGGAAGGGCATCCGCTGTGTAAAACATATCAGAATAGTTGGAGGTTCATTCCACTGTGGTGACCCCTGATGAATAAAAAGACTAAGCCGAGGAAAAATGAATGAATGAATGAATAAATGCCTTTAATTTACGAAAAAATTCTACATTATAGAAATGAGTTTTGTTGGAAAAAGGGTTTAAAAAAAAAAAGTCTTGGATAAAATAATAATATATTATTTAATTTCTAATAACAAAGTTAATGGTGCTGGACAATTAAGCACTGATTATACGATGCTTCCACATCTGTATGCAGGAATACAGCATTCATCTAAAATAAATTATTTGCATTGTTTAATGACAACAAACCACATTTACGCCCAAAACTTTTAATCATTTCTATTATTCATTCATTTTCCTTTGGCTTAGTCTCCATTTTAGAGGTCGCCACAGCGGAAGGAACCACCAACTATTCCAGCATGTTTTACACAGCGGATGCCCTTCCAGCTGTAACCCAGTACTGGGAAACATCCATCCACTCATAACTGGAGCACCCGGAGGAAACCTACGCCAACACAGGGAGAACATGCAAACTCAAACTAGCGACCTTCTTGTTTGAGGCGTCAGTGCTAACCACTGAGCCACCGTGCCACCCATTTTTTTTTTTTTTTTTTTGTACAATGAATGTCAAATGTCATCAATGAAACATTTGGTGAAAATATTAAAGATTTATGGGTGTTTTCCTTTCAAATAATACTAAATATTATTATTCTAAATAATTATTTTTAGTCTAATTTTTTAAAGCTTACACCCCAAGAGGTAACAGTATGTAGGTCAAAAACACTAAGGTTCCAGTAGTTAAATGTATTTACTAACATGAACGAACAATAAACAACACATTTATTTAATGGTGCATTAGTAAATGTTGAACTATGATAAATAAATGCTGAACATGTGTTTATGGTAGTGAACAACTATTGGAACTTTTGAAATTGGCAGTGGGTAGTGCTGTCACCTAACAGCAAGAAGGTCGCTGGTTCGAGCCTCGGCTGGATCAGTTGGTAAAACATATGCTGGATAAGTTGGCGGTTCATTCCATTGTGGTGACCCCAGACTAATAAAGGGACTAAGCCGAAAAGAAAATTAATGAATGAATTGTAAAGTGTAGCCTAAGCATCTACTTACCTTGAGGTAAAGTTGGTTTTGTATTTACACATTCGTTCAGTGACAACTTGTGACTCGCTCCCTTATATTGCTTACCAAGGTACTTTCAATATTCGGTCTGAAATCGCATGATGAAAGTATGACTTTAATACAACATTAGCACTATTTAATTGACTATAAACGATGCTGCACTTTGATGTCATTGGCGGATTATTATTAAGGAGAAAGTGCGAATATAAAACCAACGTTACCCAAAATATTATTCAAACCTGACCTGCTGATTGGGGTAAAGTTGGTTTTATATTTGCACATTCAGATTTTCTCCTTAATATAATTTCAGAAAAGTATTTTTAGCAAATTCCATATAGGGAAATCATATTATCAACCAATGACTATCAAAGTAAGCGGTGATGCAATGGACAGTTGGTGATGCAACTGTCGCCTCACAGCAAGGTCACTGGTTCGAGCCCCAGCTAGGCCAGTTGGCATTTCTGTGTGGAGTTTGCTCCGGTTTCAGTCCAAACACATGCGCTATAGGTGAATTGGATGAACTAAATTGGCCGTAGTGTATGTGTGTGAATGAGTGTGTATGGGTGTTTCCCAGTACTGGGTTGCAGCTGGAAGGGCATCTGCTGTGTAAAACATATGCTGGATAAGTTGGCGGTTCATTCAGCTGTGGAAACCCCTGATGAATAAAGAGACTAAGCCGAAGGAAAATGAATGAATGAATAAAATGATTATCAAAGTACAACATTGTTTAGTCAATCAAATAGTGCTAACGTTGTTTTGAAGTCAGGCGATTTCAGACCGAAGTACCATCATATAGGAGTCGTGTCACAAGTTGTTACTGAACAAATGCGCGATTATAAACCCAACTTTATCTCAATGACTTGCTGCACTAAAACTGCGGTCTTACCCGGGGTGATCCTGCCTCCTCTGAGCGGGTGCCAGGGGTCCGGGTCGGTGGCCAAGAACAGGCACTCGGCGTCCCGCAGGTAGCAGCAGGCTTTGGCCAGCTTCATGAAGGTGAAGGTCTCGTCGTAGCCCACCAGCACTGCCTTGACGTCGGGGTCCAGCGGGCAGTTATAGATGCTGGTGCCCTCCTCCTGCTCGGCGGGCTCCTCAACCACGGGCACCCCGGCGTCCCGCAACTCCTTCAGCACACCGCCGCCGCCGATCGCGTACACCTTCCCCTGCAGCCGCGCCACGTCCCGCAGGTAAGCGGCAGAGCAGTACGCCGAGCTAAAGATCTCCTCCTCCGCCACATCCGCGAAGCCCAAGCGGCTGAACTTCTGCACGTAGTTCTCCCGCGGCCTGGTGCAGTTGTTGGTGACGAAGAACACGCGTTTCCCGCGCTGCTTTAGGAGACTGACCACCTCCGGGGCTCCGGCAACGGCCGTTTCTCCGTTCCAGATGACGCCGTCGCAGTCGAACAGCACGTTGTGTTTGGCGTCCAGCAGGTCCCGGATATGAGCTCCGCGGAGCGCCACGCAGCCCCTGCCGCCACCCGCCATTCTGCTGGCCCGCGGTCCTATGGTGGAAAGCGTTCGGTTGCGGCTCTTTTAACGAAGCGCGCTGGTGACCTGGCGTGCGTCAGCTTTAGTTAACGATTAAACGGTTTAACGAACGCGACGCTGCGGGGCGGCTCACCAGCGCGTCCATCACTACCATTACACACTGCTGCAATCCTACTGGAAGCAAAGAGCGACGAAGACGGACCAATCAGATTATAGGATGCCACAAAGGACACGCCTTTTTCTCTGTGTCCTCCAATCAGAATGCGAGCAGGTGTACCTCACTGTGATTGATTATTACAGCAACATTTTGCTGCTGTATAATGATGATTATTATGAAAGGAGATTAGAGGCCTGGACGTTTCTCTCAGTGGCCAGGTAGTATAACGATTTCCCCTAATTTTTGGTATATTTTCATTTGTAGATTAAGGCTCTTTAATGTTTTAGATACTAAATAGTCGACTGAAACACGTATTTATATACATATTTTATCGATTTAACAGGTATCGTAACCTGTCCATTTGTGTTGTTTTCCAATTTTTTGATTAATGTAAAGGTCCTGTTTGTTTAAAGTTTTAGTTTCTTGAACTGATTTTGTACTATTATTATTTGTCTTCTGTCACCCTGACATTATATATTGTTTGTTCTATTGTCATGTATCTGTTATTTAAAGTATAATAGAAACACACACACACACACACACACACACACACACACACACACACACACACACACACACACACACACACACACACACACACACACTGAAGGAAAAAAGAGTTTATTTTTATTACTTTTGTGTCTATTTTTTTATTATTAGAAAAATAGTTTAGACTAACAACAGATTAATCAATCTTTTTCGTTTGTATAATACCATATATTACCCAGACACACTTCTTCTTTCTTACTCTGTTGCATACTTAGCAGGAACTGCTGACAAGAGGGAAATAGCAGAATAAGAATAAATATAGTGCAGGGGGCCCTTGTTCCAGACTGCTGTCTAATAAGAAGTCTGCATGATGCTTGTAGAAGTTGTGAAATATATTAAAGATGCACTTAATTGTTCAGTTCTGGTATGCAGAGAAGGATTGCAGAAAGAGGAAGTATGTCTGGGGTACAAGAGCCAAAGGACTGCAGAACGACTGAAAAGTGACGTTACACCAAAGCTCCACCTGTTAATATCAGTTGTGTATATATATATATTGGAGTCAGGGAAATGTATGTTAGTTGCGAACCTCCTGAATGTAATTCTTGCATTGCATTGGGGTAATGTAACTCAGAGCTCTGTCATCGAATTATTCATTTGTATCTAATAAATTACTAATATTTTTGGCATTAAAGAAAACCCTCTCCTGACCTTTTTTATTGAACATGCGTGGAATTAGCGTCATATTCCAACAATATATATATAGTTGAATTCAGAATTATTAGCCCCCTTTTAATTCTAATTTTTTTTTTATATTTCCCAAATGATGTTTAACAGATCAAGGAAATTTTCACAGTATTTCCTATAATATTTTTTCTTCTGGAGAAAGTCTTATTTGTTTTATTTCGGCTAGAAAAAAGCAGTTTTTTATTTTTTAAGGTCAAAATTATTAGCTCCTTTCAGCTATATTTGTTTCTCGATAGTCAACAGAACAAACCTTCATTATACAATTAATAATTCCCCTAACCTGCCTAGTTAACCTAATTAACATAATTAAGCCTTTAAATGTCACTTTAAGCTGTATAGAAGTGTTTTGAAAAATATCTAGTCAAATATTATTTACTGTCATCATGACAAAGATAAAATAAATCAGTTATTAGAGATGAGTTATTAAACTATTGTGTTTAGAAATGTGTTGAAAACAATCTCTCCATTAAACAGAACTGGGTGGAAAATAAACAGGGGGGCTAATAATTCAGGGGGGCTAATAATTCTGACTTCAACTATATATATATATATATATATATATATATATATATAAAATGTTGATATATAAATGTTTAGCCTACCCAATTCACCTATACCGCATGTTTTTGGACTGTGGGGGAAACTGGAGCACCAGGAGGAAACTCACGCAACCACGAGGAGAACATACAAACTCCACACAGAAACGCCAACTGACCCAGCCGAAGCTTGAACCAGCGACCTTCTTGCTGTGAGGTGATTGTGCTACCCACTGTGTCATCATGTAGCCACACAGTTTAACTAAATGGGACAAAATGTTTTTACTTCATAGAGTACACGTTAAAGTGCTAAAATGCAAAGAATTTATATTGCAAATAGGCCTAAATATTATTATACTGTATTTATTTAGCCAATTATTTACAAATTGACCATATCCATTTAAATCTAGTTTCTATTTCACGCTTTAAAGGGCACCTTTTTTCAAGATTTAAGATTGTTAATTAATTAAATTTTCTGCTCTGAGCATCTTGTAGCTGTTTTTGTGGCCTGTGTCTTTAATGCTGGTTCTCCCCGCCCACCGTTCCCATGTGTCTGTCAGAGTGTGCCTTACTGTACGTTCACACCGAAAGCAGCAAGAGCGTCAAAGGTCGCTCTGTCCGCCCTGGTGACGACGCTGTCTGCCTTCAGCTCCGGCGGCGGGAGCGTCACAATTCGCTACATTGATCTCGTATTTAAAAGAGCCGTTGCAGCATATCAGCAAATCAGCTACATTCCCGCATAAAACATTTCTAGCGTGAAGATGTTGCACACTTATTATCCAATTAATTTAACTACGGAAGATCTAGTTGCATGTGGTGTAGCTTTGCTCCACTTAATTATCCAACGTGTCCATATGCCTGAACTATTCTGAAGCATACCGTTTTGTATTGTCGCATGAGATTCCCGCTTTTTTATAAAAATATTTAACATTGATGCACATCAGTAACTCGCCAGTAACTTTCTAATGTATGTTCCTGTAAGAAAAACATTGCAAATAATTGGAAATCCGGCGACCGTAATATTAAAACCATTGGGAACAACTGTGGTCGGAACCAAAGTTCACAGTGACTGTGTTCTCTGGACTCCTCTCAAGCGGTGTACTTCTACATTCTGATTGCTTGCCGTGTCACAGCTCATTACCATAAAGTTGACTTGATTTCAACTCTCCTCGACGCCCCACACCGGCGAAGACGCGCCGCGCTGCTCCTCGCCGCCGGCTCCCATTGAAAATGAATGACTTCCGGCTACTTTGCCGCTCTCGCCGCTTTCGGTGTGAACGTAGTTACTCTCCGCCTTAGCTGCGTCAGATAAACAGCACATACAAAAATACTACAGTGAGAACTTTCCCAATGATTATTTGATGTGTTTGTTGTGGAGTTATTTCAAATCTTTTGATGAGGATTGAAGCATCTTCTTTTATAATGGCACTGACATGCGGCTGTGGTGATGAAGACGGTAAAATCACATTGATCACATTAGACGATGATTGATGATCACAGAGAGCTCAACAGATCTTTTAATCCCAGTTGCTTTGCGCACGTCCTGTCATGTTGATATGATTATACGCGCTACTCTGGGAGACATGTTAATATGCGGCTGTCAATCAATTCGGTGGGTGGAGAAACCGCACTCCTGCGTCACGTTGTGGCCGGCTTTACAATGGGAGGGATTTGGATCCTATTTAGACATCAGGAAAATAAAATAAATAGACTCATTTTATATCACCCCAATGTGACTGTGGACACACTATACCTGCACAGTTCTGTCCAAACAGCTTACAAAAGATGATGGTGCCCTTTAAATTAATATCTTTTTAGTCTTGGTCAAAATTTTTGTATATTTTTTTATTTTAAATATTAGAACATTTTAATAGATTTTTTCTTACATTATTTTATATGAAATATATATATATATTATTTTATTTTATTAATTAAATTATTTATTTATTACTTTTAATCAAATTATTTTTCTCCAAACATCTCTACATGTATGTACTCCCTATCACTCCTTAGTTTAGTTTTAGTCTATGCTATATATATATATATATATATATAAACATTCACATAAGTTATTAAATATTTAACCATTCTTTCTTACAACAGTAAAAAGTGTAAACAGCAAACTCGGTTTGAGGAGCTGAAGCCCTCTACGACAAGATAACTGAGCTGAACTGACCAAGAGAGATGGAATTAAACCAAATGTCGGATAAATATTGATTTAAAATCAATCTTAAAGGTTATATTGTAAAACTAAAATTGATAAAATACAAAAACATATATATTAAGGCGTGTGGGCGTTGTTGCACATCTCTCCCAAACGCTAGATGGGGGTAATACAGGATCACATTGAGAAGTCTGATTCATTTAATTCGAATCGGTTCGTTTCAGAAGCATCGACTCATCATTTAATTACCAATTTTTTTAGCATTGATTAATTAATTACATACGAATCACCTTTTATCACAATATCTTCGAATACATCCGGATTATCATGTAAGACGTTTACTTTAAATGTGGAGTGATTTACGAGCGTTTTTCTATTCTGTTCAACTGAATCACTAAGAAGAATCACATTCACGATTCGAGCAACAGCAGCAGTGAAGTGAACACATGAGTTAAAGCACTTCGGAGAGTACAGACTGCATGTGCAGGTCATATGTAAATATACAATATGATTAAAGCTCTTTTTAAAGCTTTTGAGGTGAGGTGGAAGTCCTACAGACACAGATTTGTTCCCTGGATAGCGTTAAACCTGCAGAAAAACGAGAGGTATGGTTGGGTTCAGCGGGTGATTGTTGTATTAGTGGTTCATTGTAGCACAGACAGCATCAACATATTCACACTACACAATTAATCTGTAGGCTTTTTGTTGATTAAATATATACAGTAAGGTTCCATTTGTTAACATCAGTTATTATAAATCAATGAATTGACAGCTACAAAAGCAGTACTCAGATTGTTAATGTCTTACTTAATGTCAAATATTAAATCGAAAGTTGTAATTGTTTCATTAAATATATAAATATATGTTAATAACTAAAATTCAGTTGCGTTTTTTTAAACTGACATTAGTTCATATTATTTTTGTATTTATACTAAACTGAATCTGTTTAGCTGCTTTGACACAATCTGCATTGTAAAAAGTGCTATAGAAATAAATATGAATTTGAATGAATATAATGTTTCTTACTTGATTTAAAAGCGTAACATTTTTACTATTAAAAACTAATGAAAGCTGGCACTGTGGCCTCACAGCAAGAAGGTTGCCGGTTCAAGTCCCGGCTGGGCCACATGTTCTTCCCGTGTTGGCGTGGGTTTCCTCCGGGTGCTTCGGTTTCCCCCACAATCCAAACATGTGGTATAGGTGAATTAGATGAATAAAACTGGCCATAGTGTATGAGTGTGTGTGAATGTGAGTGTGAATGGGTGTTTACCAGTACTGGGTTGCAGTTGGAAAGGCGTCCGCTGATGTAATGCACAGGTTAGCGTATACTCCACTCCATGTTATATTTCAGATGTTCAATATACAAGTTAAAGGTCCCATGAAGTGCTTTAAAGTGTGCATTTTGATTCGATGACGGAATCTCAACTGAAACACAGAGAGGGTGGGACATAGTGTAGCTCCTCCCCTTTGAAAAAAAACAGCCAATAGCGTTTTGTCTTATCACAGCTCGGCCAGTGAGAGTGGTTGAGCTCAAGCACATCAAATAAAAAGCAAATGAAAAGAAGGGGGCGGGGCATGTCAGACACTAGAGAGCATTTGATTGGTCAGAAGATTTGATGAGAAACTGAAGTATGAGGTGACGTGAATTGAACTGCTCATGCATTTAAGTGACAAACTACAAGCTTTACATGCTTATATCAGGTATATATCTTCTAAATGCAAATTTTGTCACTGTTTTGGTGCATTCTTACTTATAGATATCCTAAAAACTAACAATATTGACACTAACAAATTATTTTTTATTTTCATGGAACCTTTAAGAAATTCTAATTCAAAGCAATTTTTAGCGGCATATAATATTCTGTTTTAATAAATTACAATTGTCAATAATTCAATAGGACACTTTTCAAATTCTGATTGTTTTGTCATGTATTTAGCTCCATACGTAAGCCTAGTCAACAGTAACCGAGTGATGTTTGTTTGTTTGTTTGTTTGTTTGTTTGTTTGTTTGTTCAGAACTCTTCGACAGGTGAAGAATCGAGCTCAAGATAAGCTGACTGCGGATGAAGAAGTGTTCAGATCTCTTGTGTATTTATTCACACACCTGCTGAAAAACGATGTGAAGAATCAAAGTCAGCTGCTCGGGTTACTGCCCAGGTCTACTCAGAGTATATATAGTAATGTGGAGAGTAAAACACACAACGCTCTTCCATCTACAGTGATGTCTGAGACTCTGGGCTTCAGTGTCGAGCGGAAAATCAGCTCTCTGGAGCGTGCAGGAACTGGAGTGTTTGTCAAGCGGGGACGCGTGCCGGCAGGAAGGGTTGTAGCGATGTATCCAGGTATCAGTTTTGATAATGCCACGTGTCAGTGTGACGTGCAGTTCAGAATCCTCACGCACTGGAAAAAATATCCGTAAATTAGCAGTTTTCTGTATTTTGTGATTCATGTTTTTATTTTTCCTCTTTTATTTATGCTTTTGCATAGCATTATGGGACCTAGAAAAGTGTCTTTTATTTTTAAAAAAATATCATTTAAAGGGCACCTATTTTACCCTTTTTTAACATTTAAGATAAGTCTTCAGTGTCTCCAGAATGTGTCTGTAAATTCTCAGCTTAAAATACCCATCTGATTAGTTATTAGACCTTTCTGAATCTGGGAAATTTTAGCTTTTAGGTCACTGTAGCTGTTTTTGTTGCCTGTGCCTTTAATGTAAATGAGCTGATTCTCCCGCCCACCGTTCACATGTGCATGTTATGGCTCGTTTCCACTGACTGGTACAGTACGGTTTGGTACGGGTCACCTTTATCAGGCTTGCGTTTCCACTGCTAAAAGGGTACCAATGGTACTCTTTTGGTGGGCGTGGATTCTATCCCTCCAGAATCAGAATCTGTTTTATTGCCAGGTGTGCTTCACGGAATTTGTTTTGGCTACAGAAGCTTCCAGTGTACATAAAGTGACGAGTGACAACACAAAATTAAATATGAGCAAAGAAAAAGGCGATAAACATTAAACAGAGATGCAGTCAGTCAAAAATATCTGGATGTTGAATTGCATGTACAGATGTGTTGTGAATATACAGGTTATAAGGTGCTGTGTACCAATGCGAATGGAGAAAGTATTGCATTTTATATTGTTATAAGGTGCTGTGTACAAGTGCGTATGAGACAGTATTGCAATTTATTGCACAGTAGGAGAATATTTACCTAATCATGAGGTAGATGGCCTGAGGAAAGAAACTTTTCCTGTGTCTGGCTGTTTTTGTGCTTGGTGCTTTGTAGCTGTAACAGTTGGAACAGGTAGTGTGCTGGGTGTGAGGCGTCCAGAGTGATTTTACGAGCCCTTTTACTCACTCTGGAAGAGTACAGTTCTTGAAGTGTAGGAAGGGTAGTGCCAGTGATTCGTTCAGCAGTCCGGACTATTCGCTGTAGTCTACGGAGGTCGGTTTTGGCAGCTGAGCTGAACCAGACTGTGATTGTAGTGCAGAGGATGGATTGGATGACAGCTGAGTAAAACAGTACGAGCAGCTCCTGTGGCAGGTTGAACTTCCTCAGCTGACGAAGGGAGTACAGTTTCTGCTGGGCTTTCTTCACAATAGAGTCTATGTGAATGTCCCACTTCAGATCCTGAGAGATGGTGGTGCCCAGGAACGTGAATGACTCTACTGCAGCCACAGTGCTGTTCATGACTGTGGACACACTATACCTGCACACACTTCTGTCAAAACAGCTAACAAAAGAGGATTTTTATCATAGGTGCCCTTTAAAGTGATATGTTGTCTGGGTTGGTGTTGTATATTACGCTACAAAAGCCTTGTAATAAACTGCCAGTAGATTATCTGTTATTTTACAGACTTATTTCTCTATTTTGTATACATTAAATTATTTCAAACTCGCAACATGTCAATAATAGTCACTTTGTTGAAATGAAGAGTTGAATTTTCAGCATCAAAAGTCAACAGAGTGGCAGCATGGTGGCACAGTGAGTAGCGCTGTCGCCTCACAGCAAGAAGATTGCTGGTTCGAGCCTTGGCTGGCATTTCTGTGTGGAGTTTGTGTGTTCTCCCCATGTTGGCCTGGGTTTCGTTCGGCGGCTCCAGTTTGCCCCACAAGTCCAGAGGGGAATTGGGTAAGCTAAATTGTCAGTAGTGTGAATGAGAGTGTTTGGGTGTTTCCCAGGGATGGGTTGCAGCTTGAAGGGGACATCCACTGTGTAAAACATATGCTGGTTATAATAAGTTGGCTTCATTCTGCTAGGGCGACCCCTGATTAATAAAGGAATTAAGCCGAAAAGAAAATGAATGAATGAAAGTCAACAGAGCTGAAATCAACATCCCATAATGCGATTCACGTTAAAAACACGTGAATGACTGAGAACATTTAACAAAGTAGCTAATAGACTTCATTAAGAGCCTAAAGAATCATATGCACTTGTATGTTGATGCACAAAGTATTGATGATAATTACACTTGTGTTATTTTATTATTCTGTTGGTTTGTTTAGACATGTACGTCCTTAAAATGTTTTGATCTTGTCCTTTCACAGGAACCATCTATCAGCCAGATGAACCCATCTTTTTCCAATCAGTCAGAAATCCATTTGTATTTAGATGCATAGATGGCATTTTGATTGATGGCAACGATAAATCTATCTCCAAGATTGTGTACCGGTGAGCATGGCTTAATGCTTAATAGGGATAGTTCACCCTAAAATGAAAATTCTGTCATCATTTGCTCACCCCAGTTTGAGTTTCTTTCTTCTGTTGAACACAAAAGAAGATGCACTGCAGAACGTTTGAGGGTAGACATTGACTTCTGTTTTGTTCCTACTATGAATGTTTTATTTACTTTTCCACAGCCATGTCACCTGGATGGGAGACATACCTGCCAACATTTGTCTCTGAAAATCCAGGAGACCAGGGGAGGAGGGAGGGGGGGGGTAGTTTGTTGGTCGATCGGATGGTGAACAAAGCGACCTGGAGGGGGTGCCAGGTCTGTCGGCGATCTGGGGATGCGTCAGCTTCAACACACTGCATTGTGGATCCGTCGGCGCCACTTCAGCTGTGTTGCTCGCTGCAGAAGTTGGGACTTTTTAAGAAGTTGGGACTCAACTTTTCAAGTGCCGATGGAAGCGCCAGCCAATCAGATCACTGTATGCAAATTCAGACAGTAGCTGGTTGCTGACTAATTTTATTGGCTGACGCTGCTATGACGATCGCGTCAGCCCCAACTTCAGACACGCCCTCTGTCAAGCATTGACGCTGAAGCCCTGTGTGAATGGGGTGTCAGATTATACCAATCACCTGAGGACTAGGGGAAGGGGTTGAAATTCCGGGAGTTTTCCAGGAGAAATGACAAACCGGGAGGTGGGTCTGAAATACGGGAGACTCCTGGGAAAAACCCAGGAGTGTTGGCAGGTATGATGGGAGACCACATGGGAAAACTAGGTTGCTGTTGGCAGTGGTGATAGTGAGGCCAGCAGGTGTTAGGGGGCACTCAACCTGTGGTCTGTGTGAGTCCTAATGCACCATTATAGTAAAGGGGACACTATACTGTCAGTGAGCGCCGTCTTTCGGATGAGATGTTAAACTGAGGTTCCTGACGCATGTAAACATAGCTAATGATAACAGCATTTTTTCTGAATATCTTGTTTTCTGTTCAACAGAAGAAAAGAATTCAGAAAAGTGTAGAACCACTCGAGTGTGAGGAAATGAGTACATTTTAATTTTTGTGTGAACTATCCCTTTAACATTGTGTTATGCATCATAAAGACTGAAATCATGTGTGTTGACTAATGGGAGCAGATCGTGTAGTGGACGGGACAGGTTTGGTCCTCTGCGCCTCAGCGACGGCTCCTGGTTGACGCCTCATCCTGAAAATCCTCTCGCTGTCGGACAATATGTCAACAACTGCTCCAACGGTCAGTCAGGCTGTACACTTTCACATTTCACCATCTGCAGCAGACTGATATAATGAGGAATATAATGCAATACATCAGGAAATGATGTATGTTTACAAATGAAATGAAGTTGACCAGACAAAACATCAAATATTTAATCTGCAATGAAATACAAGTTAAAGTCAATTTGGAAATCACCACTTTCTTTTATATATATATATATATATATATATATAAAATATGCGTTTTCCATACTGTTGATTTTAAAAGATTAGAAATGTTTACTGATGAGATTTCTTGTAAAGTGTAACTTTTATTGTTCATCATTTTGCAATTAAATTTGGTTGAAACATTTGCTAACTCTGAAGTATATATATTTTTGTTATTATAGCCTACTCAGTAAAGTTACTTGCAGGTTAGCTGACGTCAGAACAGCAGAAACCACTGCTCATTCACCAACGTCACTTTAGAGCTAGTATTTGAATGATTCTCTAGCGTAATGTCTAAAGTGATGACAAAACAGGTGATTTTGCTCTCATTTTAAGATTATAAGACTGAACAGCATAAAAATGCCATCAGTCTACAGATTTCCCAGTATTTACCCCAGGGGTCACAATCCAATTGAACTAGTAACTATAAGCTACTATAGTAGCTATATAGCATATAGGAACCATAAACGACTATTCTTTCCTCTTCAATAGGTTATGGATAAAATATGGTGATTCTTATGGCTTAATAAAAATAGATTTTTGGAAATCCCCAGGCGACCCTCCCCTCTTCATTGTCCCGTGACCCCTCAGGGGGTCCCGACCCCCACTTTGAGAACCACTGCCTTAGTGTACCACCAGTGCCAATATACAGCCATATCGCACTGCTATGAGTGTAATATTGCGTTTATACAACAGTTTAATGGCATAATCATGTGTACAGATAAGAACTTCTTCTGCCATTCCTTCACATCTGCAGCTGACGTAAGAACTGCAGAAACCATTGCCACTTTACCAACGTCACTTTAGAGCTAGTTGAATGATTCTCTAGCGTAATGTCTAAATTGATGACAAAGCAGGTGATTTTGCTCTCATTTTAAGATTATAAGACTGAACAGCATGAAATGCCATCAGTCTACAGAGATTTCCCAGTATTTCTCTGTTGCAATCGGGAGATCACAATAATTAACCCAGAAAAACCAAAGCAAACACTAGTAGATTACTATGGTATAAATACAGCACTACAACATACAAAAGAGAGAGATCGACTCAGAATGCCACTTACCTGTTTCATAATGATTTGATCAGCTGTAGTTTGAAATTACGCTGAGTTCTTCTCATTATGCGGTCTCTGTCGCCTTCTTGTGGATGGACGTCAGCCGTCCTTGCTCTGCTCAGCATGACAGGTTGATGGATGCTGACGCGCTGTATCTCGAAAATTATAAATATTTAAAATAGGTACTGTCATTTTAAATAAACTGGATAGTTGCAATCTAAACAACTACATTCTCGACTTTAAAAAAGCCTCAAAAGTACATGATGTTGTCCAACAGCTGCAGTATTTGTCAAACTGTAGTGAGTTGCTGTCGCTGTATGTGGGCGGAGTATTACACAAGGGTGAAGAGGCTGTAGGAGTGCTGTTATTATGGGAATACCCCATGACAATCAGCCAATCACATTCGAGAACCAGACAACCGTTGTATAAACAGTCATAAAGTGACAGCGACACTATTTTGATTTGTGATTTTATTGACAGAGAAATCCGCAAATGTTTGCTATCAGGAGTTTGACGTGCCGGATGGATTTCCTCCGGAGCTCCGTCAGTATTTGCCGAACGTTAATTACAGAGCTGATGCTAAAAGGTAAGATCAATCATTTCTAGGATTATTATATTAGCACATCCTGTCATTTATTATCTTGTTTTTACTATTTCAGACCTTTGCGCTGTGTTGTTCTTGTGGCACTGAGAGACATTGATGACGGTGAAGAACTGTTTTCTAACTACTACACAATTGTGCATTAAACTGATTTGGGGTTATTTAAAGAAGTTCATAGTGTGTATTACATATTTACACTCACTGGCCACTTTATTAGGTACACCTGTCCAACTGCTTGTTAATGCAGCAACTCAATGCATTTAGGCATGTAGACATGGTCAAGATGATCTGCTGCAGTTCAAACTGAGCATCAGAATGGGGAGGAAAGGGGATTTAAGTGACTTTGAACGTGGCATGGTTTTTGGTTCCAGAGTATTTCAGAAATTGCTGATCTACTGGGATTTTCACGCACAACCATCTCTAGGGTTTACAGAGAATGGTCAGAGGAAATATCCAGTGAGCGGCAATTCTGTGGGCGCAAATGCCTTGTTGATGCCAGAGGTCAGAGGAGAATGGCCAGACTGGTTCCAGCTGATAGAAATTCAACAGTAACTCAAATAAGCACTTGTTACAACCGAGGTCTGCAGAAGAGCATCTCTGAACACACAACACGTCCAACCTTGAGGCAGATGGGCTACAGCAGCAGAAGACCACACCGGGTGCCACTCCTGTCAGCTAAGAACTGGAAACTGAGGCTACAATTCACACAGGCTCACCAAAACTGGACAATAAAAGATTGGAGAAACGTTGCCTGGTCTGATGAGTCTCCATTTCTGCTGCAACATTCGGATGGTCGGGTCAGAATAAGTCATCAACAACATGGATCCATCCTGCCTTGTATCAACGGTTCAGGCTGGTGGTTTAGGCCACTGGCTTCACTTTTGACAGTTGTCCACTAACAGTTGAAAATTATTAGCCCTCCTATAGTTCATTCAATCATTCATATTCCTATGGCTTAGTCTCTATTTCAGAGGTCGCCACAGCGGAATGAACCACCAACTATTCCAGCATATGTTTTACACAGCGGATGCCCTTCCAGCTGCAACCCACTACTGGGAAGCACTATACACTCTCATTCACACATACACTACAGCTAATTTAGTTTATGTCTTAGGACTGCACTATAGGTGTGACTCGAACCAGCAACCTTCTGTGAGGTGACAGTGCTAACCACTAATTTTATGCCACAGATTTATATGACGACAGTACGCTATCATGATAGTACATATTTGAATAATTAACACCTGAAAGAGGTGAATTAGGCAAATCTTTGGGCAACAGTAGTTTGTTCTGTAGTCAATTTGGGGGGAAATGTTCTTGAGGAGGCTAATAATGTTGACCCTAAAAATTATTTTTCAAAAATGTAATCCTATATATATATATATATATATATATATATATATATATATATATATATTAGGCATGGGACGATAACCGTTTTCAAGGTATACCGCGGTTTGGAAAGGTTTTCATACTGCAAAAATTTTCTCTAATACCGTTCCTAAGGTATGTGTAAGATTTTTTTTTTTTTTTTACAACAGCATCTCCAGCAAAAAAGATATCCAAAGATGCCATTTTAAATTGTAAACAAATCTGAGTTTTTGAAACTAATGAAGACACAACCGTCAATGATTAATTTTTATTATTTAGCCTGACATGTTTACTGCTATTTTGTTTCTCAAAATAAAATATATTGTGCTCAAAGGGGAAAAAACTTTTAGTTTTTTACACATTTAAAAAGAATTTATTTTAGAGCAGTAATCACAATACCTTGATATTTTTATCCAAGGTTTTCATACCGTTAGAATATTTTACCAGCCCATGCCTAATTTTATATATATATATATATATATATATATATATATATATATATATAT
>CAIGQZ010000643.1:5313797-5325615 GCA_903798205.1 Danio tinwini | reverse complement strand
TTATATATATATATATATATATATATATATATATATATATATAAACACACACACTACCTGACGAAAGTATATAACTTATATACAAATATATTGACTTCTAGTTGGTCATTTGGAAAAGTGCAGAAGGTTGATTTTTACCATTTACCGTCCAATCATCACAAATACTGCAGAAGACCTACTGGAACCCACGATTCTCACAGAAATCAGTCAAGTTTGGTGAAGGAATAATCATGGTTTGGGGTTACATTCAGTATGGGGGCGTGTGAGAGATCTGTAGAGGGGATGATCAACATCAACAGACTGAGGTATCAAGACATTTGTGCTGCCCATTACATTGCAAACCACAGGAGAGGGACAATTCTCCAGCAGGATAGCGCTCCTCATACTTCAGCCTCCACATCAAAGCTTCTGAAAGTCAAGGTGCTCCAGGACTGGCCAGCCCAGTCACCAGACATGAACATTATTGAGCATGTCTGGGGTAAGATGATGGAGGAGGCATTGAAGATGAATCCAGAGCATCTTGATGAATGCTGGGAGTCCTGCATGAATGCTTTCTTTGCCATTCCAGATGACTTTATTAATGCGTGATTTGAGTCATTCAGAGATGCATGGATGCAGTCCTCCAAGCTCATGATGGAGTCAGACACAATATTCATTCTGTTTCCACTGCAGCATGACTTTATATTCTATACTGGACATTATTTCTGTTAAGTGACAAGACTTTTGTCTAAGCAAAGTCAGACCTTACTGTCCTAATTAAATCATTAAACATCAAGGCATGATCATATTTTATTTTGGTCAAATAAGTGTAATCTAGAGGACTTTGCCTTTCATGTCAGCCACGTCTGATACCATCAACTAAAAGTCAAGATATTATTTGTTGTTCCTAAAACTTGGAAAGGCGACAAGACTTTTGTCAGGTGATTATAAATATATAAAAAATAAACGGTAACGGTTTGAATTTATACAGAAGTTGGAGAGTTTTCCACTTCAGATGCAATATAAATGTAATCGTTATTTTTGCTATCAAACAAATCGATCACTCGTCAGTGTCATGACGCGTTCTTAATGCAATGAAAGATCCAGAGGAACAAAATCCAAGCCTCACATGTAAGCATATCAATAAACTCATCGACACGGTTATAATATCTCCAGACCTTTATTTCTGGAACGATCTGCCAGTTAAGTACAACATAAAATACAAAATAAAAGCCAACGCAACAAGAACAGTGTCTATGTACAAACATTAAGAATAAAACGTCCTTTCCCAATATGAACTGCCGTCTGATTGTCTATTTAAACACTATCGTTTTATTATACGCCACAAAAAGTGTTGTAAAACTGAATTCAACTCCAAAAAAAGCATCAAAGTGAAAGAAAACCGATTTGATATTAAAGAAAATAAAGCGTAAAACATTCCAAAGATGAGGGTTATTAAAAATGTACATTTCCCCCTCCCTGGAAGCGGACGACCATTACATTACATTTTTGATTTTAAGCTTTTTTACTCTCAAACTTTGGACATAAATTACTGCACCAACACAATTTCCTAAAGCTCTTTTCGGTTCTTGGAGGAACAGGAGAAATGAATTGCACAAACCTACAGGACTGAATGTTTGGAGAATGTTGTATTTAAGTTGATTAATACACGTCCTTCAAGTATGTCAAGACAAATCAAATAAAATATGGAGAATTCTGGATGAAAGAGGAACAGAAATTTACAGACACAGCACAAGAAGTCCAATGATCGCCATTCTGGAAAACCATCTTCCAATTGGATTCAACATGCAAGTTTTAAATGAAGGTTAAGGCAACACTGCAAACTGGGCTTCTGCCTTAACCGCGAGACATTCGTGTCATCGAACAAGTTCGGTGAATCCCTAAGAAGCAATAATACTGTACATTCAGCTAGCGCCAGTATGTCCTGTGAAAAAAAAAAAAAAACTTTTCACCTGCGTACAGAAACGCTAACACACACACACACACACACACACTCTCGCTTTCTACACCCACTTGCAGTTGAGTGAATAAATAAATAAATAACTCTCTTCTTAAGCAAATCTCTTATGATGAAGGAAACGTCAGCCAAAAACCAATGGTAAAACAAGTCAAGAAGGCAATCTTGTGGCAAACACAACTCAAAAACACAGAATTTAAGTCTCGAGTTTGCCAAGGAAGGAGCAAAATGGGAAGTTATGTTGGTATCTGTACATATTTACACATTATTGCCATATAAGAGAATGTGAACGTCAACAAAAAACAACAAGGATGATGGGTTTAATCTGTTTCAGCGATTCTTGATGCATAGATAATGTCAGGTCAGTGCTCGGAAAGCAAACATTAAAATAAATGCGGAAATAAAGGAGGTGAAAGGCTGAACGAAGGCAGAAATGATGTTCAACGCTTTGCATAATTGGTTTCTGAAAGGGAACAGATGTAAAACAGACTCGCGCTTTGAGAAATCCCTGCGGAAAAATTCAATAAATAGCGCACAAATGCTCACACACACACAAACAAACACAAAAACATCATGTGCCAGTAATTAACGACCAAAAAAAAAAAGCTAAGCGACCATTACGCAGTCCGATGGTCTTCAATGCAATAAATACGTCCGACTGATGAATATGCCGCACAATTACAAAGAAACATAATAAATATACGATGCAAAGTATAAGAAAAACCACACACTTCATTGCAGTGTTTCATAACACCTCTATACTAGCTGTATTTAGGGCCTATATATTTGCGTCAAGACAATGGCAGACAAATCTCCCAGGGCTGAAAACGTTCGTAGTCGCTTTCCAAATTTCTTGTGCTCAACGAAAACAGAGCTGCTTCTCCACGGTGCAAAAACGAAAGTGAAAGTCGTGAATGCCTTTCAGACGGTGGTATTGGCGAGCCGAGGCACCTGTAAACACTGATGAAACCACAGGGAGGCCGAACGTGTGGTCAATCCATCAGTTAGCGGTGCGACGACTCCCCGTCACAAGATTTCCACAGTATTCGGACACGTTTATGACACTGACTGGAAAATAAATGGCTGTATTAACTCTTGAGAAATCAAGATTTAGGTCTGTACAATTAGACATCACTGATGTCATAGTAAAAAAAATCTAGAAAGAGGAAACCTGTACATATATACACACACATATATATATATATATATATATATATTTTTTTTTTATATTTATAGAATCAGAAATAAACGAGGAATATCCCAGGAAGCAGTTATATACATGTTTGATTGCAGGTGGTCCCGTGAGGTTTATTGCGCGCCGTCACTCGGACTGCAGCGCTGTGTGTTGATGTAGTGTGTGTGTGCCCATGTAGCTGCCCGCCTCGCTGAAGTCACTGACCGAAACCGCCATTTTGGCACTTGTGATGTGGTGCGTACGGCCTTCGAACTCCACCGCCATGTTCCTGCTGTCGTTGATGAAGGGTTCAGGGAGACCTATCTTCAGCCGCTTGGCCGGGGGTCGTTCGCAGTCCTCCCCGCACACACTGATCTGGCCCAGGTCTGAATGGTAGAAGCCGGAGTCCAGCAGGTTCAGGCAGTCTCCGTCTGCGCTGCTGGAGTAGCCGAGCGGCTCCTCGTGACTCAGCGGCCCGCGGTGCAGAGCGTCCAGCGGAGAGAAGCTGTAGGAGTCCAGACAGCTCACGTCTGCTGGGTTACACACAGACGCCACGGTGCTCGTCAGTGCTAAATCAAAAGGAAAGCAAGATATTTTTTATAAAAACTGAATTTAAAGCCTTTAACTGCCTGCTCTATCAAACAGCTGACCATGTTTGACTGTGTTAAAGTCACTGTTTTATATAATGACTGTTTTATATAACGGTTTACACACACAGCATTGTTGGTTGACAACAAAAAATAAACAAGCATAATCCTGTTACAATACTACACTTGATTTTGGTTTTGTTGTAAAAACAACAAGAAAACATGCTAAATGATAATCTGGAACATTTTATGGCGTACTTCGAAAAATAAAGATGATTTAGTATTCAAAAATAAATAATGTGGGTAAATTAAAATAAAGTGGTTAAATCAAATATTCTATTATTCCTAAATGGATTGTAAAAAAATATTGAATATTTATCGATTTTAAACATGATATTGAGAGGATTTTTTCCTGTATTGACCAGCCCTAATATATCCTATCTTTGGCTTTCAACAACCAATTGTTCACATATTTGGTTCAGAATTGTTTTATTATAGCTTTCTTCGGTTTAATTTGATTATGTTTTTAAATAAATGGGTCATACACTTCATATTTTCAGATTTTTTATACTATATGTATTAATTCCGGTACTTTTACCATAAACCGACACATCAACCTCTACAAAATAGATTGTGTTAACTAGCGACATTAGGAGTTAAAGGTGCTGTAAGTTTTTGACTCTTCTAAAGCATAAAAATACCATCATATGTGTGCAGATATTTAAGAAACATCCCAACTTGTTTACCTGAAAAACAATGCTGAAGTCAGATATTCTGCTTTGAAAATGTTTTTTCCGTGCCGGAACGCTGTCTTTATTTAGGTCAATTTAACCTGCACAATCCCAGTTTAGCCAATTATAATTCAGCACTCCGGGTTGCCTTGTTGGAAAACAGCGTATTTCATTCATTCATTCAGAAAGGCTCTGAAAGCATGTGTCCGTGACTGAAATAGACAGTATCAGACGTCGAAATGAGACAGATTCAGTTCCACATGAGGTTATTAATTAGCAAATAACATAAATATTACGAGCGTAAACATTAGGTGAGCAGGTTACATTGTAACGGCGTGTCCGAACAACACGCTTTGAGACGAGATACTCAGTGATGAGCAGTTTGGCTGTTTGCACCAGACGAAACACGACAGAAATGTAAATACAGCCATTCAGAAGCACAGAATATGCACTCACTCACGAAACGGTAAAGTTTAGAATCTATTTAAACTCATATTGTTAGCATTTAGCACTGAATAAAGCACACAAGATTTACCTTACTGATCACTGTCATAGGTTTCTGTTGTTCAGCTGTGAGAAATAGAAGCCGTTTCTAATATATCAATTTGAGGTGTTGGTTAGAATCAAAACTTCTTTTAATACAAAGAATATTCCCTCTATCGCGTGTCGTTGCTTTTATTTAGAACACAGTTTAAATCACTCGCTCCTGTCCTCAATCTAGCAACCCGCGCTTGCGTTTATTTTGATTCAGGAGTGCAATACCTAGTTCAACCACTGGGTGTCAAACTTACATACTGCACCTTTAAGAAAAATATATTTAAAAAAAATTGTTGGTGGGGCAGTAAAAGGGTTAAAAGACAAAGAAAGCTATAATAAAACAATTCTGAACCAAATATGTGAACATTTGGTTGTTGAAAGCCAAAGATACGCTATATCCTCACAATATTATGTTTAAAATCAATAAATATTCAATATTTTTTTACAATCCATTTAGGAATAATAGAATATTTGATTTAACCACTTTATTTTAATTTACCCACATTATTTCTTTTCTTTTTGGCTTAGTCCCTTTATTAATCCGGGGTCGCCAACTTAACCAGTATATGTTTTATGCAGCAGATGCCTCTCCAGCAGCTAATTTACCAACATTACTAAGGCAAATAGTCTTAATACTCAATTTTTTTTTTATACAAAAATACATCTCATCTCATGTCTTATAATAAATAAAATAAGTGTTACAGAGACTCAAACTTAATAAATAAAATGTTACAAGGTGTGTGCAATAGTAAAGTGTAAATACAGAACAATCATAGCAGACTTTAAAGGTAGATCAACATCTGTAAGGTGTCTATAATAACCTTACAGTAAATCACAAACTCTGAATAACAAAAATTATAATCAAATCTGAGCTTTCAAATAAAGGAACTAACTCTCAATTTATATTTATTTTAATTTCGTTTTCATGTCATGAAGCGATACCCCCATGCATCGTCTTCTCTGACTGCTTAAAGTGCACAGATATAAAAACAGCTTGCAGACTCCAGTGTTTTAATTTTATGCAAAAGCAAAAAGAAATATTTTTCCAATTAGTAAATCATTATTACCTATTAAGTAGGAAATAGAAAACCATAGAATTAGTTTGTCCTACTACGAAGGTCAACGGTTACAGGTTTTCAGCTTGCTTTATATATATAAAAAAAGTACCTTTTTTAGGTTCAGGAAAAAGAAAAGGATTTGATAAATTTAAAATTTTGGGTGAACCATCCCTTTAAACAAGAAAAACTTGCAATAAATCTAAACAAACAAAACAAATAATTTAAATTCTGTTTGAGAAAGTTGTTTTTAAAATTTATATTGGATCATTGCTTAATATGTTTTATTGAAGTAATCAAAAAACAAGAAAACAAAGGCTACGTTCATACTGCAAGGCTAAAGGCTGATTTATACAAGCACACGCATACTCTACAGCGCAGCCTACGCGTGGACGCATAGCCCCTCGCCGTGGCCGTCAGTGACGTTGACGCGCACCTTTTAAAAATTGTAACGTGTACGCGTATCGCAAGCTCTGTGATTGGTCGACTTGGCAGCGCTGACCAGTGTGGGAGTTAAGAGCCGCGCGCCCGATGCTGCAAGTATTTACAAGTGTGGAGTCCCGTGAAGGAGCTCTGTTGTTTTGTGTTTATTTTATGATTAAAGTTGTTGCACGTCTGCCAGATCCCATCTCAAAATGAGCGATTTTGAGCCACTTGTACATTAAGGAAGTGTTCAGAAAAAACAAAACACCAGCGAAAAAACTCGACACAGAGTAACATAAACACCTACTGCCAGCTAGTGTTTCAGAAGTGTATTGCAAAGAAACAGAAACAGCGCGCAGAAGTATAAATGCGAGGCTTGTGCCGTGGGTAACGCCGATCACTTGACGCAGAAGTATAAACCAGGCTTTAGTGCTTAAATCAGATTTTTCATCAGATCTGATTTTTTTGCCTAGCTGTTCACACTTAAATGTGGCCAATATGAAGTTTGCAGTGTGAACAGATCATGGTCGTAAACTGACCTGCATGCGCAGAAGTATAGTTACGGACAGCACAAAATGTCTAATTATGCACACAATGTGTGTACAGTATCAAGCACATTGTCAGATTATGCTTAATATGATTATGGCCCTTTTCACAGACAACCGTGGTGTATTACATGAACTGTAAAGGGTTGTTCTGCTACTACTAATGTGTATTTCGCCATTTGAAACCTAAAATAAGTCTCTTGTGATTGAAAACACTGATAATTTGGGATTTATGACAACCGCAGCGCGCGTCTGTCTGACCACTGGTGTAGTGAACTCATCAAGGGTTAATGAGCAGCCGCAGACTGAACTGTGAAGGCGGAATTGGTTATCTCGGTTGCAGTTATTTTGTTTTACTTCGTTATAAACAACAGACACGTGCAGATGGGGGGTTTGGGTGCTCATGCCCTTTACTCTTTCAGAGATGAAGTTCGTCCTTAAAATGAAAGTGCCCCCTCCTTTGTGCACGGGTCCCCTATCCGCAACACCCCCTGACACTCTTTAGCATCGCGATCAACTCATGCCCAGATCGTTAACCAGAGTGGTTAACAAGCACCAGTTTTGCCTTCAAAATCTTTTTCAAAATGAACAACCAGCTCTCCAGGGTAAAGTAATCGCCCTGTGTGTTCTTCTACTATGCTGCAGAGGTGTAGATGATGTTTGCAGCACAGAATGATGACGTATGTCGCTCAAAGATTATGTAAAGGTTACATGAAATCCGACATAACCGTTCACACTGCGCTCAAGTTTCAAAACATCAGATCCGTGTCTGACTACATATGAAAGTGGCACAAATCTGAAGTGAAAAGATCAGATTCCATGCGGTTTGGGCTGTTCACACTGTCAAGACCCAAGTCACATGTTGACAAAAAAAATCAGCCAGGCCACATTTGCCTGCAGTGTGAACATAGCCAAATATAAAGTTACAGTCTGCTGATGTACCTGAGAGGTCACTGGCTGTGATGGAGTTGAGGATGTTGAGCTGTTGTTCGGTTGGAGGATCGATCCTGCCACTGCTGCTGGAACACACTGAAGCAGATCCATCCACCAGACCCTCGGCCTCATCCACCAACCGGTCCATCAGATCCCTGCAGAGACAACAATCAGCGTCCAAAACGATAACAATTCATCATCCACCGAGCAGAAGAAGAGCACAAACTCACGTAACGCCAGGATAACTGCTGAACTTCTTTTTTCCGAATCGGTTTTGCTGGACGAAAAAGTCGAATCGCTCCGACTTCTTCCACATGTAGTAAAACGCAACACACTCTGCCACCGTCCTTGTGCTGACCTGGAGTTGAACACAGAAAAGTTACCGTCAATCAAGCATCATTGGAGCACTATCATTTTTCTGTTTGCAATAAGGCAGTAAACATGAATTAACATATGAAGAGTTCAGATGCAAAACCCTCTAAATCCATCAGACCTCTTTTTTTTATTCTATCAGGCTCCTATAATTAGGTTCAAAAGTTTCGTTTTATAGATAATGAAAAGGTTATTAGGTTATAACTTTATTTTAAAACTGTCACTTCAGACAATTCATTGGTTTTTAATAAGGAAGATTTTCTTTTGCGTCAAAACAAGCTAAATCCACTTGTGCTGTTTTTGCAAAACCTTTTAATTCCACCTAATGAGACAAGACAGTGACTACGTTTACATGAACATCAGTGATCAAATTATTTGCCTTAATCTAATTAAGACAATAATATGATTAAGGCATTTACATGAGTTACTTTTAGAGTGTTACTTTCATGATCCCGTTTTACATGTTATAGTTCATAATTAGATTAACGTCATTACAATACCGCGCTATTTGCATTTCCTCCAGAGTTTCATGTAATTTCGGGTGTTTTATTTTTGATTGGTCGACTTTAAGAGTGTCAAATCAGCCGAGTGTGTCCGTGTGTGTGTGTGTGTGAGAGAGTGTGGACTACCCTGTCACAAAAAGGCTTTAAGGTCTACATGACGGTAATAGTTTGATTAAGGTGTTTACATGTCTGTACTGCACTTCAGTAATGAGAATAAAATCGGCATACTCCACATGTCTTGATTCGATTTCTCTTTAAATCGATTATACCCTAATCTGATTAAATTAATCAAAAATCGATGACTACGTTTACATGGACATCAGTAATTGAATTATTTGCCTTAATCTAATTAAGACAATAATATGATTAAGGCATTTACATGAGCTGCTTTTTGAGTGTTACTTTCATGATCCCTCTTTACATGTTATAGCACATATTGCGATTAACGTCATTGCGTCACCTCGCTATCCGCATTTCCTCCAGAGTTTAATGTAATTTCGGGTGTTTTATTTTTGATTTGTAGACTTTAACTGCAGTATGGTACTTTCACTTTCATTAATGAACATTTCATGCAAGCCCACCGTGACAAACGAGATATTGGATGCAACTATGAACTGCTGGAAGAGTTGTTTTAATGGAAGTTCATACCGCATGCTGAATGGAAGAAAAAAAACCTCCGCATTTCACGATGCAGGTGTCTGTGGTCTGCACTGACTCGGTAAGTGCAAAGAGTGTCAATCAGCCATGTGTGCGTGTGGACTACCCTGTCACAAAAAGCGGCTTTAAGGCCTACATGACGGTAATAGTTCAATTAAGGTGTTTACATGTCTGCACTGCACTTCAATAATGAAACTTAAATTGCCATACTCCACATGTCTTAATTTGATTTCTCTTTAGTTCGATTATGACCTTAATCTGATTAAAATAATCAAAAATCACTGCTTACATGGTAGACTCTTAATCAGAGTATTGTCTTAATCGCATTTAAATCTAATAATTGGTGTCCATGTAAACGTAGTCATTGTAATTAATTGATAAACCAAGGACTAAGCAAAAGAAAATAAATGAGTGAAATCTGTCAAGTGCGTGCATTATACAATAACATTAAAATTTACTAAATCTTAGCAATCTGTTGTCATTTCTGATATTTGGGATTTGGATTAAAAAAAATGTAAACATTGCAAACATTGTAAACCAAGCTTGTTAGATTCAAATAATGTAGAGTAAAAACATTGTGAAACATCAATATCTGTGCATTGTCCATTAATCAGACATATAGGTAATATGAAGTAATATAAATAATGTATAGTTTCATACATTATATTTATCTTTTAAAAAATTGCTTACATTAGCAAATAAAACACAAAGTAGGTCTACTGGGAAAAAAGGGGATGTCTCTCAGACATTTTTAGAAGTTGTCATTCATTCACTCCCACCATACTAAAGGTCTCTTTTTCGTCTCTTGTTTATCCTCAGCATTCATGTGGGATAAAAAAATGACATCTTAACTTCGTCTTTTGTGAAATGCACTTGCCAATTAATGTATAGTAAATCCGACTTATTTAAAGTAGTGTCACTGCGCAAAAAAATGTATGAATGCATGCTACACTTCCGACTGTACAGTGTATTTTCTTTTTCTTATAATGAGTTGAGGTAAGGGATGTTTTCATTTGCAATCCACTGAAAGTCGGACAAGCTCATCCAGTTCATCGAACTCAATCTTTTGAATCTAAATAGAAATCGGAACAAAACCGTCTTCTCATAAAAGCCGCCTTATCAGCGCGCCGCTACATTAAATACACATGATTCAATTCGCGCCTTCTGATTGGTGCTTGGGACATAGTGTCTTTTGCTGTCAAAGGCAAGTGGCGTTTAGAGGCTTTTTTAGAAACTGAAATTTCTGAATGCACAGACGCTGACATTTAGATGAATTGAAGCTAAAATATTTGTTGAACATGTACTATGTGCCTAAAGCATTCGCTCATTTTTGGCAGAAGTGGTGTTTAGTGGCTTTTGCATCTGAACTCTTCATATAACAAAATAAAATATATATTTTAGCTTTATTTCCCAGTACTGGGTTGCAGCTGGAAGGGTTTTCTGCTGTGTAAAACATATGCTAGATAAGTTGGTGGCTCATTCCGCTGTGGCCCAGATTATTAAAGGGACTAAGCCGAAAAGAAAATCAATTAATTTTAGCTTTAGATTTAATTTTCACCAATCAAATCCTAAAGGACAAAAACTGGAAGGCCCCAAAGTACAATATTTCACAATATTCAAAATAATACTCGAAGATATGCAAACGTTATACATGTACACATATACAATGTAAACCCTATGGTAGTCTTCAGTCAATGAAAATATATATATAAAATTACAGAATCATCAGAATTATCTAAAACTCCTTGACTTCGTTTTCATTTGGTATGCAAACACACAAAAAAATGAGGTCATAATTCAAGAGTGCTTAATGGGAGGCTTGTCACAATATCTATTTTTTGTTGTACAATATATTGCACCAATAAACTATATTATCGTCAATTTAAGACCATTTTATGCCACTCGTTATATAATGCCAGAATGACAATATACAGGGAGTGCAGAATTATTAGGCAAATGAGTATTTTGACCACATCATCCTCTTTATGCATGTTGTCTTACTCCAAGCTGTATAAGCTCGAAAGCCTACTACCAATTAAGCATATTAGGTGATGTGCATCTCTGTAATGAGAAGGGGTGTGGTCTAATGACATCAACACCCTATATCAGGTGTGCATAATTATTAGGCAACTTCCTTTCCTTTGGCAAAATGGGTCAAAAGAAGGACTTGACAGGCTCCGAAAAGTCAAAAATAGTGAGATATCTTGCCGAGCGATGCAGCACTCTTATAATTGCCAAGCTTCTGAAGCGTGATCATCGAACAATCAAGCGTTTTATTCAAAATAGTCAACTGCCCGTGAACTGAGAAAAGTCAAGCGTGCAGCTGCCAAGATGCCACTTGCCA
>CAIGQZ010000643.1:5301107-5313397 GCA_903798205.1 Danio tinwini | reverse complement strand
CTGCTGCAGTTCAAATCGAGCATCAGAATGGGGAAGAAAGGGGATTTAAGTGACTTTGAACTTGGCATGGTTGTTGCTGCCAGACGGGCTGGTCTGAGTATTTCAGAAACTGCTGATCTACTGGGATTTTCACGCACAACCATCTCTAGGGTTTACAGAGAATGGTCAGAAAAAGAGAAAATATCCAGTGAACGGCAGTTCTTTGGGTGCAAATGCTTTGTTGATGCCAGAAGTGTACCTAATAAAGTGCTAATAATAAATTACAAGCATATACATATATGACAGAACAAAACTAAAAAAGTTAAATAAAAAGTGTTTTATGATTTTCTTGGAAGTCTAGCAGCATTTAAGTACAGAAATTGAACAATCAAATGTAAAATAACAATCATCATTGTATAAATAATATCGTTGTTGTTTAATATTTAATAAATAATCTAATCCTGCGATGTGACTATTGCAGATATACACATTGCGATATCGATGCTAAAACGATATATTGTTCAGATGCACAATCACATCAGCAGTGGCTTAAAAGGAGGAGGAAAAAAATGTGAAACAAACCTTCTCCAGATCAGCGATTTCTGAGCTGCCGTTTGACTCGCCCTCCCGCATCTCCTCTTCCTCTAACGTACGCTCATCATCGTAATCGTGTACCAGCATATCTGCCGTCGGGTCAAAATCGTGATCTTCCGATGACAAAGAGTCAACTGAAAACATCAAATTAAAACACAAATGTTAAATATTATTACATAAAAAAACAACAATATTTATAATTCAGAAAGTAATCCATAGCGGGCATGTGTGTTGTATGTATGGGATAATAAATGGCTAGCACAGCATTAAACAATTTTGACATATCACTTATTAAGTTTTAATTTATTGGGAACACTTTATAACTACACACTACAAATAATTTATTAAGCATTATCAAATAGTGAATTCAATATCTGTTAAGCATTAACTCTACATTAATAGACGTTAGTAGTAAGCAGTTTCTAAATACAACTACAAATGCTGTATTCTTGATTTAAAAGCACATTTATAATACTTAAATATTATTTTTTCATCAATTAAGTATTGCATTATTTACAAACTCGTTGTTTAAGAACAGTTGGTGGCTTTTAAGATCATTTAGAATGTGTAAGTAAATGATTATTAAACTATTCAAATGAACACACACACACACACACACACACACACACACACACATATATATATATATATATTATTCAGGCATATAGTAATGATTACTATGCATGTTAATAAATGCTTTATTAAGTCAACTTCATTCAGTTTTGTGACCTACAGTGAGAATTGAATATACAATTAAAGGCTCAGTTATATTCTAAACAGGAAAAATGAAAATAAACGAATATAATAATTTAAATTAATTTAAACATACACAAAAGAGACTGAACCAAGTGAAAAATAAATCTTTGAATTCTTAATTAAAATAAAATTACTGTACAGTTTAAACATTGCTAAATAACTTTGAAATGTTGTATCATAATATATTATTAAATTATAATAATGTTGTTGTTGTTATCCAATTTAATTTAATTGTATTTATTTTTAATTGTGCTTTGACACTCCTGTTATTCAGCAATATTTAAAGTTTCCAATAATTTTATTTTTTAGATAAGATTGCAAACATTTATTGTTCATTTGATATCAAGCCTTTAACTGTCATTCATAAAAGATTTACGAAGCATGAATAGTCCTAACTTTAGATTAGGTCACAAAACTGCATGAAGTTGAGTTAATAAAGCATTTATTAACATGCATAGTAATCATTACTATATGCCGGAAAAATAATATATATAAATGTTGATTTCAATAGTTTATTAATCATTTACTAACTCATTCTGAATTATCTTAAAAACCACCAACTACTCTCAAATAAAAATGGTTTGTAAATAATGCGATACTGAATTTAGTAATGAACAATTAATAAGTAAAAAAGTATTAAAATACAATGACTAAGCACATTATAAATGTGCTTATAAGTCAAGAATAGAGCATTTGAAGCTGTATTTATAAATTGCCCACTAACATCTATTAATGTAGTAGAGTTAATGCTTAACATAATGAATTCACTATTTGCTAATGCTTAATAAATGATTCATAGTGTGTAATAAAGTGTTACCATATATATATATACATATATATACATATATATATATATAAATAAATAAAAATATACACTTCATTAATCACTATTAGCACAAACGCTTCTAATTAATACTATTATTTATTTCAATATGTATAACAAATGAATGTTTAGATAGAATAAAAGACTGTTAATATCTGACATTATTAAATAGATTAAGAAGATAAAATACCTGGGCTCGTACTTCCCAAGGAAGCCTGAAATTATAAAAAAAAAAAAAAAAACACACAGGTGAGGTTTGGGAATTTACAGCATTATGAACTTCCCGTAACGGGATAGTTCACCTAGAAATTAAATATCATTTACTCCCCCTTTACTTGTTCCAAATCCGATCAAATTTCTTTATTGTCGAATGCAAAAGAAGTTTAATATATAACATTTATTTAAAGGGATAGTTCAACCCAATTTTTTTATTTACACACTATTTATAAACACACTGGTTATAAACATTTGCTATTCTTTCTTTTGTTGAACATTAGAATATATTTTTTGAAGAAAGCTGAAAACCTGTTACCATTGGCATCTATAGTAGTCTATGGATTTCAATGGTAACAGGTTTTCAGCTTTCTTTAAAATATATATTCTAATGTTCAACTAAACAAAATAATATCAAAGGTTTATAACTACTTGAAGAAAAATTGTGTGTAAATTGAAAATTTGGGGTGAACTATCCCTTTAATTAAATGTTACTATAGTAAACATTAACCACGATTTCAACCAAAACGTCACAGATAAAAATCAATTACTACAAAAATATATAGGCATGTAATTTTGTCATTTTGTTAAGATCTAATGACTGCGTCAGCTAATAAAACAATACCATCATTTTAAAATAACTTTAATAACGCTCGATAGAAAAGTACCAAATCATACTTACAGCTCGTACATTTTAAAGAAAATAACAGGAATTCATACATAAACAATAACACTAACTGATTTAAATAAATACGATAAATGTTCACAGAATATGAGTTTGTACAGGTCACGAACAAGCCAAAGCATTGATCATTATTTATTTAGTAGATCTGATTGACTCAATCAAAACACAGCCATGTGGTATTGTAAAAAAATACATATATTTTATTTAAAAAAAGAAAACAAATAATTTATTTGAAGTCGTCACTTTATAGCATCAATCCGGCACATCAGCAATAGAAAAAAAATCCCGCAATTAGTCTCTCTGAAACCAAAACAGAAGTATTAACCCGAAAATTAGAAAATAAATGAGGAGTGACAACACGCAATTACAGCAAAATAAATAAAATATCCTCTCCGTTTCTAACTGACCACGACGGCTTCGTTCAGTCAGATCTGACGCCAAATACAGACGCCCGACCCGAACACTCGACGCTAAAAGAGGCCCCATCGACGTTTCAAATGCTAATTTTGACGGCCAAAACCGCTCGTATATCGACCAACGCGGCCTCTATCCAAAGATAAGACCTTATTGCATGTTATCAAATCGAGAAATACTAAACTAATATCCTGTGGGAAGAAAAAATAACAATCAAATTATGACGCCTTCCCCCTATTTTCCAACTTACCTCCGCCATCTTGGTACCTTTCGGCTACTAAACTGGCTTTACGACGAAGCCCGGATTGACAGCGAGGACCAATGACGTTAGAGAACTCCCGTACGTTCACTCTGATTGGCTGGCGCGTTTTACCCGCACAGCAACCTCGGCACGGGATTGGCTGCGAAGAGAGAGCTGGTTGACGTCGACATACTGTGTATTTTAATATGTTTAATTACCTGAGCATTTAATATAATTTATTAAAATATGAATTTCAAGTTGTTTGAATGGAATTTAAGGCGTACTTTTCTACTGAAAGACATACTGAGTGTTTTTTATCTGGTACGTAATACATATCTTACACTGACGTCATGTAAACATAAACTTTTTAGGAAAAATGTTTATTATTTTAATACGTCAAGGTTTCATTGTCATATACAGTATTAACATGGCAAATAGATTACTCATTATTAGCCAAACTTTATCTAGAAATCAATATATATTCTGTGTGTGTGTGTTTGTGTGTAAATATACACTCACCGGCCACTTTATTAGGTACACCTGTCCAACTGCTCGTTAACGCAAATTTCTAATCAACCAATCACATGACAGCAACTCAATGCATTTAGACATGTAGACATGGTCAAGACGATCTGCTGCAGTTCAAACACAACATCAGAATGGGGAAAAAAGATGATTTGAACGTGGCATGGTTGTTGGTGCCACACGGACTGGTCTGAGTATTTCAGAAACTGCTGATCTACTGGGATTTTCACGCACAACCATCGTCAGAGGAGAATGACCAGACTGGTTCCAGCTGATAGAAAGGCAACAGAAAATCAAATAAGCACTCGTTACACTCGAGCTCTGCAGAAGAGCATCTCTGAACACACAACACGTCCAACCTTGAGACGGATGGGCTACAGCAGCAGAAGACCACACCGGGTGCCACTCCTGTCAGCTAAGAACAGGAAACTGAGGCTACAATTCGCACAGGCTCACCAAAATTGGACAATAAAAGATTGTAAAAATGTTGCCTGGTCTGATGAGTTCTGATTTCTGCTGCCACATTCAGATGGTCGGGTCAGAATTTGCCGTCAACAACATGAAAGCATGGATCCATCCTGCCTTGTATCAATGGTTCAGGCTGGTGGTGGTGGTGTAATGGTGTGGGGGAAATTTTCTTGGCACACTTTGGGCCCATTAGTACCAATTGAGCATCGTGTCAATGCCACAGCCTACCTGAGTATTGTTGCTGACCATGTCTATCTCTTTATGACCACAGTGTACCCATCTTCTGCCAGCAGGATAACACGCCATGTCATAAAGCGGGAATCATCTCAGACTGTTTTCTTGAACATGACAATGAGTTCACTGTACTCAAATGGCCTCCACAGTCACCAGATCTGAAGGCAAAAGGAGGTCCAACCTGGTACTAGTAAGGTATACCTAATAAAGTGGCCAGTGAGTGTATACGTAATGTTTCTCTGTACGTGTTCAATATTAACAAAGCAGATGGTGGCGCCATTTACATGTTAATCACATTTTTTACCTTTTTGCATTATAGAGACACATAACTGAAGACAAATCGTGAACTACTTTCACTGTTCATAATGACACAATACCTTTAATAAAATTATGTAAATGTAATAGATATTATGCTATTATAATGTAGAGTTTAACAGCACATCAGTCGCTACCTGTTTTTTTATAGTCATAAACATACCGGAACCTTACTGTTTATGGTTTTTGTAACCAATAAAGCAACTTAATCGTAAATACTTTTATATAAATAGTTTTATTTCTTACTGTACAGTTTAAAAAGTAAACACATGAATCATCTATATATGAATTTTATCTTACTTCATTTTCCACTTATTTAAATGTCCTTCTGTGTTCTTGTATGTAGATATGTTTGTATTTAGGTATGTATGTATGGATGGATGTACCCCGAGCTCCTGATAAACCACAAAAATTACACACACTTGGCGATTTTAATTCTATCTTATTTTATATCTTACATTGCAATTTACAATAAACAAAAAGACTTTTGCTACTTGTTCATTTAAAATGAGCTGAATCAACACAACTCTTGAGTTTTTTTGGGCACAACTCAATTTCTTTCTGTTCAATCCACTTAAATTTGTAGGAACAATTAAGCCAACTTTATCGATTTGTGTTGGGACAACATGAAGGAATTGCGTTTAACCCTGCATTTTTTACAGTTTATGTTGATCATATACAGAACTGCACAGAAGCTTTTAATCAGGTCACTTCTTAATAAGATACCGGTCTGCAGGTAAAATCCCAGTAACATGACTTATTTCTCTTCCTGCAGTTACACCGGAGTCATGTCACCTGTACAGGTGAAACAAGATTAGCCGACGCAACAGCTGAAGGCAGAACAAGAAAGTCGAGTCCTCATTTGTAACTAAAACTTCACTCTGACAGCATCTACATTATCGCTAAAACACACAGGGATGTACATTTCCTCTAGAACGGAGTGCAAATAATAAGTGCCTCACTAAATGCGCAATAATAATTAAGTGCACCTTAGAAACTAAGGAGGAAAATCAGTTAAAAAAGAAATAGTATTTATTGCAGATTTCCTTTCTTGGCTGACTTTTATTAGCTGACACTGCAGAAATGGAGATCGAAACAATGGCAGCGAACTGTGCACTCTTAAAAGCAAGAGATGGTAAGAAATCTTAAATATTCTCACATTTGATTAAGAAATTGATTATTATATTTTTGCATTCAAATTTGTATAAAATACTGCTTTGATAAAGGATTTTTTTAGAGATTATGGAAAGTTATTTAATGCACTCTGAGCTGACACAAACAAATGTATTAATTAGCAATCACAAAGTTTTTATTTTATTTTTTGTTTTGAGTTTTCAAAAGGAAATACATATGTAGCTTACATAATCTCTCATACAGAAAGAGACTTGCAGATCTTGTATATGCTTTGTATTTTCTTCCCTTTAACAACAACTATAAACAGTAAAACATGGAGAGCTACAAATCCTTAAAAAAGATTTCCTTTAAAGAAGAAAATATACTTATTTAGACATAATATCACATTTAAAAGTTGGGCATATTGGTGAAATATACTCAATCCATTTACTCCAAATTAGAAAAAAGTATTCAGTCTGTGTTTTTAATGAAAAAGAGAGTTTTTCCATGACATATATAGTGTGCACTGTATCCATTCTTCAACTGTAGGTGACTCTATTTTTAACCATTATTTTTGTAATTACTTTTTTACTAGCTGCCAGAAGAATAAATAACAGTTTCTTGTCTTTATTAATCCATCTAAATTTATATTACCTAAATATAAAGATTCACAATCTCTACTTCAAAAATGTTAACAATCACAAAGTGTTAAAAGTTTAGTAAAAAAAAGCAGATTGTAAAGTCTTTTAATACTTTTGGTTGGTTGACAGTGTAACATAAAAAACAGCATAGTACTGTTTCTTTTAGAATTATTCTGCTTTTATGAGCTATTAAAGTTTATTTGACAAGAACCAGTGAACGTAAAACAGTACATAAAAAAAAACAGTAAGTAAAATAAATTTCCTTTCAATTTAATATGTTCTCCTGCAAGATTTAGCACTCAGGTTTGTGTAAAAATACAAAAAAATAGTGTGTGTGTGTGTGTGTGTGTGTGTGTGTGTATTAATACTTTACAACAAGATTGTATTATATAATGTTAGTTAATGTATTTACCAACATTAACAAAACAATGAACAAATCATTTATTACAGTATTTAATTTTCATTTTTAGTGTTATTGAAAGTAAATGAAATATGAATCATGAGTTTGCATTACAATAATGCATTAGTAAAATTAGTATGCTGTTTAAGAATTATTAGCCCCCCCTGAATTATGAGACCCCCTGTTTATTTTTTATGTTTAACGGAGAGAAGATTTTTTCAACACATTTCTAAACATAATAGTTTTAATAACAAATTTCTAATCACTGATTTATTTTATCTTTGCCATGATGACAGTCAATAATATTTGACTAGATATTCTTCAGGACACTTCTATACAGCTTAAAGTGACATTTAAAGGCTGAACTAGGTTAATTAGGTTAATTAGGCAGGTTAGGGTAATTAGGCAAGTTATTGTATAACAGTGGTTTGTTCTGTAGACTATCAAGAGGCTTATAATTTTGACCTTAAAATGGCTTTTAAAAAATTAAAAACTGCTTTTATTCTAGCCGAAATAAAACAAATAAGACTTTCTCCAGAAGAAAAAATATTATCAGACATACTGTGAAAATTTCCTTGCTCTGTTAAACGTCATTTGGGAAATATAAAAAAAAAAATCAAAGGTGGGTAATAATTCTGACTTCAACTGTATATATATATATATATGTTTCTTCTTCTTTTGTAGAAAGTCATATTTCTTTTAATTGGACTAGAATAAAAAAGCAGTTTTTATTTTGTTTTATATTTTTTTATTAAATCTAAAATCAATATTATAAGCCCCTTTAAGCTAAATAATACTCTGTAAAAATATGTTGCTCATTTAAATTTTGTTCACCATATATTTCATTAAATTAAATAATATATATATATATGAAACAATTTACATATATAAGTTTGTTTATTTTGTATTTTATGTACAGTATGTGTGTATTTTTACATATATAAACATACACAGTACACATGTATATATTATGTAAATACAAACATTTATCTTGGATGCAATTAATCACTACTTTACACAGTTGAAGTCAGAATTATATACCCTCCTGAATTATTAGTCCTCCTGTATATTTTTTCCCCCAATTTCTGGAGAGAAGACACATTTCTAAACATAATAGTTTTAATAACTCATCTCTAATAACTGATTTATTTTATCTTTGCCATGATGACAGTAAATAATATTAGACTAGATATTTTTCAAGACACTTTTATACAGCTTCAAATGATATTTAAAAGCTTAACTAGGTTAATTAGGGTAACTAGGCAGGTTAGGGTAATTAGGCAAGTTATTGTATAATGATGGTTTGTTCTGTAGACTTTCGAAACAAATATATAGCTTAAAGGGGCTAATAATTTTGACCTTAATATGTTTTTAAAAAATAAAAACTGCTTTTATTCTAGCCAAAATAAAACAAATAAGACTAGCTCTAGAAAAAAAAAATAGTATAGGAAATACTGTGAATTTTTTTTATATATTTAAGAACATAATCTTACAAAAAAAAAGAGTCCATATTATCTGACAAGCTTAAACACAGCATAACATCTCATTTGAACTCTGCAACAGACTGGGCAAAACACATTATATTGTTGGGTTCAGTTCCCGGTTCCTGAGTGGCTGAGAGTGACAGAAACAGCACATTCAACATATTTTTCATTTGTCCTGCACCTCAAACCTGAAATACACTGACCTCGTACAAAAAGCGCACACACAAAAACCATTGACGTCACGCGGCCTTGCATCACAAACAGGTCTGACTCCTTTTGCTGCTTTTAACAGCCTGTCAGCACTACAAGTGATCCATCTAATCTGAGGGCTAAAAATAGATCCAGTTGCTGTTTCAGAATGAGCAGAAACTCTTGTCATGTTGATGAGTGTTCAGCACTAATTACACAAGCAAACAGGTGCGATTCACTGAATAACTGTTATACTGTATACACTACCTGACAAAAGTCTTGTCGCTTATCTAAGTTTTATGAACAACATAAAATACTTGACTTCTAGTTGATCATTTGGGATCAGAAGTGGCTTATATGAAAGGTAAAGGTCTCTAGATTACGCTTATTTTACCACAATAAAATATGATCAAGCCTTGATGTTTAATGATTTCATTAGGACAGTAAAGTCTGACTTTGCTTAGACAAAAGTCTTGTCACTGAACAGAAATAATGTCCAGTATAGAATATAAAGTCATGCTGCAGTGGAAACAGAATGAATATTGTGTCTGACTCCATCATGAGCTTGGAGGACTGCATCCATACATCTCTGAATGACTCAAATCACTTATTAATAAAGTCATCTGGAATGGCAAAGTAAGCGTTCTTGCAGGACTCCCAGAGTTCATCAAGATCCTTTGGATTCATCTTCAATGCCTCCTCCATCATCTTACGCCAGACATGCTCAATAATGTTCATGTCTGGTGACTGGGCTGGCCAATCCTGGAGCACCTTGACCTACTTTGCTTTCAGGAGCTTTGATGTGGAGGCTGAAGTATGAGAAGGAGCGCTATCCTGCTGGAGAATTGTCCCTCTCCTGTGGTTTGTAATGTAATGGGCAGCACAAACGTCTTGATACCTCAGGCTGTTGATGTTGATCATCCACTCTGCAGATCTCTCACACGCCCCCATACTGAATGTAACCCCAAACCATGATTATTCCTTCATCAAACTTGACTGATTTCTGTGAGAATATTGGGTCCATCATACCAGCCAGCACTCCCATTTTTCCAGGGAGTCTCCCCATATTTCAGACCCATCTCCCATAGTGTATTGTCTCCCAGAAAAATCCCGGCATTTCTGTGTGGAGTTTGCATGTTCTCCATGTGTTCGCGTGGGTTTCCTCCGGGTGCTCCGGTTTCCCCCTCAAGACATGTGGTGTAGGTGAATTGGGTGGACTAAAATTGTCTGTATGTGTGTGAATGAGAGTGCGTTTTCCAGTGATGGGTTGCAGCTGATGAGGTGTGAGGGACAAGTCTAATGTTATATGCCTGCAAGTTCCATCATGGACACAGAACAACATTCAATATTCTTGTTTTGTCACCGAGTACAGCGAAAAGCAGCTCATACAGTCACATATGCTGGACATTAAGGAGGAGTGTAAATACTGCAGTTATGACAGAGTTAAATGTGTTCAGATAAAGAAAAATAGGACGAGAAGTCTATGGATCACGTTAAAATGACAATTAACGTGTGTGTATTTTTACACATTTATTAACACGTTTGCATTACTGAGAGCAGGAAAGAGACAGGCTGCACTGGTGAGCAGTATCTTCATAATATCGTTTAACTAAAATAAATGATCAACAAATGAATCTGTCTTGACAGTCTTTACAAGTGAAGACATTAACTACACACAATATGAGTTCCCAATTAGAAAAATACTACAAACTATAAAAAACTACTCATGAAAATACTTTAATCACAGACAAATCCAAATGCCCAACACAAGCGAGCTGCGCTGCAGACCAGTTTAGCTCAATGACGTATAATGTCTCAGACACCACCTGTAGTCCCGATTAGCAACTTGATAGCAACCGTCTTTTTACAGAAGCGGAACCGATTAAAAAAATCAAGAGCGTGCTGTAACTGAAGTGTTTTATGTCGTAGAATAAAACGTGAAAGTATTTTGAGTTTGTGTTAGCCACAGACCACATTTAAGCGCTTAAACTGAAATCCCATAAAAAAAAAACCCATTGACTTTGGGACGAGGGAACCGGAACTGCTAAAATGCTTACTCGCTTCCGGGTTTTGCATACAAATTGACGTCATAGTTCCCCCACTCTATATGGCAAATGAAGCCCCGCCTTCTAGTACAGGAGCCAATCACCATTCGCTATATACTGATGAATCTCAGGGGGAGGGGCTCAGTCCAGACGTGAGGTCCGGCAGATTTTGTGTGATTGGAACGTTTAGAAATGACACTAAAGATACAGGTGTTGTTTAATGTTATTGGTGATTCCTAATATGAAATTTAATCGTGAGCTTGGCAAGCGGTTTTGGAGAATTTGATGTTTGCCTGAGCACACTGTCCGAAGAGGTGTTTCAAAGATGGCCGCCAAGTGAAATGACTTGCCTTAAAGAGACTTTTGGTGCATCCGAAACCGCATACTTCCATACTATACAGTATGCTAAAATAAGTATGCGAGCCGAGTAGTATGTCTAAATTCATAGAATTCGAAAATCAGTATGCGAGAAGTGCCCGGATGACTTACTACTTCTGATGAAATTCTAAAGTGCGCATCCCATGCACGCTGCGCTATCCCATGATGCCCCGCGAGAGAATTCATGAATGGGAGTGAAGCGACGCAACTGTCGCAGGTGTGTCACGTGACCATAACAAAATGTAGGATGTAGTACGTCCAAATTCCATTCATACTTCTTACAGTCATACTGTATAGAACGTACTTTTCTAAAGGCCGAGTAGTACGTTTAAATTCAAATGCAGTGCCTACTAAGTAGTAGTAGGCGGTTTCGGACGCAACCGTCAGTTCCGTCCTGCTCTTTTGTTTATATTTCTATTGTTGTTGTGTTACCGTAGCAACAATAGGATCACCACAACCGATTAATTATTAAGTATGTTGGTTTGCTGGTTCAGAAACTCTACAGTATTTACTATAAACTGTTATAAAAAAATCATATGACACACACACACACACACACACACACACACTTGTTGTTTTCTGTGGCATCTCTGTGTCGGTGAGGTGTGTCTCATATCTGAGTTCTGTCATCTTACAGCTTCATTCCCACTGCTATTTTTAGATCCGGCTCGTATAGTAGAGGATGCCGAGGATTCTTTGCGCTTTTACTGTCAACAAACCGTCATTCAGACACAACTCACACATTTACATGCAGGCGCGCGCACACACACACACACACACACACACACACACA
>CAIGQZ010000643.1:5274256-5300707 GCA_903798205.1 Danio tinwini | reverse complement strand
CACACACACACACACACACACACACACTTTTTCTCTTTTTTTACACACACAAATACTCACACAGATGCATGCTAGCACGCACAAATGCACACACACACACACACGCACACGTGCTAGCAAACACTTCTCTCTTTTTTACACACACTCACACAAACACACACACACACATAGACACAGGCATGCGCACACACTCAAGCACACACTTTTTCTCTTTTTTTACACACACAAATACTTTACACATAAAAATTACACACAGATGCATGCTAGCACGCACACATGCACTTACACACATACACACTGGTATTGTTATGATGAGCTGCATCAGGAATAATGATCAATATTATTTCAACATCATTAAAACAGCTTTGTTCACTTGAGGAGCTTTCTTTTTTTTTCATGGGTGTCAAAACTAATTGTTTCTTCAGTGCACCGTGATGCACACACGGACAATTCGGTATCAGTTCAGTAAGGCCCAATCCCAATTCTACCCCTTAGCCCTTCCCCTTACCCCCCTCGTTTTGCACGTACCCGTGAAGGGGTAGAGATGTCCCAATTCTCTTTAGCTTGAAGGCGTAGGGCTAAAGGGAAGTGTAGATAGCCCTTCAAACGAAGATTTTTTGGAGAACTCAACGTTTTATTGAAAAGATATTATTCATATGTTTCCGAAATGATGTTTATCAGAGCAAGGTTTTTTTCACAGTATTTCCAATAATATTTTTCCTACTGGAGAAACTCTTATTTGTTTTATTTCAGCTAGAATTAAAGCAGTTTTTCATTGTTTTAACCCTTAAAAGTCTAGTGCTATTTTAGGATTTCCGCCTGGATTTTGCCTACCCAAATTTAAAAGCTTCCCAAATCCACATGCAGAGGTGTAAATGCAAAAATTTGGTATCATTTTAAAGAAAACCCTTTGAATTTTCATAAAACACTATTGAAAGTATTTAAAATAACTGTATATGTTGTCTGTGTTATAATAAACACCTAAAAAAGAGGTGCTTTTTCTAACATATATATAAACTCAAATTTGAAAGTGTACCTTTTAGGTTCTGTGTGGTCTCGGTTGCTGTAATTGTAATTACTCGGTTCCTGCACATGTCTGTAATCATAGGAAAAAAGAAAAATGTCTCTACCATAATCTATGCAAAAGTTATTGTATCCCAACTGATGAGAGGTGCTATACCATTTTTTAAATGTATTTTCTGCCTACCAAATTTTGAAAGCCTTCCATATCCAAATGCATTGCTATAAATGAAAATTTCCAGTGTAGTTGAATAGAAAACCCTTTGAATTTACACAAGAAACTGCTGAAAGTAATAAATAATATTTTATATGTTTTCTGTTCCACTTCAACATTGGCCGCTTTTTTATTTTTTGTTCTAAAATGCTTTTTTGAAAGGGTGTAGATTATCTATTTAGAGAATTTGGCTACTCCAGACATAATATGACAAAATATGACATGTAATATGACAAGATTATTGTAATTCAACTGAATACTGGGAAAATAACTTTTTGATCATTCATATTAAATAGTACATATTTGCTTCTGCTTAGTTTTAGATGATAATAACTATAGGAACATGAGTTTACATTACTTATTTTATCTCTTTTCCATTTTAGGCATCATAACATTATATCTAAATTAGTCAATAACTATAAGATATGAAAATTAACTAATGTTCAATACCCAGCTCGGGTATCCAGTATATTGTGTATTTAAGTGTAAATAACTTTTGTACAGTAAAATAAAAACCGAAGTGATCCATATGTGCATAAAATATAGCTTCTACACTCTCAAACGGAACCACTTATGGGGTGTTGCGCAACCCGGGACCTTTAAAAATTAAAGGGGAAGTCGATGACGTCACAGGACCCGCCATCGGATCCGCAAAGTTTGACTGGTTAAAACCATTTTAAGGTCAATATTATTATTTCTCTTACAGTTTTTCCCAATTGTTTACACACAATCATGTTGCCAGCACTGGCATGCATAATGTCAGCCGAATGTGGGCCATGCATGACAATGATGGCACTGCATGCATGATGGCAAACTACATTTGGGCCAGTTGTGGATGGGAGGTGTGTGGAGCAGTGAAGCAATTGTTCACATTGTTTAGGTAATATTAAGCTGGGTTATGGCTCAGTTTTTGGGGTTTCTGGTTAAAGGGAGGTGTTGATATGGTTAACCTACAGCTGAGAAACTGTACCAATAATAAACTGTTTTGGCCCAGTTCAGTTAAGGATAATAAATTGGCTGAGATTTGGGTCAGTTATGGCCCATGTGTGGCCCTTGTCTTTAATCCAGTTATGGGCCACTTCAGGACCGTCATTCTTTGCAGTACTTGGATCGAGGGAAATGTTATTGAGTGACCTGGAGCTGGGCCAGAAAACATTTGCTATGTGGGACAACATGTAACTGATGCACCGACCCCCTGAACTAAACATCAAGCTCAATTCCTGCTTTACACTCAAATTGCAGATTTAAAACACACTTTTGTCAAAACACGACACACAATTCTCTGCATTTAGCACAATCTTCATGCAGAAAATCTCTTGCTTTCACAAGTAAAACACACTGTCATGCACAAGTGTAAAGTCAGTTGTCCTACTTTGCATACTAACTCATCACATGGGTAAACACCCGTCACACATAATGGCAATTTAGAAATCAGAGCTCATCTCATATTCTCCATTTCTCAGTCCTATTGAGGAATTTTTTTCTGCCTGGGGATGGAAAGTGTATGACCCAAATCCACACTTTTTAGGTTTTTTTTACTGTAACTATTCTGTAAATGCTTCTGTTGATGGCATATGTAGACCACGTTATGTGCAACTTTGTGTTGGTTGAGATGAACACTGTGTACACTGTTTTTGTGGGAAAAATACAGTCAAATATACTATTTGGTACCGTGTATTTGTGTGTTTTGTGTAAAAATAATATTCTGAAAAATTTTACAATGCACTTCTGTAGGCCTGTGTACTGTCTGTAGTAAGTGTAACACTGAACAAAAAAGGCTCACAGTGAGTCATTATGATGAATGGAGAAGGAGTGGTCATAGTGTTTTACATTAAGCACATCAGTGATCAACTGCTTCTTATAAATGTCTACATGTGATGGTTTGTGTGTGTCATTTAAAAAAAACAAAACACCATTTTGTGAAGAAATCACATTGTTTTGAATGCAAAGTTTGGTTTGCAGGAGAATTGAAGGGTTTTGCCCAATGTGTTTGTGTGTTTTGTGATTTGTGTGTAGAGTTCTGACAATATGAGACATGCTTTCAGAAAATGTGTGTAAACAATTGGGAAAAACTGTAAGCAATATTTGTTTTCGATAGTCTACAGAACAAACCATCGTTATTTAATGACTTGCCTAATTAGCTGAACTTGCCTAATTAACCTAGTTAAGCCTTTAAATGGCACTTTAAGCTGAATACTAGTGTCTTGAAAAATAGCTAGTCAAATATCATAGATATTTACATTAGATGTCGCCTACTCTGTTGTTGTCTATTGGAAGGAATGCGTCAGTAGAGCCGCCATTTTAGTACAGGGTAGCGCTCCTTTGAAATGAATGCGAGACCAAGGTGCAGTAGAGGACTGTGGCCATCCAGAGCCAGAGATATATACACATATATCTATGATTGGGAGTTTTCCCGGTGGTCAGTATGCAAATATTTTTTTAAATAACGAAATTTTACATAATTTTTCTACATTGATGGATCAGTGACCGCACGGGCATTGCCAACAAAGAGCGTGTGTTTGTGTGCATGGAAAGGTATTATCCTCCCTCCCTGTTTAATTTGATCTAATCCGTGTCCTGAAACACACACCCTCTCCTGCTTTCACTTCTCATTCTAACGGATGGAGCGATTCGTTTGTGAATGTATTTGCGTTATAAATGACTCGTTTACATAGTCAACAATAATACGAAGTTTCTAGCACTGCAGCGTCTTGTTGTCATGTTTCATTTACATTGTTTGCTTATTTAATTCAACAGAACTAGCATAAGCCTAGATTTTAGTGCAAGTTGGTGCTATTTTGCCTTATGGTGAATGCAGTAAGTGTCTGTATTATCATCAATAACGTGACTTGTTGAGCACAAAGGTTCATAACATACAAAAACGTAAACAATGAAATCTTACATGAAATGTTCTGCCTTTATGCTTTGTTTTCTTTGTTTGCTCGTTACTACACCATGCGCAGCGCAAAAGTCCAGCATTTTCACATTGGCTTTCGTCTTAGCTAGTGCGGTTGAATGACATTTGTCCTGGGAGCACTGTACAAATGTGGCGGCGCTATTTATGAATGCTCAGGGTCCGTATGTGATATCTAGTGTATAGGGATGCTCATTTTGGTTTATTTTACCAACCGACAACTGCAGCTTGTTAACCGAATATTAACCGTTAACAGATAAATATTAATATATAAAAAAATGATTGAGGTTTCTATTTTTTGACACATTAAATATTTTAAAATACTGATTTATTTTAACATGCGAACAGCAGCATACAGAACATAACAGAACATCTTCAGGCACCTGCAGTGTTACAGCATAGAAAAACAGAATAAACTAAATAATAATAATAAAATGAACAGGCCTGCTCTAGATATTTTACACCTAAATGACCAATTTAGATTACAAAATGAAAACACTGACTGAATCCTTTTTAAGAGCCGGCATTTGCTGATTTTTCCAATCATGTTTTTTTTAACCGTCATATAAAAACATCAGGCTATTAAATCGATCGCTCCACTGAAAATATGCATTTGATTAATGCTTCATTGTTATTATTTCACAAAACCCCTTTTAACATTATAATAGAAGTCATTAGTTTAAAGATGATGTCATCATGACTTATTTCCTCCGTCTCATTCGCGATCAGCATCAGCGCTGGTTTGTGTCAACTCCTCTGTCAAACTGTGACTAGAAATATTCTTCTTTTATTTTGCTTCTTTGACTAAATACGTCTGTAGGCGCGTGTGGTTGCACGTGTTACCATCCCGCAAGTTAACAAATATGTGTTACACATCAGGGGCCGATCACATCGAACACGCTTTTCCGTTCCAAAAATGCGAGGTGCACCGCAGCACACTGCCTTTATGTTGACAAGAAAAAATAAGAGCGGTGCTATTTTTTATGTCACTATAGGACTGAATCAGCCGGTCTATTGTGCGCGAGTGTTGCTGTCCATGTTGTTATAATTGTAATATACAGAATAACATTGTGAAATCCATGATTTGTAGAGTAATATGCCTACAGCTCTGGCTAACTTGAAACTGCGACCACAAGTTTCTCCTCCATCATTAAAAAAATATCCGTCGCCCTGACAGCACAAATACTGCAGGCACCTCAACAGAAACCCTGCTCTGCTTTCATTTGATTGAAGAATGAAAAAGACGCGACTGACGTAGCACACTATTCTGCTCAGAGTTGAGTTTTATTTCAACCGCGAGCACACAGCGCGCAACAGCATAACGTGAGGCGCGCAGGGCGCACAAGCAGCGCGCAAAACAGTTAATAAACCATAAAAAAATGCCCTTCTCAATGCAAAACAGAGCGTTCATTCATCGGCCCCTTATACAGCCAAACTTTAAAAATATATAAAATAATATTTTCTAATCGTTTAACTGATACCATTAATCGCTTACAAACACACCCTTTCGGTTACCGGTTATTTTGAGCATCCCTACTAGTGTATATATCTATAGTCAAATATTATGTGCTGTCATCATGGCGAAGATAAAAGAAATAAGTTATTAATTATGTTTAGAAATGTGTTGAAAAAATCTTCATTTAAACAGAACTTGGGAAAATAGTATACAGGGGGGCTAATAATTCTGACTTCAACTGTATCTTCTGCTCATATTGTCAACTCTGTGTCTTCCATTGTGCAGCAAGTAATGCGTACCGCAAAGGAAGGAGCCGAAAGTGGACGGAAATTCTGCGTTTCCCTCACATAAATGAGTGCAAAGAGCTGGAGAACAGCATTGGTAAGAAACATTGAACATCTTTCTTCTTTTCAACGTTTTACACAACACTAAATTGAAACACTGTAAAAATTATTTCCTTTTATGTTGTGTTTTAAGAGTTAGTTCATCCAAAAAATGAAAATTCTGTTATTAATTACTCACTCTCGAGTTGTTACAATTCTTAGTTTATATTCAGAACACAAATGAAGATATTTTAGATGTAATCCTGGAGCTCTCTCATCCTCCATTGACAACAATAGTTCAAATAAGATCAAGTGCAAAAAAATGAACCAAAAGCATTGTCAAAACAGTCCATGTGTCTTCAGGGCCCGGTTTTTCAAAAGGTTTAGGTTAAAGTTGATCCGGATTTAGTAATCCTTTTTTTGCGATCCGTGATCACGTAATCCAGTTTACTTTTTGAGCCAGTTTTTCAAAGCAACATCGGATTGGATCAATCTGATCCGGATAGGAACTTTTCAGGATCACTAAATCTGGATAACCAGTGCTCAAACAGGATAGGAAATCCCAATGTAGAACTATAGATATGTAAAAGAGCAACAAGTAGAATAGCCAGTGTGAGGTCAATATAACTTTATTTTTATTTGAAATGAAAACACACACATTAAAAAAAGAAAAACAACAACTAAAAACTAAAAAAAAGTTTTGAATATAGATGTATTGAATTAAAAAAAGACTTAATGTCAAAAACTCCGCAATAATTTTAGACTTCCTCATCTGATGTGGAGAGACCAGCTTGTCTGAGCGTAACCTTTAGGAGGCAAATCTCAAGTAGCGTTGGTTTGCTGCAGTTTGGTCAGAGTCAGTTGTTCCTCTGCCAGATGAAGCTGTGCTTCTGCTCTTTCAGTCTCTTTTTGCAATTGTTGAAAATGATTTTAAAAATCTGTGATTGCCATTCTTTGCACTTTTTTGGTTATTCTGTTATCATTGCATGCATCACTAATAAATATTCTAAAAACAAAAATATTTTCCATTGTGATGAGTATATATATATATTTTAATTAATGACAGAATGAAATTTATTGTTTTTGGTCAATTTTGACAGCTGTTTGGGGGATTATTTTATGAGGCCAAACTCTTTCTACTTTGCTGTAGGCCTATACTGAAAGGCTGAATACGTTAAAGCCTACCTGATGGATAAACAAATACAATTAAAACCTTATGAATAAATAGGATCTCTTGTAAGATACTGCTGCATGATCCAAATATAGGATTATTTGAGACATTATTAAAGTTTTCATTACATTTTGAGCATGAAATCCAAGCTGAATCCACCCTTCTGATGGGATCAGTTTAATCCAGATTCTTTGGATCAAAGTGATCCAAATCCTACAAAAAAGGTCTGTAAAACCCAAACTAAAGGTTTGATCCGGATCAAAACCAAGATTGGATTATGTGATCTAATCTGATTATGTAATCCGTCTTTTCTTTTAAAAAAACCCATTTTCAAGATTTGATTCAATCCGTTATCCAAAATCCTAGTGGATTACTTTTGAAAAACCGGGCCCAGTAGTTAAACTGAAATCATGCAAGCTCTAAGAACACTGCACAAAAAATGTGGTGTGTGTTTACTACAGGCATTACAACACACACTGCAGGCCAAAGTGAACCAAATCGGATATTTTTGCACATATGTGTGGCTCAAATCAGTTTTTTTTTGTAAAGACAAACTGAACAGCACAAACCGGATGGAATCTGATCCTTTAAATAACTTTGAATGTGGTATTAAAAGCAGATAAATACTGATCTGATGGTTTACAATATGACCACAGTGTGAATGGTTTTATTTGTTCTTACATTTTCAGCAGTTAATGCGTCCAGTGGTGGTAAGAGTACAAAAAAATCTGTTACTTGGCAAAAGTTTGGTGCAAGTAGATTAAAAGTATTCAAAACACTAACTAAAAGTATGAGTAAAAAGTAGCCCTTCTAAAATGTAGTAAATATAACGCTGTGAAAATTAAAAATGTAGCTTATATTCTGATTACGTACCCTTATATACATTTCTGGAGAGCGCCAAATCCAGCCCAGGAGGTACGTTTGTTTTGCAGTTTTTGTCTTTGCGAATCCACCAGAGGCCGCTGTGTACGCTTTTTCAGATCTCAAATTTCTCTCATGAGTTCCATTCACACTGTTCTCACGTACATCCACCAGAGGCCGCTGTCGACTGACTGATTTTTTGGCTTTTGTTTTTGTCTTACCCGCTTTCTGGAACCGTTCGTTGCCAGACTCAACCCTATTGTCGCGGTCAACTCCACTCTGCGTCTCAAATCCTCCGATGTGCGCAAACTGGTAACAGTGGAAAAGCCGTCCACACGGAGGTAAGAGATCAGCTGGTAACATCAAAGGGAACGGCGTCATACCACCCCGCAGTGTTCTGTTTAAAGATGGAATGCAGCGATACGTACTTTTGGCTACATAATTTGTGATCTCCAGAAATATATACAGGGGTATGTTTTCAGAATGAGCCTATGTTGCTTATATCAGTGCCATTTTCTTTTAAGGTGTTTCTAATGGGGCGTTCACACCAGATACGGCTTGCTTGAATCCACACGTGAGTTCAGCTGCGCTCTCATAGCGGAAAATTAAACGGAAAATGAAAACAAAACCTTCGTTGCAGCACATTTATTAACACAACACTTCTTCTTCCACTTGGTTTGGCAACACAACGTGGCGTCTCTCTGCCGTCTGAACACTGTAACAGGTAAAAACTTTCTTTCGAAGCTATCTTGCATATTAATGAAGTTGCACCTCTTCACAATAGAGCGCGCTGATTGGTTTGAGCCAAGTCTTTCAATTAATTAATGCCGCACACTCAAAGACGTCACAATGTACTCGCAGGTACAGACATCCACTCTCCACGCTGGAATACACACAAGTATCTAATCGCCGTGATGCAGCTTAAAAAATTAGTTTTAAACCGGAAGAACGAATTTGCTCAAAATAACGCAAAAACAACCAAGTTTCACTTTTTAGTGCGATATATGTGTCCTCATAGTGTTTATAGCAGCGTAGGACACATATATGACTGTCAACAGCTCAAAAAATTTATTTTGGTGTTTCGTGACCCTTTAATGCTCAGGGGTGCGTTTCCCAAACAACCACGTAACTCGCGGCTGAACTACCATAGTGCGATGCATTGTTTGGCAAAAGAACGATGTAGTGACGAGTGTTTCCCAAAACTCGTAGTTTTGTTTGTCGCAGATCCATCGTTTGAACCACGTTAGTTATAACATAAAACGTCCATAATGATGCTTCAAACGGGGTGGAGTAACTCCTTTAGAGAACAACCCCACATCATTTTTATTTTACACAAACACGCATTTAAAATAAAATCCAATATTTACACTCGTTTTCCATATTAATTGAAATATATGTAAATGGCACATATAGAGCCTGTGTTTGCTTTACTAATATTATTGAGAAGTTGAACATTACATATTCTATTCTAAACCATAAAGTCACGTACAAAAGCTAACACTATTCTAATATCATATATAAATCATATAAATAAATAAATAATAAGGCTTTTTATTATTATTAGTATATTTACTTTAATAATAATATTAATAATATTAATGATTATTATTATTATTATAGAATATTGTTTATTTATAAAAAAAAATACAATTTGACACATGCCAACCACAGCAGAAAGTTCTAACCAACAGACCCATGTCATATACAGTAGAGATGCTTAATAAATAACCCACTATAAAATAAAAGAATTAACGTGTGCTATGTTTTTTATTTTCACAAGCTTTGGAGATGTACATAATTTTAAATATACCTATAGCTTTCGCCATGAGGCTGTGTTAAAAATGACATCAATGTTTTCAAAGTGAACTTCAAAGGGAGCACAATTGTAAACATGAAGATCGCTAAAACTGAACTGTAATAATACTTTGAAAGCAAATTACACCTATGAGAGATTAACTTAATGCTTTTTTTTATTTTAAACAATTCCAACTTTGAATGGTAGAATGTTCTAAATGAATAGGGCATAGGGGGGATAAGTGGGAATAGAACATAGCCAGGAGCTCCAGAGGTGTCGTTTCAAGTGTTCAAGTTTGCAACACAGTTTGCAAATGCTCGTTGTAACGATGGAGTCGGGAAACAGCAAATCAATGAACTATGTTTGTAACGACAAGACTTGCGACTTTAGTTGGCTAACGATGGTTTTAGGAAACGCACCCCAGGTTACGACCTTTGACCTCTGCCTAACAAGCTATAAAAAGTGTTTAGCAGGTGGTGCTGTAAACCAAGCTCCTGCAGCTCTAATAGAATACATGCAGTTTGAGTGAAAACGTAACATTGTAGTGCATTTAATGATTGTTAGTTTAGTGCTGAAATTATAGTGGCCTCATGACAATCATGTTTTTGACAGATTTATGACAAGTTACACTCACCGGCCACTTTATTAGATGCACTTTACTAATACCAGGTGGGCCCCCTTTTGCCTTTAGAACTGCCTTAATCCTTCGTGGCATAGATTCAACAAGGTACTGGAAATATTCCTCAGAGATTTTGCTCCATATTGACATGATAGCATCACGCAGTTGCTGCAGATTTGTCGGCTGCACATCTATGATGCGAATCTCCCGTTCCACCACATCCCAAAGGTGCTCTATTGAATTGAGATCTGATGACTGGGGAGGCCATTTGAGTACAGTGAACTCATTGTCGAGTTCAAGAAACCAGTCTGAGATGATTCACGCTTTATGACATGGTGCGTTATTCTGCTGGAAGTAGCCATCAGAAGATGAGTACAGTGTGGTTATAATGGGATGGACATGGTCAGCAACAATACTCAGGTAGGCTGTGGCGTTGATACAATGCTTAATTGGCACTAATGGGCCCAAAGTGTGCCAAGAAAATATCCCCCACACCATTACACCACCACCACTAGCCTGAACTGTTGATACAAGGCAGGATGATCCATGCTTTCATGTTGTTGACGCCAAATTCTGAGTCTACCATCCAAGTGTCACAATGGAGACTCATCAGACCAGGCAACTTTTCTTCAGTCTTCTATTGTCCAATTTTGGTGATCCTGTGTGAATTGTAGCCTCAGTTTCCTGTTCTTAGCTGACAGGAGTGGCACCCTGTGTGGTCTTTTGCTGCTGTAGCCCATCTGGCTCAAGGTTGGACGTGGTGTGTGTTTAGAGATGCTCTTCTGCAGACCTCGGTTGTAACTGTTGCCTTTCTATAAGCTGGAACCAGTCTGGCCATTCTCCTCTGACCTCTGACATCAACAAGGCATCAACTGCCGCTCACTGGATATTTTCTCTTTTTTGGACCATTCTCCAGTTGTGCGTGAAAATCCCAGTAGATCAGCAGTTTCTGAAATACTCAGACCAGCCCGTCTTGCACCAACAACCATGCCACTTTCAAAGTTAAATCCCCTTTCTTCTCCATTCTGATGCTCGGTTTAAACTGCAGCAGATCGTCTTGACCATGTCTTGATCATGAGTTGCTGCCATTAAACTGACTGATTAGAAATTTGCGTTAACGAGCAGTTGGACAGGTGTACCTAATAAAGTGTCCAGTACGTGTATGTTGTCTTGATATAAAGTTATCATTTTTAAAACATCTCAAACAATGTCATTTTTGCATTTTAAATAGCAAATGACACTTAATGGCAGCTGAAGCTTGCATAAAAACACATTCATTTCATAACACCCTATTACGCAGTTAATTCGGACAAATTGTTACAACTGTTAACCTTGGTAATACCCCCCAAAAACCATTAAATTGAGTGGTCAAGATTTGACAATGTTTTTGAATGCCTTGGGACTATTTCTGTCTATGGAGGATGAGGTAACTCAAGGATCTCATGTAGCATATCTTATTTTGTGTCCTTAATATAAACAAAGGGATTGGAACAATATGAGGGCAAAAACGAATTGCATAATTTTTGCTTTTGGGCTAATCAGGAATGTGCTGTATTATTTTCTGTCTTCCAGAGCGAGACTATTACAGCCTGTGTGTGAATCAGCCCATTGGAAAACAACTCTTCATGCTTTTCTGTGCTACTAATTTTGAGCTGCAGCATTTAATTGACCTCTTGGATGAAATGGTATGATCTTCTGTCTAATACATGTTTAAAGGTGTTTGTATTGCTGCTCGATATTTTGTTTCATGTGATTTATTATTAGTTTTTTCACTTATTTAGGCTTTTGAATTGCATTATAGGACCTTGACCTTTCCTTCAAAAACATTTGATGTTGAAAAGTTTTAAAAACTGACTTTTATTGACATTTTTATTAGTTTAAAGTGATTTTATTGTCTCGGTTGGTGCTGTATATTTGGTGCTGTATAGATTTACACTACCTGACAAAAGTCTTGTCGCGGATCCCAGTTGTAAGAGCAACAAATAATAACTTGATTTCTAGTTGATCATTTGGAAAAGTGGCAGACGGTCGATTTTTCACATGAATCATCTGTTGAACTGCATCCCAATCATCACAAATACTGCAAAAGACCTTCTGGAACCTGCATGGACCCAAGAGTCTCACAGAAATCAGTCAAGTTTGGTGAAGGAAAATCATGGTTTGGGGTTACAGCATCAGTAGGATAGCGCTACTTCTCATACTTCAGCCTCCACATCAACCTTCCTGAAAGCAAAGAAGGGGCTCCAGGATTGGCCAGCCCAGCCACCAGACATGAACTTTATTGAGCATGTCTGGCGTAAGATGATGGAGGAGGCATTGAAGATGAATCCAAAGGATCTTGATGAACTCTAGGAGTCCTGCAAGAACGCTTTATTTGCCATTCCAGATGACTTTATTAATAAGTGATTTGAGTCATTCAGAGATGTATAGATGCAGTCCTCCAAGCTCATTATGGAGTCAGACACAATATTCATTCTGTTTCCACTGCAGCATGACTTTATATTCTATACTGGACATTATTTCTGTTCAGTGACAAGACTTTTGTCTAAGCAAAGTCAGACCTTACTGTCCTAATTAAATCATTATAAATCAAGGCATGATCATATTTTATTGTGGTCAAATAAATATAAGCCACTTCTGATACCAAATGATCAACTACAAGTCAAGTTATTATTTGTTGTTCCTAAAACTTGAATAGGCGACAAGACTTTTGTCAGGTAGTGTACTTTACTTTCATGTTTGTGAACACTAAATCTTTTTGTTTTTGCAATGAAATTACGCAGCACCTGAAAATAGTCCCTAGCTAGTGCTGCATAATATCAGCCATGGTACAGCAGCAAAGACTCTTGACTATTACGCCAGAATGAGAGTATAGTTCCTAGCCATACTGAACCAGAAAATAGCAACTTGTCATTTTTTTCATTGATTTTAATATACAATTTATTTGTAGAAAAATGATTAAACATTTTTTTTTATTTTGAGTGAGATGCTAATGGTCTAATCTGATTCAATGATTTATGCTAAGCTAAGCTAAACGTTTTTTCTGCCAGACTGAATGATCAGAGATCGACTGAATGAATTCAAAAATGGTAAAACTCTAGGAGAGTAATAAACTCTAGGAGATATAAAATGAGATATAAAATGAGCCAATTTCTAAAAAATAAAAAAGTAAATAAAAAAAGTGGAGTGTTCCTTTAAGGTGTACTTACTACAGTGTTACTATTCATTTAACTACTCAATAATATTAATTAAATACATGTACTTGCTTAGGGTTAGAATGCAGGTTTAGTTGCATGGAAATTATGCGTAATTAATTGCAATTACTCTGGTAAATAATGCATGAAACGTGTATAACAAGGATACCTTAAAGTGAAGTGTTACCGCAGTTTGTTTGTGTATGTCAGTGAAAACTCTTTTTATGCTCTTCAGGCGAAATATGAGGTCACGACAGATGACCAGAAAAAAAAGTATCGCGAGAAACTCATCAATAAATGTAAAACCTCACAGGTCTGTAGACTTTCATTCACTCATGCATTCATTCATTCAGTTTCCTTTGACTTAGTCCCTGATTTATCAGGGGAATGAACCGCCAACTACATTTCGTTCATTTTTAATTATAACTTACTACTGCAGTTGCAAGTGCTTTAAAGTAGTGTTTCCCAACCTTGTTCCTGAAGGCACACCAACAGTACACATTTTCAACCTCTCCCTAATTAAACACATCTAAATCAACTCATCAGAACATAAGAAGAGACTCCAAAACCTGAAGTTAATGGGTCAGATAAGGAGGACATCTAAAATATGTACTGTTGGTGTGCCTCCAGAAACAGGGTTGAGACACTGCTTTAAAGCGTTAGTTCACTTAAAAATACAAATTCTGTTATTAATTACTCACCCTAATGTTGTTACAATCTCCTGAGACCTTTGTATATATTCAGAACACAAATGAAGATATTTTAGATGAAATCCTGGAGCTCTCTCATCCTTAAACTGTAAAACTGTTTTTAGTTTTTTGACACACAAAAGTGTTCTTGGAGCTTCATATTATTATCATTAAGGGAAAACAAAATACAATACTACATAGCCCTGTGTGAAAAAGGGATTTCCCCCTAAACTGAATAACTGGTTGGGCCACCCTTAGCAGCAACAACTGCAATCAGATCATTTTTGATAACTTTCACAAGTCTGATACAGCGCTGTGGAGGAATTTTAGCCCACTCATCTGTGCAGAATTGTTGTAATTCAGCCACATTCGAGGGTTTTCGATCGCATTTCAAAGGTCATGCCACAGCATCTCAATTGGATTCAGGCCAGGAGTTTGGCTAGGCCACTCCAAAGTCTTCATTTGTTTTTCTTCAGCCATTGAGAGCTCTCTCATCCTTAGTAGTTCAACTATAATCATAAGAAGTTCCAAAAACATTGTGGGCCCTATCATACACCCGGCGCAATGTGTGTTTGTCACTACGTGTTGCTATTTTCAGACCAGCGCAACAGTAATTTTCCTGTTTTCCGACGAGTTGTTTTAATAGTAAATCCATTTCCGCCACTTTGTGGACTCATTGGTGTTCCGGTCTATAAAAGAGGTGTGTTAAGGCGCATTGTTGGCGTGTTGGCTATTTGAGAAATAGAAAGCAGTGAAAAAAGACCTGAAAGCAGGTCTAATGTCCAGCGCAGAGCACGTTAGTTGTGCACCTCACTTACGCATTGCTTAAAACGCACAGGATGAACAGCAATAAGCAAATATCTTTACAAATGAAAAAGAATTAAAGGACAAAGGATCTTACAAAAATTATTACTTTCTACATAAATATAAAAACTACTGCCTCCATGCCTTCTTCATCTCAGGCGGCTTTTTCAGTTTATTCACGACAACTTGCTTTTGTATGTTATTATTATTAACAGTATTATTGTCACGATCACCAGCGATCTACAACCAGAGATCGCTGGTAAACACTCTCCCATCCACATGAACTACAAATCTGCCATGTTCATGAACTACATGTTCAGTCATGCCACACACACACACCTGATGCTAGTCACCAGGGATAGTCCATGTAATCAGTTTGTGAGCAGCTTCAGCTGTGTGTTTGCAATCACTGGTGACTTGCATCAGGTGTGTGTGTGTGGCATGACTGAACATGTAGTCCATGAACATGGCAGATTTGTAGTTCATGTGGATGGGAGTGTGTTTACCAGCGATCTCTGGTTGTAGATCGCTGGTGATCGTGACAATTATTTATTATATGCATATTTATATTTGTTTTATTAAAAACAAGCTTAGATTTGTCCACCTGTCAGGTTTTGGACCATATGGGGCATAGGATTTTTTGACCCCACTTCATTATTATTGCTCATTCATTTGTTTGCTGGAAATTAGAACAGATTTTAGAAATAGTTTTGAAACAAATCTTTGCGCTTAACAAACAAAATTAATCATGTAGGCTAATGGATGTCTTCAGTGGAGTGAGTTTCCACCATTTCCTTATCCACGAAAGAGAGAAAGTGAAAGTAAAGAGGCTGAACGGAGAAGGCTGGTTCTTTATCCTCGCGCTGTAGATGCTCTGTTTAACTGTTTTCTCACTAGTGAAGAGTTCAGTTTTTTCACTTACAAAATGTGCCATGTTAATAGCAAATGAGCCATGGTGCGACACAACTGACTCTTTAAGGGAATGGGAGATGAGACTTTGATTGGTTTAATGCACATTCAAAACACACCCATAACTCATTAAGAGAATAAGCACAACCCTGTTAGACCATGCGCCAGGAAGCAGAGCATATTTTTCCATCCTTTAAATAGCAAAAGTGGATTCGGACACGCCTTTAATGCTTTTGCGCCCTGTGCTTTAAACTTTGCGCCTAGATAGTTAAAATAGAGCCTATATAAATAAAGCCTAATATAACTTAGTTCGCCACAACATCATATTAGGGTGTGCATTCACAACAGGCAGTTGCATGTTGTGCTGCTGACTCTAATGGCAATACGTCGTAGTGTCTGTAGTAAACGTGTAACCTGACCTGAAGTAGGTGAGAAAAATTGGGTGAACAAAGTTGTTTTTGTAATATTTTGGACTTTTCTTGGAGCTTCATATCATTATTTGAACCACTGGAGTCACATGGACTGTTTTTGATACATTTATTTGGCCTTTGAGCATTAGATGTGCATGTCAATTTGGGATGGGAGAGAATCTACAATATCTTATTTTGTGTTCTGAAGACCATTCAGAGCGAGTAAATCATTTTTATTTTTGGATGAACTAATCCTTTAGTGTGCCCAAATCTAAAGAGAATGAGCTGGATTAGTGTTTGGTAATGTATTTGCCACAGTGTTTTAATAGCGTTTCCCCAGGACATGTTAACATGTTATGTATGTGTTCAGTTCTCTAGGGTGCGAGAGATGATTCATGAAGAAATTCAGAAGTGCGGCTGTGACCCAGAAGATTTCAGCAACTGCCAAAGGTCAGTTCCAGATGCTTGCTTACACTAGGCTTATCAAATGCAGTGTTGGGGAGGTTACTTTGGAAATGTAATAGATTAGAGATTACAAATGACCCTATTCAAAATGTAATAAGTAGTGTACCTTTTCAGTTACTTTATAAAAGTAATGTAACTGATTACATCTGATTACCTTTTGATTACTTTTAAGTTTCTAATGGATATTTACTACTAAATCATTTTCAAGCGTTTATACCAAGCAGGTGTGACCTTACAGTAGCTCTGTTTACTGTTAGAATGTCAAAATCTTTCATCACTTGAATTAAGATTATTTTAATTTAATTTTGAAGTACAGCCATCACAAAACCAGACCTTAAAACACAAACATTGTTTACTGTTGGTACAAAATCTAAATTGTAGTTAGTTGTGTAGGGTGATTTTTGTGGCATTTGCAATAAAAAATATATCTAAGCTATTTTTGCGATTTTCATTTTTACATTTCTTTCTTATGGGGGAGTCATGAACACTCACTGTAACTGAGGCGAGTGAGGCCAGCAGTTCTTTGGATGTTGTTGTGGGGTCTTTTATTCAATTCATCTTTTATTTCTATAGCAATTTTACAATATAGATTGTGTCAAAGCAGCTTCACATAGACCATTATATTAAATTGAAACTGTGTCAGTCCAGTTTTCAGTGTTGAAGTTCAGTTCAGTGTGGTGTTTTGTAACCTCTTGATTGAGTTATCGCTGCACTCTTGAGGTCACTTTAGTCAGCCGACCACTTCTTTTACTCACTTTATGAGTTTCCTTCTTCTGATGAGCACAAAAGCCGATATTTTCAGTCGATTCGTATGTTATCCCTAGATTGAATGGGTGTTATCAGTAGTTGTCAGCTGATAGATATGGGCCAGTAGGCGCCTTCATCCATCCATACGGTTAATCAGCTGTAGATCAAATAAGGCTGCAGCCGGACGTTAACAAAAATTATTTTAGTCATTCCCTCATATTCTTTTCGGCTTAGTCACTTTACTAACCTGGGGTCACCACAGCGGAATGAACCACCAACTTATCCAGCATATGTTTTACGCAGCGGATGCTCTTCCAGCCGCAACCCATCACTGGGAAACATCCATACACACTCATTCACACATATACTCTACGGACAGTTTAGCCTACCCAATTCACCTATAGCGCATGTGCATGTGAAACCGGAGCACTCGGAGAAAACCCATGCCAACATGAGAAAAACATGCAAACTCTACACAGAAAAGCCAACTGACCGGGTCTCAAACCAACAATCTTCTTGCTGTGAGGCGACAGCGCTTCCCACTGCGCCACTGTGCTTAATGAGAATTATTTATTCAATTTCCCATTAATTGTATTTTTTATTAACATCTACCTCTAACCCAACCGTCACAGTAATGTTAAAACAGATCTGGATCTGGAGTCTTCTCTATTAGTATAGCCGATTAACCATGTGGATGAATGATAACAGCCATTTGAGCCTATCAGTAGGCGCAGAAGGCCCCTTCTGGCCCATATCTATCAGATAACCATTGATAACGTCCATTCAATTGAGTGATAACATTAAAAGCAGGTGATATTTTGAAGAATGCTAAATGATGGCATACATTAACTTCCATAGTAGAAAAAAAATATGGAATTCAATAGTAGCCACTTATCAATATTGTAATCACTATGTCTCTACTACATGTGATGGTGTAATAAAAGCTATCTTTTCCATGTTAAAAGGAGTTTTTGTCCAAACCATCTACGACAGCGTTGCCTAAAATTTATATTTTAGAAATGGTTTCTATTTCTGCGACGTCACGGCTGAACAACAGCATAAACTACTATGACAATGACCACCCCAGGTACTGATTATGGGCTTTATTCAACATTAAATGCTGCAAATGTCAGTTTGAACACTGTTGTACATGACATTTATTCCCATACTGAAATACTGAATTTATTGCCACACTGAAAGCGGAAGCAGATTGTTCACCTCAGAGCTTGAAAATAAAATAACTAGACGTAGATCTGAACAAGTGATGGGTGAATATATGATGACAGAATTTTCAAGTGTTGGATTGTGCTCCGCAAATATGAAGTGTCGCATACAGTTGAAGTCAAAATTATTCACCCTCCTGGGAATTTCTTTTTCAAATATTTCCCAAATGAGTCAGGAATTTTTCCCAGTATTTCCTATTTTTTTTTTCTGGAGAAAGTCTTATTTGTTTTATTTCAGCAAGAATTTTTTTTAAAAGCATTTTAAAGTCAAAATTATCAGCCCGCTTAAGCAATATTTGTCAGATTATCTACAGAACAAACAAACCATCATACAATGACTTGCCTAATTAACCTAGTTAAGCCTTAAAATGTCACTTTTTACACTGTATAGAAGTGTCTTGAAAAATATCTAGTCAAATATTATGTTCTGTCATCATGACAAAGATAAAACTAATCAGTTATTGGAGATTTGTTATTAAAACTATTATGTTTAGAAATGTGTTGAAAAAATCTTCTCTCCGTTAAACAGAAATTATGGAAAAGGTCATGCTAAGTCATGTGCTGGGGTTTTTTTGCAGTGCGCTTCATGAGTATCTGAGTGGAGCTCCATTCGCAGAGTATCAGAAAAGCATGTACTTTGACAGATTCCTGCAGTGGAAGATGGTGGAGAGGTAAGTGTGCCATTTCTGGATCGTTTTTCAAAAATTATTTCCTTCAGAAATGTTTGGATGAGAATGTGAGTCTCCTTCACCTCTGCAGACGCCCAGTCACTCAAGACAATTTTCGAGAATACAGAATTTTGGGAAAAGGTGGTTTTGGAGAGGTAAGACCAAATTATGGAGAGGTAAGACCAAACGAATCAGTTTGGTCTTTAATAACATTCTCAATGTTAGTGTAAATACTATATAAATATACAGTTTAGGTCAGAATTATTCGCCCTCCTGTGAATTCTTTTCCAAATATTTCCCAAATTATGTTTAACAGTGCAAGGAGTTTTTAGCAGTATTTCTTTTTTCAAGAGTTCACACTTAGATATTGCTTGATGCTATTAGCAGGTTTGGCATGCTTTCCCGGGAGAGAACCCTGAGCTCGGAGATAATTGAGCCCAGGGCTCCCGCCTGGTTGATTGAGCATGTAATGGCTCGTTTCCACTGAGTGGTACAGTACGGTACGGTTCGGGTCGGTACTGGTCACCTTTATCAGGCTTGCGTTTCCACTACAAAGGGTACCCTGTTGGTGGGCGTGGTGTACTAAAGAGAGTTTCAGTCTACGTCATTCTCGCTCGAATAAATGTCTACAGTAAAGCTGTACAGGTCGTTCACATTATATGGGAAGCTCTTCTAACAAAACAGATGCTTTAAACACATTAATACTTGTTTATAAATGTTTATTACTAACATTTCTATGAACATGATTTGATTATAACTGCAGATCAATGACAGTGTGAAATAGCCTACTGTAACGTCTGTGATTATATAAAATAAATAAATAAATGCAACATATATGAACACATACAGACCCTTACAGTCTCCGATATGTTACCACTTACAGATAAACTACACACAGCAGACATTAAGTCCTTATTTGAGTTAAAAAATAACACGCAACATATACAGTAGCCCACGGTCAGAGCAAACCTCTCATCTGTGTCTGTAATCTTCAGCAGCACATGTAGTCTCTGTTAGAGAGTAAAACCGTCAAAGGTAGTCCAAAAGGTGATGATAAACATGGCAGTTTGTTCAGGTTGCTGAAACTATTTGCTCCTGTGTTTTGTTGGGCTTCTCCTTTTTTCAGCGCTTCACTCTCGCGTTTGTCTTTTTCTTTCTGAATGGATCAGATGTCGAAGATGCTTCATTAATCACACGTCATTATCATCAAACAAGAAGTTCATTATATCAAATCTAGACACGATCGTGAGCTCCCTGGAGAAAGCGAAAACCACTCGCACTTTTAGACGGCCTCGTAAAACAACAACAGGACACGGCAGATTCTTGGCTTTGTGGCTGTTTATCAAGACAACGACAAGGTTTGTTTTGAGCCCGGGTCATCCATGGATCGTTATTATATGCATATAGTTGTCTCGGTTGTGTATTTAAAAACATGGCGGCTCCATTGTTTTGATTCTGGCTAGCTCCACGAGATCGTGACGTATCTCTGTAAACCAATCAGCGTTCAGCTGCGCGTGTAGCTCCAGCTTTTGGTACCCTTTCTCGTCTTTGGTAACCATTCGAAAGGGTGCCGAAAAAGTGGTATGGTATGGTTCGGTACGCTTTTGACAGTGGAAACGGCCATAAAAGCGTACTGGACCGAACCGTACCGTACTGTACCACTCAGTGGAAACGGGCCATAAGGGGAGTACGAGATCAGGTAGTTCTCGAGAGCTCTCCCTGGAAAAGGAAGAAAGGAGGAGAAGGGGTGGATGGGGGGTTTCTTCGGAAAATGAAGATAAGGGAGTAATTTTGCTAGGCTACTAATAGTGAGTTTGGATTAATCTGATTGGCTAACTAATGATTGTAGATGAGAGACCAGCTGCGGTCAATCATATTAAAATCAATCATCTCAAAATTATTTTGTGAAACTTCACATATTTTTTTCTTCTGGAGAAAGTCTTATTTGTTTTATGTCAACTAGAATAAAAGCAGTTTTTAATTTTTTGAAAACCAATTTAAGGTCAAAATTATTAGCCCCCTTAAGCAATATTTGTTTTGGATTGTCTACAGAACAAACCACTGTTATACAATGACTTTGAATGAATTATCATAACTTGCCCAATTAACCTAGTTAAGCCTTTAAATTGGCCTTTTAAGCTGAAAACTAGTATCTAGAAAAAGATCTAGTCAAATATTATTTACTGTCATCATGGCAAAGATAAAATAAATCAGTTATTAGAAATGAGTTATTAAAACTATTATGTTTAGAAATGTGTTGAAAAAATCTCTCCGTTAAACAGAAATTGGGGAAATAATATACAGAAGGGCTAATAATTCTGACATTATCTGTACATTACATCTCATCACCAGTTGTTTCGGTGGTGTGTTTATCGCAACATAGGCTCATTCTGAAAACATAGCCCTGTATACATTTTAGGAGAATGTGGATTATGTAGCCAGAGGAATGTATGGCTGCATGTTGTCTTTAAAACCAATGCTGGGCGGTATGACGCAGCTCCTTTTTGCGCTTACCAGCTGTCCGCTTACCTCCGTGTGGACTGCTTTCTTGCTGTTACCAGTTTGTGTAGCAGCTCGATTTGAGATGTAGAGCGTAGTGGACCACGACAACGAGTTTCAAAAAGAGTTTCCGGCAAAGAACAGTTCCAGAAAGCAAGTTAGACAAAAAGCCAAAAATTAAAACAAAGAAGTAAATAACAGGGTGAGAATGTGGTAAAATCTGAGAGCGTGGTAAAAATCAGGCGAGGGCTTTTCTCTTTCTGGATTGCTTTTTAAAACACTGTCAGTTGGGAGATGAGGAGGGTGGAGGAATCGGTCAGTCAGTCAGTCAGTCAGTCGACAGCAGCCTCTGGTGGATCTGCATGAGAACAGCTGGCACTCACGAGTGAAATTTGAGATCTGAAAAAGCGTACACAGCAGCCTCTGGTGGATTCACGAAAACAAAAACTACAAAAAAAACTAAGCTCCTGAGACGTATTTAGCGCTCTCCAGAAATGTGTATAGGGGTACGTAATTAGAAAAAGCCTGGGTTGGTTTATAAGTGTAACAAAGCTGCAATGTGTTAGTACTTACAACATTAGTTCATTAACACACTGTGTATATACTAATGAAATACGGTAGCTTACCGTAAATTCAAATGTTTCTTTTATGGCTTCTACTGTATCTTTAACTGTAAAATACTGGCAACCACAGCTTATTTGGTCTCAAATTATATTTCTTCAGATTTCCTTTCTGTTTTTTTTTTTTTAAAGGTGTGTGCATCTCAGTCCCGAGCATCAGGGAAAATGTACGCATGCAAGAAACTGGTGAAGAAACGGGTTAAAAAGCAAGGAGGGGAAAAAATGGTCCTCAAAGAAAAACAGATTCTGGAACGAGTCAACAGCAGATTCGTGGTGAGAATTATAAATATTATCAGCAAGTGTTTGATGTAAATGATCATGCTTAAATAACTATTATTGATGCTTGGCTGAATCTCAAAAAAAAAAAACAATCAATAACATGTCAATATGATCATCTATGATCATGATACATACAAGGCGGTGCGGTGGTGCAGTGGGTAGCACTGTCGCCTCACAGCAAGAAGGTCGCTGGTTTGAGCCTCAGCTGGGTCAGTTGGCATTTCTGTGTGGAGTTTGCATGTTCTATTGGCGTGGGTTTCTTCCGGGTTCTCTTGTTCCCCCACAGTCCTCAGCTCTGCGTAAAACATATGCTAGAATGAGGTGGCAATTTGGAATACAGCAAGAAAGTGTCTGGTGCATATGGGGATGAAAACCGTGTCTATATATTTGATTATGTGTGATTTAAATGTGTTTGTTTTCACTTGTATATGTCAGGTGAGTTTAGCCTACACTTATGAGACAAAAGATTCTCTCTGTCTGGTGCTGACGGTGATGGACGGAGGAGACCTGGGCTTTCACATCTATAAAATGGGCAACGAAAATCTGGACCAAAACAGAGTCCAGTTTTACGCCGCTGAGGTCCTGTGCGGCCTGGACCATCTGCATAAACACTCTGTCGTTTACAGGTGGGCCTCAGTTTGACCTGACACACTTTGCAGACATCTACCTGTGATAAAGTGTCAAATAGATGCAGCCTGTTCTCTAATTAGTTTTTTTTTATATTATTATTATTATCTCGGCTAGGGATTTGAAGCCAGAGAACATTCTGCTGGACAACGAAGGTATGTGCACTTCCCTGTTCAGCAAGAGACGTTAACTGCTCAGTCGAGATCTGTCACATTCCCTTCAGCCTCTCACATTTCCCTTCACTTACTATTTTTAGCATAGTCAAACTTAGATCCCTTTATACACAAGGAAACATTTCTTCAAAAGTGCTTTCATTATCATCAAGGAAATCAAAGCACTTCAGGGCATGACAGTGATGTTGGCGCTGAAAACTTGCACATTTGTTTGGTTTTTCCTTTTTTAAGTCAAATGAGCTGAGAAAAGTTTCATCATTCTTATAAATATATTATTGATAATATGTACAGTTGAAGTCAAAATGATCAATTTTTCACAGTATTTCCTAAAATATTTTTTTCTTCTGGAGAAAGTCTTATTTGTTTTATTTCGGCTAGAATTAAAGCATAATTAGTATTTTTGTATATGCAAAAATCTCCAGAGACAAGTTTATAAGCTCATTTAGAACCCTATGATTTACCCCTAGAATGAAAAGATCTGTTTTTAATCTTATTTGGAAGGGTCATGAATATTAATGAGCTACACTACCTGACCAAAGTCTTGTCGTCGATCTCAGTTGTAAGAGCAACAAATAATAACTTGACTTCTAGTTGATCATTTAAGGTCGATTTTTTCCCATGAATCATCTGTTGAACTGCCTCCCAATATCCACAAATACTCCTATTGAAACCCACATGGACCCAAGATTCTCACAGAAATCAATCAAGTTTGGTGAAGAAAAAATCATCACATTCAGTATGGGGAGATCTGCAGGGTGGATGGCAACATCAACAGCCTGAGGTATCAAGACATTTGTGCTGCCCATTACATCACAAGCCACAGGAGAGGGACAATTCTTCAGCACAATATTCATTCTGTTTCCACTGCAGCATGACTTTATATTCTATACTGGACATTATTTCTGTTCAGTGACAAGACTTTTGTCTAAGCAAAGTCAGACCTTACTGTCCTAATTAAATCATTATAAATCAAGGCATGATCATATTTTATTGTGGTAAAATAAGTGTATTCTAGAGGCCTTTACCTTTCATATAAGCTACTTCTGATACCAAATGATCATCTAGAAGTCATTATATGTTGTTGTTATATGTTGTTCCTAAAGGTAGTGTGTTTAAAGCTTCGAGTCTCACAGCTCATGTCTCTAATAATCACACAGCATGACAAACCCTGAAATACAAATGACCAAAATCACTTCAGTTGTCAAAATAGATTTAAACAAACCGGGTAGAATGCTGTCAAATGACAACCTTTTAAACTGAAGCGGATCAGCTGTACTATCTGTTCATAACTACTCCTGAAATATTGGCTAAATTATAATTATATTTGACAGAAATATTTAGATTTTTATTTCGAAGCTTTAAAACACAGGCAGAATATCAACCTCTGCATAAATAGATGAATTTAATAAAGTGAATTGCTGTTCTTTCACTCCAGTAAAATCTCAGTAAGAGCTTAGAGATATGACACGATGCATAAACGTACATTAAGCACTTATGCATAGCAGTCTACATGTGTTTGTTGCCTCATTACAAACATACATGGAACATTTCACAATATACACATTAAACTAGCAAAAGATATAGTTAAACAGACTTATGCCTCTTCAGGGAGGATAATAAATAAACTAAATGAACTTATAATCCCTTTTTCCAGAATTTAGCGTTCTGATGAGTATAAGTTTCCCACATTCAAAACAAGAGTCCCACATACATCGGAAATATAATAAGCTGTGTTAAACTTTAAAGAATTTTCATTGTTTTAATCTCACTGGGAAATGTTGTGGCTAATTAAATGATGCATATTTATGAGCATAACAGTCGTTACATAACAGTCAGTGTTATGTTCTGATTTGGCTATTTTTCTGTGCTCCTTCACACTCACAGGATTTACATGAGAATGAGGAAACCGTAGTGTTTGAGGCTCACAGTATGTCATTTCCGTGCATGAAACTAAATAACAATATTATTTAAAGGATCAAGTGGGAATACAGAGTTTTGTTTCCTTTTCCAGCAACATGACTTGCCGAATGCGTACACTGTAAGAAATGTAATGAAAAAAAAATCAAGACAACATATTTTTAGGTTGCTTTATATCATATTAATAAGCAAGTCAGGATTCAACTACTTTTAAGTTTGACGTAAATTGAGATGACTAGAAAAGTTCATTTGATTCAACTAAAAATTCAACTAAAAATTCTTTTACAGTATTCTAAATGTTGTATTGATTTCACCATTTTTGTCCATAAATAAATAGCTAAATGAATGTATGAATGAATGAAAAAATTAATGAATAGGTTTGCATGAACTCTTTTCAGGAACTTTGAAACTGGATCAGACAAAATGTGTTCGTCTTCTCCTTTCATGCTGATGTTAATGGATGGTTACTGTTATTTGACAGGTCACATTCGCATTTCTGACTTGGGTCTAGCCGAAATCTTGCCAAAAAATAAACTTGTGAAAGGCAGAGTGGGAACAGCAGGATACATGGGTATGAAAACCACCTTTTAATAAACTCCATCAATCAGCTTATCTGATTAAAATGCATTTTGAATTTGAAAAGTAATTTGAATACAATTTTAATGACGCAATTAATCATTTCTAACTGCTTTGAGATGTATAGGGATTTAAGTACATTGAGTCAAGTAATCAAATTACTTATGGAGTAATCGGATTACTTTTCGGACGAAAGAATTCAAAAAGTAATTTGAATAAAATTTTAATGATGCAATTAGTCATTTCTAACTGCTTTGAGATTCATAAGGATTCAAGTA
>CAIGQZ010000643.1:5250012-5274246 GCA_903798205.1 Danio tinwini | reverse complement strand
CAATTTTATTGACACAATTAGTAATTTCTAACTACTTTGAGATTTATAGGGATTTAAGTACAGTAGCATTGCGTCAAGTAATCAGATTACTTATGGAGTAATCTGATTACTTTTCTGATGAAGGAATTAGAAAGTAACTTAGATGTAATTTTAATGACATAATTAGTCATTTCTTACTGCTTTGAGGTTTGTATGGATTTAAGTACAGTAGCATTGTGTCGAGTTATCAGATTACTTATCGAGTAATCGGATTACTTTTCTGACAAAGAAATTCGAAAAAATTATTTTAATTATGTAATTAGTAACTGATTGCTTTTTTGAGGTTACTTACCCAACACTGATTGTATCGTAATATATAGTTGTGCTATTTTTCTGGTCTTCAGCTCCAGAAGTGGTCGCAAGCACGAGCTACGGTGTAAGTGTGGACTGGTGGGGACTTGGGTGTCTGATCTACGAGATGACGGCTAAAAAACCTCCGTTTCGTAACCACAAGGAAGAGATATCGAAAAAGGACCTGGAACAAAGAATTCTGGAGAAGGCGGAGCTGTATGACAAGATGTTTGACGAGGAAACAGAAGACATCTGCAAAAAAGTGAGACCACCTTTAATTCTCTGTGGATTGCTCTGGTACAGTAAGATTCATTAATGTTTTAAAAGAAGGAAATTCTGCTCACCAAGGCTTCATTTATTTGATCAAAAATGCAGTAGAAACTGTTAAATTGTGGAATATTAAAAATATTATATATAATATAAATGGAATAAAAAAATTAAATAATAAAATACAGTAAAAAAAATAAATTGTGGAATATTAAAAATCCTATATATAATATAAATGGAATATAAAAATATAATAATAAAATACAGTAAAAAATTGTTAAATTGTGGAATATTAAAAATATTATATATAATATAAATGGAATATAAAAATTAAATAATAAAATACAGTAAAACTGTTGAATTGTGGAATATAAAAAATATTATACATAATATAAATGGAATATAAAAATATAATAAAATACAGTAAAAATTTTGGAATATTAAAAATATTATATATAATATACGTGGAATATAAAAATATAATAAAATACAGTAAAAACTGTTGAATTGTGGAATATTAAAAATATATATAATATAATATAAATGGAATATAAAAATATAATAAAATACAGTAAAAATTGTGGAATATTAAAAATATTATATATAATATAAATGGAATATAAAAAAATTCATAAATATAATAAAATACAGTAAAAATTGTGGAATATAAAAAATATTATATATAATATAAATGGAATATAAAAAAAATAATAAATATAATAAAATACAGTAAAAATTGTGGAATATAAAAATATTATGTATAATATAAATGAAATATAAAAATAATATAATAAAATACAGTAAAAACTGTGGAATGTTAAAAAAAATATTATATTTAATTTTAATAGAATATAAAATATAATATAAAAATATTAATATAAAAAATATGGCAGCACGGTGGCGCAGTGGCTAGCGCAATCGCCTTACAGCAAGAAGGACGCTGGTTCGAGCCCAGGCTGGGTCATTTGGCATTTTTGTGTGGAGTTTGCATGTTCTCCCTGTGTTGGCGTAGGTTTCCTCCGGGTGTTCCGGTTTCCCCCACAAGTCCAAAAAACATGTGGTTTTAAGCTAAATTGTCGGTTGTGCAGGTGTGTGAATGAGTGTGTGGGTGTTTCCCAGTGATCGGTTGCAGCTGGAAGGGCATCCGCTGTGTAAAACATATGCTGGATAAGTTGGCGGTTCATTCCACTGTGGCAAGCCCAGATTAATAAAGAGACTAAGCCGAAAAGAAAATGAGTGAATGAATAATATAAAAAAATACAGTAAAAGGCCGAGTTCAGACTGCATGATTTTCAAAGTAGTCGTGTCACGGATGTTTTTCACACTGCATGACTAGCGTTCTGTCGGTGCTGTGTTTACACTGCAAGATGGATCGGTGACGGGGGTTTCACACTGCATGACTTTATAATAGGAAGAATCGCTGACATGTTTGTCCAAACTACGTCTCACAACCAAACACACATGAGAAGTGACATGGAAACAACGCAAGGTCACGTAATATATATCTTTTGTTATTAACTACATGAGAAACAATCCTTTAGTGGGCTAGAAAATTGACTTAATTTGCTCACCTGGCTTTTGAAGCAATTTCTTCTCAATTTTTTTCTTTTTCGACCCAGTTGTGGTATTGCTCAGATGACACGTCAAACAGACACGGGTGCTGCTGCCAAATTTCCACTAGGCTTTCCTCCATTCCTTGGGTCCAAATAGACTGAAAAGAAGCCCTTTTAATTTCTCTCCAACCTCCAACTGGCCTGCAGATACCCATACTAGTAAATGCTGCTCTCTCATTGGCTGTAGGTGATCGCTGATGTTATTTTCAATCAGAACACATTTCACACGGCCCGATGTTGAATCAGCTCCAGATGTTTAGCATGCCAAATATCTGACGGGTGTCTGCGACTCATCAGCGGTTCTCTCAGATCGCGTCGTTGATAGAGTTCACACTCACGTGAACGAGCACAGATTTGAGGCTTTTTTTCCAAACCTGTCGGCAAGTCAAAATCCAGGCTAAAGTCATGCAGTCTGAACTCGGCATTAGAGAGATTCTGTGTTTCAACTTAAGATGTTGAATTTTAGTTCAATATATTGTGAAACACAAACTCTTAAGTTCTCTCTAAAGCCCCAGTCAGATCACACGATTTCGGCACGATTTCCTTGACGTAGGGTGTCGTAGAGATTCGTAAAACAACAAATAGGCGTCGTGACACAAGGTTTAATCGTTTCTTTTCATGTAATGTGGCATAGTTCATGACAACTGATAGCATGCCTGCGACGCCTCACGACACCATCGCAGAAAGTCTAGCATGTTTGATTTTTTTCTCGTTCTTCACGACGGGTTCCGTGACTCTCTACAATATGAGCACATCATTTCTTGGATATCTCAGCGGATGCTGCTGTTAATGCACCGGTCAGGTAATCAAAAAAATAGGCTGCATATTTACTTATGGGTGGGTCACGGGTGAATAAGATCAACCATTGGTTATGCAAACTGTAACTAACTTTTCTAGGTGTTTAAGCTATTTTATCTGACAGACTGGCACAAACATGCAGACATCTTCATTCTGAGTTTCTGAGTTCTCTCATCCTTCCAACAGAGTTTGTTCTTCCGAGGTAATCTGGGAACCTGTTCAGTGCTGCGAATGCATTGCAAAAGCGTTTCCAGCTTATTTAAATTTCAGTCAAGCCTTTATTTGTCACATATACCTCCATGTATTCACATACACTGACATATTGTGAAATTGCCCCCCCCGACCATACACAAACATCACATTTCAGGGGAAGACAGGTCAACGGGAGGTAGCATTTAGAAAAAGGAAGTAAGATACATTTCAGGAAAGAGAGGCGAGAAAAACTCCCTCTCACCTTGCTCTTGAGTTAGAGCAGTGTGAGATCAGGGAGAAAAAAAAGCCCCAGCAGTCAAGCACATAAGACATGACATACATCGCAACAGGGGATGAAAAAGGGGGTGTGGATATAGTCCGGCAAGGCTAACATGAACTAATCATGAACAACACTTCAACATTCACTAATGCATTATTAACATCCAAGTTCATGCTTGTTAACGTTAGGTAATGCACCATGAATTAACATGAACTAACAATGAACAGCTGTATTTTCATTAACTAACGTTAACTAACATGAACAAATGCTGTAGTAAATATATTGTTCATTGTTTGTTCATGTTAGTAAATGCATTAACTAATGAACCTTATTGTAAAATGTGACCAAAAAATATCAAATAATTACAAATACTGTATATATTAAGCTATATGTACAGAATAAATGTTAAAATTAAATGTATTGAATTTTCTAATGACACTATCACGTCTTTTTTAAGGAAACAGCTGCTTTATAACTTCAAATGTTTTTCATAAATAAGAACATTAAAGGGGAGCTAAATCTCCAACACTATTCTTTAAGACATCACTGTGTCCTTTTCTGCAATATCTGAATATATATTCTGTGCAAAATTGTTCACAGATATCCAGTCCTTAAACACAAATAAAGAAAGTTATCAGACTTTAAGCTCAGTATTACGTTCTAATGACGGCTTCATCTTTTTAGCTTTCTGATCAAATAAAATCAGATGCATTAATGTAGTGAACTATCTGATTTCATTCATTATCTCAGGGCATTTTTCATTCAGCAGGTGTAATATTCATTAATAATAATTATTTGAATTATTATATTTACTCAATGACAATCCTACCTGCCCATTCTAGTGTGTTGGGCTCATGACTGATGCTTGGTAATGTTACGGGACCTGGCTCTTCACTGTAAGCATCAAACTGGACAAGAGGCTGCTGCTGAACAAGAAAACGTTCGGTACATAAACGGTGGTTTGCAGACATCGTTGTTTTGCACTGCTCTACCTAGCTTAACGTTAACTTACCGGCCGTTTCATCGACTTCATGTGTTGTTGTGCTCTCGCTGCCGCTGGTTTTAACAAAAAAATGTACTCAGCTTTTTTAATTCTAGCCGTTTCAGCGTCACCTTTGCGCATTATATTATCAATTTTTCATCTCTCGCGTATCTCTTAAAGGGCGCCTATGGTGAAAAATCTACTTTTCAAGCTGTTTGGACAGACATATGTGTAGGTATAGTGTATATATTGTCATATTGGGGTGATATAAACACACTCAGTCCTTTTTCTTTTCAATTCAACAACATAAAAACGATGGACCAATTGGAGCGGTTTTGAGATCGACCGCAACTTGACGTAGGAGTGCGTTCCCCCCGCCCACTGAATTGATTGACAGCTGCGTATTAACATGTCACCGTAGTAACTTGTATAATCATATCAACCAGACACAGGACCAGGACGTGCGCAAACGACGCAACAGTAAATAAAAGGTCTGTTCAGTTTGCTAAGATCATCAATCATCATCAAATGTGATCAAGAGTGAGTTTTACAAGTTTAAAATGTTTTAAAACAGTGCATGTGTGTAATGAATTACAGCGATTTATTTCAGATTTACTTCATCAACACAGCCGCGCGTCAGAACAATCATAAAAGACGCTTTAATCCTGGTTTGTGGACGTTAAATCAGGTTTACTTTGTACATTAACATAACAGACATCCATACAGCAGTGGAGATTACCTGTATCCTGTCACATTTGCATGCAAAAACAGTGCAAAGCTAAACGCGCGCTGTGTGTGTGTGTGTGTGTGTGTGCGTGAACTTTGTAACGACATTGTGTGTGACTCATCCTTGCAACTCCACAACATGCATCAGATACTTATTGGTAAGATTCTTACTGTAGTTTCTCCTCACAAACGTTACGTGAGATCTTATTCCTTCGTGTTTGTCTGTTGTCTGACGCAGCCGAGGGAGCCGCTGCCAGGCATGTGGAAACGGTGGGCGTGAAGGACTAGCCTTAAAGGCGCAGTACACAAAAACCGCTAGCTTATGCTAAATGCTTCAAAATATAACATTATAAAAGGTATAATAAAAAAATCTGATGGGTGTTTTGAGATGAAACTTTACAGACACATTCTGGAGACACAAAAGACGTATATTAAATCTGGAAAAAGTGGTAACATAGGTGCTCTTTAACAAATGATGTTTCTGCTGATGAGCAAGGTGCCGCTGTTGGGAAGTCAAATGATAATTACGTCATCATTAACCTGCAGGCTGCATTCTGCTCATGGGGTTGCGAGAAAATCAATAGTAAGAGTGGAGCTGCGGTAAAACAATGAATAAAATTACTGAGACTATGGTCAAATAAATAAACAAATACATAATAATAAAAAAGTGCGACTGCTGAGAGTGCAGGCAGCTAAATGCAGACACCGGCCCTCTCGGCCAGTGACATAGTGACTTTCGTAACCGACAATAAAAATCGTGTGATCTGACCGGGGCTTAAGTTGAGTTGACTCACATTTTCAAGGCAGCTGGTGAACTTGAGCTTGTAAGTTTAACCAATGTCAGACGTTTTACAGTTTCAAATGTAATTTAATTCTGTGATTCAAAGCTGAATTTTGCATTTTAGCTCCTGGATAAAAACCCAAAGGAAAGGCTGGGCTGCAGATCTGGCCAGGGAGCAGAAGTCATCAAGAGTCACCAGTTCTTTAAAAACATCAACTTCACATTACTGGAGGCAGGAATGATGAAGCCTCCCTTCATTCCTGATGTGAGTGACGTTGCTGTGTGTGAAAAACATTTATTATGCACCCATACATGACACTTTTGTTTGGGAAATAGGCTCATTTTACAACTCCCCTACCATTTTTGAATCCATTCAGCTGATGTCCAGGTTAAACGGGAGCACTTTTAGCTTAGCTTAGCATAAATCATTGCATCAGATTAGACCATTTGCATCAAAAACGAGTAGAGTTTGGATCATTTTCCTATTTAAAGCTCGACTCTTGTGTAGTACTACTAAGAATTAAAATGAAATGTTAATATTTTCTAGGCTGATTGGAACTGTACTCTCATTCTGGCATAATAATAAAGACACGTTGCTGCTGTGATATCATTGCAAACTCCTTAAATATTACCCCAGAATAAGTGTCATTCTGCAGCCATTGGAACATTATAGCTCATTCACTCCTATTGGTCATTTCAGATCTATGGCATGTGATACTAGAGAGCATTTGATTGGTCAGAAGATTTGATGAGAAACTGAAGTAGGAGGTGACGAGCATAAAACCATTGATCCATTTAGGAGAAAGTGACAAACTACAAGCTTTACATGTTTATATCAGTTTTACATCTTCTAAACGTGAATTTTGTCACTGTTCTGGAGCACACAAGCTTATAGATATCCTTAATTCATACTAACATCTAAAAAACGTTATTTTAATTTCACTGGACCTTTAAATCATCAGAAATGTCAGATATTAGAACACTTTTGGTATATTTTCCATTTTATCAACAATACTGTAAAGCCCATCAGAGCTCTTCCTCATCAGACTTTCTTTTCTCCACCAGCCGAAAGCCATTTACTGTGAAGACGTGCGCGACATCAATCAGTTCACTGCGGTTAAAGGAGTCACTCTTGATCAGACCGATGAGACTTTCTATGCAGAGTTCAACACGGGCAGCGTTACTGTGCCCTGGCAGACCGAGGTACGAAGGAAGCATACACTAACAAACATACACACTGCAAATATCTAAAAAAGCATTATCAAGAGCAGTGTTTCCCAACCCTGTTCCTGGAGGCACACCAACAGTACACTACCTGACAAAAGTCTTGTCGCCTTTCCAAGTTTTAGGAACAACAAATAATAACTTGACTTCTAGTTGATCATTTGGTATTAGAAGTGGCTTATATGAAAGGCAAAGGCTTCTAAATTACACTTATTTTACCACAATAAAATATGATCATGCCTTGATTTATAATGATTTAATCAGGACAGTAAAGTCTGACTTTGCTTAGGCAAAAGTCTTGTCACTGAACAGAAATAATGTCCAGTATAGAATATAAAGTCATGCTGCAATGAATATTGTGTCTGACTCCATCATGAGCTTGGAGGACTGCATCCATACATCTCTCCCAGAGTTCATCAAGATTCTTTGGATTCATCTTCAACGCCTCCTCCTCCATCTTACCCGAGACATGCTCAATAATGTTCATGTCTGGTGAGTGGGCTGGCCAGTCCTGAAGCACCTTGACCTTCTTTGCTTTCAGGGGCTTTGATGTGGAGGCTGAAGTATGAGAAGGAGCGCTATCCTGCTGGAGAATTGTCCCTCTCCTGTGGTTTGTAATGTAATGGGCAGCACAAATGTCTTGATACCTCAAGCTGTTGATGTTGCCATTCACTTTGCAGATCTCTCGCACGCCCACATACTGAATCTAACTCCAAACCACGATTATTTGTTGCTCTTACAACTGAGATCGACCACCAGACTTTTGTCGGTAGTGTACATTGTGGATGTCTCCCTTATCGGACTCATTAACTTCAGATTTTGGAGTCTCTTCTTATGTTCTGATGAGTTGATTCAGGTGTGTTTGATTAATGACAGATTGAACATGTGCACTGTTGGTGTGCCTTCAGGAACAAGGTTGGGAAACACTGATCCAGACAACCAGGACATATTGTCTTGTTTTCAGAAATATTATGTCCAAATTAAGTGAGTTTTCCTCTAAGCATAGACAAATCAAATTGAATATACTGCATCAGACATATTATACTCCTAAAAAACATCTGTTTAATAATAATATGCCTTAAAAATGTCAAAGGTGCAGGGAGGTTTGCTGCATATGTTTTGGAGTTGTCCTATTTTGTCAGATTTTTGGAAATATATAGTTGACGTATTGAGCATACCTGCCAACACTTCCGATTTTCCCGGGAGTCTCCCGTATTTCAGACCCACCTCCCGGTTTGTCATTTCTCACGTAAAACTCCCGGAATTTCAACCCCTCCCCCTAGTCCTCAGGTGATTGGTACAATCTGACACCCCATTCACACGGGGCTTCAGCGTCAACACTTGACAGAGGGCGTGTTTGAAGTTGGGGCTGACGCGATCGTCATAGCAGCGTCAGCCAATAAAATTAGTCAGCAATCGGCTACTGTCTGAACTGGAGTATTTGCATACAGTGATCTGATTGGCTGGCGCTTCCATCGACACTTAAAAGTCACAACTTCTGCAGCAATCAACGCCACTGAAGCGGCGCAGACGGCTCAACAATGCAGTGCGTTGAACTGACGCCCCTTGTAAATGGGGCGTAACACCCCCAGATCGCCGACAGACCAGGCACCCCTTCAGGTCGCTCTGCTCACCATCCGACCCGTACGGTAGGATTATTTCCTACCGTACCCCTGAGGAAACACTATTGCCAACTATTTTCAATGAAAAGGCGCCAAGCTCTGATTACGTCATACGTCAATTTGCATATTACTGACATCATCACGTTCTATCGTTTATGTTTGTTCATCAGCCTATGGTTAATAAAGGGGTATTTATATTTGCACGACGCTCTATATATGCATGTCAATTTAACTAAATGTATTGCTGCTGGAATACAGTATATCAGTATAGATGTGTTGTAAATTTGCAGTAACCAGAATCTCCCAGACGTAATAAAGTCAGACAAGTTCGGAAACGGTCACTATAATATTTGTAATTGTGAACAAGAAAAGAATAAACGGTCAAATTAAATTGTTAAAATAAAGGAGAAACAAATCGGTTTGACTGAACAATGGGAATACATCACACTGCCGCCGATGCTAAATCATTTGCTGTCAGTACGCAGAGGGGTGATCTGCTCTCAGGCTGCAGGTGGGAGAGACTGCTGTACGAGGACTGGGCTGCCTGTCAGTGCTCTGAGGTGGGGGAGGGGCTGACGGCATCACCCGCAACTCGTTGAGAAGAGTAGGGACGGTACAGTACGGACACATGAGTCTATAAAAATCTCCAGTAACACGCAAAAAAGTCGCTAGATTTGTCGCTAGTTGCTTTTTTGAAAATTTGTTGCTTAGGGATTCTGAAAATTCGCTAAATATAGCTACAAAGTCGCTAAGCTGGCCACACTGTGAGCAAATACTGTTCATTAATAGAGGATCATCAAGGGGATCTTTTCTGGTGTATCTACCTTCCATTTCTTAGTTGCACACTTTGTTTTTATTTACTTATTTATTATTATTATTTTAAATCTCTCAGATTTTTTTGCTGTTTTTCTGTCCGTTAATGTTTGGTTTTACATATATTTGAAAATAAAACTGAATTAACTATTATTTAAAAAAATAAAGTTAATTAAAGAGTAATTAATTAAGAGTTTTTCCTTAAAGGGCAACCTATTTTTACCCCTTTTTCAAGATTTAAGATGAGTCTTGTGTCATCAGAATGGGTCTGTAAAGCTTCATCTCAAAAACACCCATCAGATTATCAATTATACCTTTCAGCTTGTTGATATTTTCAGTTCTGAACACCATGTAGCTGTTTTTGTTGCCTCTGCCTTTAATGCAAATGAGCTAGTTCTCCCCGCCCACCTTTCCTGCATGCCTGTCAGTGTGTGCCTTAGGCCCCTGTTTACACTAATACGTTTTAGTTTTAAAACGCATAAGTTTTGCTACGGTTACGCCATCTGTCCACCATACGCCGGAGTTTTCGAGCCCCGAAAACGGAGCATTTTGGAAACGCTGGACAGGCTGTTTTCATTCTAAAACGCTGCTGCTCCGTCTCAGTGTAGATGGGGGAAAACGGAGACATCTGAAAACGGAGGCGGAGCTGCAGATATTCTGATTGGGGCTTTTCCTCAATATTAAGTAGCCTTAATAATGGATAATGGATATCCGTTATGTTAATGTACAAAATAAACCTAATTTGATCCACAAACCGGCATTGAAGCGTCTTCTTTTTTAATTATTCTGACATGTAGCTGTGGGGATAAAGTGGGTAAAATCGCTGTAATTCATTACAAGGATACACTGTAAAACTCATTCTTGATCACATTTGATGATGATCACAGAGAGCTCAACAGATCTTTTAATCCCAATTGCTTTGCGCACGTCCTGTCTTGTTGATATGATTATATGCGTTACTACAGAGACATGTTACGAGACATGAGACTATCAATCAATTCTGGGCAGGGAAACTGCACTCTATGTCACGTTGCGTTTGGCTTCAAAATGGGAGGTATTTGGATCCTATTTTAATGTCAGGAAATTAAAAAAGAGACTTGTTGTGTTTACAGTATATCACCCTAATATGACACACTATACATACACAGTTCTGTCCAAACAGCTTACAAAAGATGATTTTCATCATAGGCGCCCTTTAAAACAAGATAAATAATCAGCTAATGGCTTAAGCATCAAAGAGAAAAACTTGATTATTTTAGTAGTTTTAAGGAAAACCTCACTTAATTTTGACATATTATTTCTGAAAACAAGGTTTTTTTGCTTGTCTAGAAAATACCTCTTGATTAAGAGTTTTGAGGTACAGTTGCAATCAGAATTATTGAACCCCCTTTAATATTTTTTTCTTTTTTAAATATTTCCCAAATGATGTTTAACAGAACAAGGACATTTTAACAGTATGTCCGATAATATTTTTTCTTCTGGAGAAAGTCTTATTTGTTTTATTTTGGCTAGAATAAAAGCAGTTTTTAATTTTTAAAGCCAATTTTAAGGTCAAAATTATTAACCCCTTTAAGCTATTTATTTTTCCATAGTCTACAGAACAAACCATCATTATACAATAACTTGTCTAATTACCCTAACCTGCCTAGTTAACCTAGTTAACCTAGTTAATGTCACTTTAAGCTGTATAGAAGTGTCTTGAAAAATATCTAGTCAAATATTATTTACTGTCATCATGACAAAGAGAAAATAAATCAGTTTTTAGAGATGAGTTATTAAAACTATTATGATTAGAAATGTGTTGAAAAAAATCTCTCCATTAAACAGAAATTGGGGAAAAAAATAAACAGGGGGGCTCATAAATCAGGGGGTTGATTAATTCTGATTGCAACTGTATTTGGATCAAAAACAAGATTAAAAATCAAAGAAAGAAAAGCAGTTTCTGTTTACTCACATCTGATTCTGATCTTCATGTGCACACAATTCATCCAGATGATCGAGACAGAGTGTTTCAAGGACCTGAATGTGTTCGGGCCGAGCGGGGGTAGGTCACCGGATCTGAACCGCAGTGTACTGATCCAGCCCACTTTCTCCGAGACGCAGTCACAGCCTCTCAGCCGAAGCTGGCTACTGGGCAAAATCTTCAGACGGGTAAGAAGACATTTCAGATGACATCATCACACGTTATTAGACACAAAAACCAGCAGGGCAATTCCATGAAAAAATTGTTTTCACCAAAATAGCAAGACCCTTTCTAATTTTTTTTTTAGGCTTGTATTTTACAGCACTGTAAAAATACTCAAAGGTCTCTGTCAGTGTTCTCAAACTATTAGATTTGATTTACCAAAGTCACAAAAGTGGCAATTTCACATTTGTCAAATCCATAACGGAGAGATGTCACATCCATTACCAAGGTTTTCCTCATAATAATAATCATTTGTGTACTATAGAAAGCCAACTCTTATCCTTTTGATTAGCATCGTTTCTTTTGGGTCGTGCAGTTTAATTCACAGAATTTCTACAAAGTATGTTGTATACTGTAAACTCGCAGACTTTTTTAACACGTTTATTTCCCTAATTTAAGATATAAAATATGTTTACAGATCAAATTACTAGTGTCAAAATACGGTAGTGATTCAGCACAACAGATATACCCTCACGCAGATACAATTAAACCCAGCCTGATTTCATGAGGAAACATAACTATTTAACGTTTTGTCAGTTTAGTGGTTAATTCATACACGTTCAGTCGCACAAAAATATATTTTATTTTAAAAGGAGGCGTGAGACCCAACCTCTAAACCCAACCGTCATTGAGAGATGAGCAAATCATACTAAATTATACGAAAGAGATCCTACAAATTCATACGAATTATCCACTACATCAAAAAGTTACGAATCGGCAGAATAGCGTTATTAATCCCCACAGTTTGATCCAAAAAATAGGGCAGTTGAGTGTAAATTCCCTTTTAATTAAATGGTATTACTCGTTTTTAACAAATCAGCAGGTCAGGGTTAATAACAGCTTATTAAAGATTAGAAGGACAAGCAGGGGTGTACCCCAAGTTTTGTTAGCTGCCCAATTTGATTTATGCTGTTTACAATTTATGGCTGCACATTATTTTTGTTTAACGGAGAGAAGATATTTTCAACACATTTCTAAACATAATAGTTTTAATAACTCATCTCTAATAACTGATTTATTTTATCTTTGACATGATGACAGTAAATAATATTTGACTAGATATTTTTCAAGACACTTCTATACAGCTTAAAGTGACATTTAAAGGCTTAACTAGGTTAATTAGGCAAGTAAGGGTAATTAGGCAAGTCATTGTATAACAGTGGTTTGTTCTGTAGACTATTCAAAACTAATGTTGCTTAAGAAAGCGATCAATAAAAATGTTGACCTTAAAATGGTTTAAAAGATTAAAAACTGCTTTTATTCTAGCTGAAATAAAACAAATAAGACTTTCTCCAGAAGAAAAAATATTATAGGAAATACTGTGAAAAATTCCTTGCTCTGTTAAACATCATTTCGGTAATATTTGAAGAAAAAAATTTCATAGGAGGGCGAATAATTTTGACCAACTCTTTATAGGCAAATAGTTCTTTTCAAAATAAAAGTCATGCCAAAGAGTTTGAAGATTCGCATGATTAGCTGTCATAGAACTCACTCACTCATTCATTCATTTCCTTTTTGGCTTTTTCCCTTTATCATTCTGGGGTCACCACAGCGGAATGAACCGCCAACTTATACAGCACATATTTTACGCAGCGGATGCCCTTCCAACATCTATACACACTCATTCAAACACATTCACTATGGACAATTTAGCCTACCCAACTCACCTATTCACCTTATTGTCTGCGGACGAGCGGTCTCATTCACGTCCATTCATTTTAGGCTGCTTGATGTTGCAAACTGATATTTTCATATCATATTATTCTACTTTGTCTGTATAATCATGCAAACACTGTTTGTTGAGCGAGTAGTTTGACTCTGTTCTGCCGTTTATTATTCCTAGTCATTTCTCCCATAGGCAACTGAATAAGAAGTTCTAAAACAATTGCAAAAACGAGCGCACTTACACATTGTAGAATAAGGTCAATACCACATATTTTGGACTTGTGGGGGAAACTGGAGCACCAGGAGGAAACCCACGCAAACACGAGGAGAACATGCAAACTCCACACAGAAACACCAAATGACCCAGCTGAGGCTTGAACCTGCGACCGTCTTGCTGTGAGGCGAACATGCTACCCACTGCGCCACCGTGCAGCGCTGTCATTGAACCAGTTTAATTAATCTTATAAACCCAAAGCAGGTTATTCAGCGTACAGAATCAGCCTTTCCGTTCAGCCTCAGGGTTTTCAGCACTTCTAAGTGTGTGCTGTGACTGTTTACATTGCTAGGCACTGAATTCAACAAGGAACTTCATTACTAACCCTTGATTAAGTGCTTTCAGTGTCACGAGGCAGAAACACATTCCTATACATCCATAGTTTATATAGTTTTTTTAATTAACTTACAAGGAAACAAGCTACTTTCCTTTCTTGTCAGAATCAGAATCAGAAAGAGCTTTATTGCCAGGTATGTTCACACATACGAGGAATTTGTTTATGTGACAGAGCTTCTACAGTGCAACAGAATTACAGAGACAGGACTCAAAAACAGATAATAAATATATTTAAAAAAGTAGTGAATGCAATATATAAATTGACAAGTGTATGTACAGGTGTATTACTATATACAACATTATATGTGCAGCTGTTATGTGCAAATTGGTATGTAAAGTGTGTTGTTAAATAAGTGTATGTGTGTATAAAAAAAGTGTATAGCAGGTAGTGATGTTCGTTCCACAATTACTCATGAGATGGATTGCCTGAGGGAAGAAACTAGGCTGTTCTGGTGCGCAGTGCTCTGTAGCGTCGACCAGAAGGTAACAGTTCAAAGAGGCAGTGTGCTGGGTGTGAGGAGTCCAGAGTGATTTTGGCAGCCCTTCTGCTCGCTCTGGATGAGTACAGTTCTTGGAGAGTAGGGAGGGTTGTACCAATGATTCGCTCAGCAGTCCGAACTATTCGACATAGTCTTCGGAGGTTGGATTTGGTAGCTGAGCTAAACTAAACAGTTATTAAAGCGCAGATGACTGATTTAATGATGGAGGTGTAGAACTGTTTCAGCAGCTCCTTTGGAAGGTAAAACTTCCTCAGCTGACGAAGAAAGTACAGCCTCTGTTGAACTTTTTTGACAATGGAGTCAATGTGAGTGTCCCACTTCAGGTCCTGAGAGATGGTGGTTCCCAGGAACCTGAATGACTACACTGCTGCCACAATGCTGGGAGGAGAGCAGGGGGGTTTCTCCTGAAGTCCTAGAGCGGCATAGTAATGAGGGCGGCAAAAGCGCCCCGCCGCCCAACCCAACGTACTGACTCATCCGCAACCCCCCCCCCACCCCTGTCCTCCCCCCTGTCCTCACTTTATGAACTTGTCAGGTTCGTTTTCACTTTCGGGTTGAGGGCGGCGTGCTAGTCCATTGCCTAGAGCGGCAGTTCAGCTTGCTCCGGCCCTGAATATACATAAATATATATATGACAATATATTTGATTAAGTATATATTAAAAAATGCATGTGAATAATAACAGAAATATTTCTCTTTTCTTTATCGTTACAGCCCAAGGATGAGTCAGCAGAACCCATTTTTCGCAAATCCAGCCCGTTTTATAAAAAGCTGTGAGAGAGGACTGCACTATACTAATCCTGTCCATTTTTTTAACTCATATTTCTCATCCTCTATTCATTTTTCACATTTGCTGTTAGACATGAAGGCTTATGTCACTGTTTGAATGCTAATGAAGCCTTTCAATGCCTTATTCACAAACCCTACTGTCTTCTGTTATTATTATTATGACATATTACAGCAGATGTAAGACGTTTTGTATGCTCAAATTGTAAATAAAAACCCCCCCAGTGTGTCTTGTACAGTGATTTCATGAATGAATATTGAATTGTAACAATGGGTAACTGATAAAACGTCCCATAAATTGATATTTATATTTATTTAATGTTTTTGAGAAATTACTAGTGTCAAAATACGGTAGTGATTCAGCGCAACAGATATACCCTCACGCAGATACAATTAAACCCAGCCTGATTTCATGAGGAAACATAACTATTTAACGTTTTGTCAGTTTAGTGGTTAATTCATACACGTTCAGTCGCACGAAAATGTAGGATTTTTAAAAGGAGGCGTGAGACCCAACCTCTAAACCCAACCGTCATTGAGAGATGAGCAAATCATACTAAATTATACGAAAGAGATCTTACGAATTCATACGAATTATCCACTACATCAAAAAGTTACGAATCGGCAGAATAGCGTTATTAATCCCCACAGTTTGATCCAAAAAATAAGGCAGTCGAGTGTAAATTCCCTTTTAATTAAATGGTATTACTCGTTTTTAACAAATCAGCAGGTCAGGGTTAATAACAGCTTATTAAAGATTAGAAGGACAAGCAGGGGTGTACCCCACGTTTTGTTAGCTGCCCAATTTGATTTATGCTGTTTACAATTTATGGCTGCACATTATATTGTTTCAGCACGGTGGAATGGTACGGTACACTTTTTATGGCCATTTCCACAGGCGTACCGAACCGAACCATACCTCTTTTTCGGCACCCTTTCGAAAGGGTATCAAACACGAGAAAGGGTACCAAAAGGCGGAGCTAGACGCACAGCTGAACGCTATTGGTTTACAGAGATACGTCATTCGCTCACGCAACAAGCCAGAATAAAAACAAAGAAACAGCCATGTTTTAATACACAGCCGAGAGATTACAGCGTAATTATATATACATATAATAGCGAACCCTGGTCGACCCGGGCTCAAACAAACCTTGTCGTCATCGTCTTGATGAACAGCCACAAAGCCAAAAGAAGAGCAGATTTTTCCCTGTGTCCTGTAGTTTTTATGAGCCAGTCTGAAGCGCGAGCGGTTTCGCTTCTTGCTTGCGCTCGCCGCGCGTCTATATCTGAAATAACAAACTTCTTGAGCTGATGATAATAACGTGCGCTTGATTATTGACGTGCTTTTGAACCTGATCCTGTCAGAAACTGACAAAAGCCAAACGCCAAAAAAACAATAGGAGAAGCTGGAAAAAAAGAAGCACATTATTTTTTCAGCAAACGTGAACAAACTGCCATGTTTAACTATTATCATTACCTTTGGGACTATTATGAACTCAGAATGATGAATTACTTTCTAACAAGAGGCTACACGAGCTGCTGAAGATTACAGGCACATTTAATCATGAGAGGTTTGCACTGACTGTGGGCTATATTTCCTGCTGTTTTAAACCTAAATAAGGACTAAATGTCTGCTGTGTGTAGTTTTTCTGTAAGTGGTAACATATCAGAGACTGTAAGGGGCTGTATGTGTTCATATATGTTGCATTTATTTATTTATTTTATATAATTGCAGACGTTACAGTGGGCTATTTCACACTGTCATTGATTTCTGTGCTTCTCATATGATGTGAACGACCCGTACAGCTTTACTGTAGACATTTTCTCGACGTCGACTGCAACTTTCTGTCGTACACCACGCCCAGCAAAAGAGTACAATTGGTACCCTTTTAGCAGTGGAAACGCAAGTATCATGAAAATGACTCGTACCGTACCTTACTGCACCAGTCAGTGTAAACGATCCATAATTATCCGGGAACCACAGTTCTGGCAACACAATCTCAATGCAATTAGTAAATTCTTGATGTAGTGGCTAATTCGTATGAATTTGTATGATCTCGTTCGTACAATTTAGTATAATTTGCTTATCCCCCACTGACGGTTGGGGTTAGGGGTAGGGTTGGGTGCCACACCTCCTTTTAAAATCGTACATTTTTGTATGAGTGAACTCTTATGAATTAGTCACTAAGTGAAGTTTCACAAACTAATTTCGAGAGGAGCACGTGATAGGATTGACAACAGCTGATCCCTATCACCAATCATTAACCAGCCAATCGGATCATTTCAAATTTAATATAAATATCCAGCCTAAACTTCATTCCTCATCTTCGCTTTGGAAACCCCCCCCCCCATCCATCCCTTCTCCCTCCTCCTCAGTTTAGATTTCGGGTGACACGGTGGTTCAGTGGTTAACACTGTTGCCCCACAGCAAGGAGGTCGAGTTGGTTCAACGCTAGCTGAAACAGTCGACACTCTCTGTGCGGAGTTTGCATGTTCTCCCCGTGTTCGCGTGGGTTTTCCCCGGGTACTCCGGTTTCCTCCCACACTCAAAAACATGCAACAACAGTCATAAGCACCTACTAAGTACAAACTAACATAATCAGCGGCCTATTCTCAGGAGGTTATCGAGAACTACCTGATCTCGTATCCCTCCTAATGCTTATTGACCAGGCGGGAGCCTTGGGCTCACCTATCTCTGAGCTCAGGGTTCTCTCCCGGGACAGGATGCCAAACTAGCTAATATAGTCAAGCATTATCTAAGTGTGAACTCTTGAAACTGACCAAACGTAAAATTCTCATGAGATCAGGCTGGTTCTGAACACACAACTTGTGGAGTCATTGCAAAGTTTAACTCCAACCTAATAGTGTGAAAGAATTTTATTTGGACATGTTTTGAAGGCCTGTGACTTAAGGCTGATTTATACTTCTGCGTCAAGTGCACATGTATGTTACGGCGCAGCCTACGTGTGGACGCATAGTCCCTCGCCGTGGCCATCTGCGACGTTGACGCGCACCTCTCAAAAAATGTAACGCATACGTGTATCGCAAGCTCTGCGACTGGTTGGCTTGGTACCGCTGACGAGTGTGGGCGGAGTTGAGAGCCGCGCGCCCGATGCGGCGAGGGTTTACAAGTGTGGAGTCCCGTGAAGGATTTCCGGATGTTGTTTTGTGTTTACCTTATGATTAAAGTTGTGGCATGTCCGCCGATTCCCACCTCCAAATGAGCAAGTTTGAGCCACTTGTACATTAAGGAAGTGTTAAGCAAAAACAAAACACCAGCGAAGAAACTCGACACAGAGAAACGTAAACACCTACAGCCAGCTAGTGTTTCGGAAGTGTATTGCAAAGAAACAGAAATAGCGAGCAGAAGTATAAATGCGAGGCTTGCGCCGTGGGTCACGCCGATCACTTGACGCAGAAGTATAAACCAGGCTTAAGGCTCTGTTTACACTAATAAGTTTGTTTTAAAATGGTCTTTCAGAATGAAAATGATCCACGTCTACGCTAGCGTTTCATCTTGTGTTTCTGAACAACTCTCCGTCCACACTACACTGCTGAAAACACACATCACGTGACCACACACACACTCTAGCATGCACTGCAGCGTGCTTTGAGCACATCTACCCATATGAGAGCTGTGCACGTCAGATTGTTCATCAAGGTGGAACTAATTTCACTATATTTGTGAATCGTGATATTTAATTCATCTCGTTGTCTATTATGTAACGACATTACCTGACTTTGGTCTTTTGAATCTATTACTTGTTCTCAGGTAACGTGTTTTGGCTGAGCGCACAGATAAGTTAATAATTAATGTTACTGTTAATCATGTACACTGATTCTGCACATTTGACTGATTGCTTGCCTTTATTTCCTATAATGTATACACATATTATGTGTTATACTTTTATAATGGCCATTATTGATTATTAAAACTGATATTCAGCAAAAGAGAGGGTGTGTTTCGTATTTTCAACGAGAATGAAAGGAGGCAGCTATGTTATAGGCTCTGTTTTGTTATAAATATGCAGTGAAGATGACGCTTATAAAAATATGTAGCTTCACGACGATGTTTGGTGTCTGTTAAGTTCATATCAAACTGTAAATAGGCAGTTCCTTATATCACGTTTTCATTTTATTATTAAGAAAGTGAAACAACATAGCCAGGATGATGTGAATGAGGTTATAAAGTACACTGTTCCGTTTGAAGATTTACCCGACGTGTTTTCGGGAGTTTGTTTTCCATATCAAACTTGCAAAGTCTGAACATACAAGGAGAGGATTCAAAACTGAACTTTGTGTAGGCCTCTTAAGATTGAGGAAAAAGTCCCAATCTGAGGCGAATGTCTGCAGCCCCGCCTGTTTTCAGAGGTCTTCATTTTTTCCCCATCCACACTGACACAGAGCAGCAGCGTTTTAAAACCAAAACAGCCTCTTCAGTGGTTTCAAAACACTATGTTTTCGACGCTCGAAAACTTCGGCGTAGTGTGGACGGAGGACATAACCGTAGCAAAACTTATGCGTTTTAAAACTAAACTGTATTAGTGTAAACAGGGCCTAAGAGTTTAAGTGCATTTAAACTATTTGGGCACTATAAATGATAAAGTTTGCCACTGCAGCAAAGATTAATTGTTTTAAATTAATAATAAAATGTGATTCGACATTTGTTTATTACACTTCAGAATCTCAATACAGTCAAAACCATAACGCACTGTTTATTTCATGTTTACTTTTGTTCGACTGTTTTAATCTGGGCTTTATTTTCATTTTAATTTGTATGTATTTCCACAATTTTGTAGATTTTATGCTGATGAACAAATCCTTATACAAAGTCAATGTAAAATTATGAATTCTTTCCAAATAGTCATCTTATGAAATCATATTAATATCGCAATACAGATCGCAAGCTCAGTTTTTTTCCCAATATCATGCAGCCTGTGTCAAAGAAATTAAAGCAATCTTACAGTAAAATACTCAGATGATTTTTGTAGGAAGGTAGTAGGTAGTAACCCCTCAATTTACTGTTTAGAGGTTGAAAGGTTTGTGAAGTGGTGCGATTTAAACAATCTTTTTTATTAATATCAACAAAACCGACTAAATGATTTTTGATTCAGTCAATTAGAAAGCATTCACCTGTTTTTATCCACGCAGAAGCCATTAGATAACTTGCTTACCTGGGGCCCATTGCTGGACACGAGAACAAATACTGTCTAGATGTGATTGCATTTTGTTTTGGAGATTACTGAGAGTTTTTCGGGTAGAGCAAGAAGTTATGATCTTATCAAAGTTGTGATTGAAAGCATTACACACTGGATTTACCGTGCGGTATGGAAAAATACAGTTCAACCTAAAGTCAAGCTTGGACGTTTGGTGAAAAAAGCCTTGAGAATTATAGGGAATACCGATCCTTGAGCAATCAGTTCTTGATGAAGCTATTAAAATATTAGCTGACCCCTAGCATAATTTACACTGCCTTCCAGTAGATGATACAGGGCAGGCTGCCTGTGTGTAGGTACAGTTTTTACCTACACTACCTGACAAACGTCTTGTTGCCTATACACGTCTTAGGAACAACAAATAATAACTTGACTTCTAGTTGATCATTTGGTATCAAAAGTGGCTTATATAAAAGGTGAAGGCCTCTAGATTACACTTATTTTACCACAATAAAATATGATCATGTCTTGATGTTTAATGATTTAATTAGGACAGTAAGGTCTGACTTTGCTTAGACAAAAGTCTCATCAATGAACAGAAATAATGTCCAGTATAGAATATAAAGTCATGCTGCAGTGGAAACAGAATGAATATTGTGTCTGACTTCCATGAGCTTGGAGGACTGCATCCATACATCTCTGCAATGACTCAAATCACTTATTAATAAAGTCATCTGGAATGGCAAAGAATTCAGGACTCCCAGAGTTCATCAAGATTCTCTGGATTCATCTTCAATGCCTCCTCCTTCAATGCTCAATAATGTTCATGTTTGGTGAATGGGCTAGCCAATCCTGGAGCACCTTGACCTTCTTTGCTTTCAGGAGCTTTGATGTGGAGGCTGAAGTATGAGAAGGAGCGCTATCCTGCTGGAGAATTGTCCCTCTCCTGTGGTTTGTAATGTAATGGGCAGCACAAATGTCTTGATACCTCAGGCTGTTGATGTTGATCATGCACTCTGCAGATCTCTCACACGCCCCCATACTGAATGAAACCCTAAACCATGTTTTTTCCTTCACCAAACTTGACTGATTTCTATGAGAATCTTGGGTTCATGCAGGTTTCAGTAGGTCTTCTGCAGTATTTGTGATGATTGGGATGCAGTTCAACAGATGATTCATGGGGAAAATCTCCCTTCTGTCACTTTTCCAAATGATCAACTAGTAGTCGAGTTATTATTTGTTGTTCTTGGATCGACCACAAGACTTTAGTCAAGTAGTGTAGATCAATTAGACTTTTAAATGTGTATTATTTGTGTTGGTGATTGAATGTTTGTGTTGATTTGTGTTGTCTGTTGTCTGGATCCAAGATTTTCCTTTATTCCCCATTGCGGAAAATAAAGTGTATTAAGTTAAGGTTAGTTTCATCTGCATAACGATGAAAATGTTTGCTGAATTTTCAACATATTTGTCTCAAAGGCAAAAAATGAATAAACAAGAGAGGGGTCAAAACAGAGCCTTGGGGGACTTCAAATGTTACTGCAGGTGTTCCTCAAGGTTCTGTCTTGGCCCCTTTCTTTTTTATTATGATGGCTTGAGAAAGCCACCATACTGATAGCTCAATTAAACTTCTTCCGTCTTCTGAGACTAATTTTAAAGTCTATCTCCTCCTAAACCATTCAAGCTGCATCCTTCAAACTTACATCAGACCTTCAAACTATTCTGACTCAGGATGCTATATCTTTTCTAACTGATCCGACATTCGATTTTCCGCAAAACAACCCAGAAAATTTGGAAAAGTCCCATTGATTTAACATTGGGTCAAACTTTGTGAGCTTATAACTCTGCATCAGACTGTCTTACAGACTTAACAATGGCCTCATTCAACTCAGTGTAGACAGCAGCCAACGACTGATGAACTTTAAACTTACTAGCCACACCCTAACAACAACACCCTAGCAACCGTCCCATAGACTGAGACTAGCTGTTCTAACACATGCTAATAATTCTAATATGCTACCGACATGCTAATCCTGCTAGAAATATGCTAGCAATATCCTAGTCACATGCTAGTCATGCTAACAACATGCTAAAATCATGATAGTTACATTTATGCTGGAATCATGATAACATGTTAATTCATGCTGGAATCATGCTAAAATCATCCTAATTCATTTTGGAATCTTGCGATCAGAATGCTAATTCATGCTAGAAACATGCTAACAACATGCTAATTCATTTTGGAATCATGCTTACATATGCTAGAAACATGCTAACAACATGATAATTCATGATTGAATCATGCCAACTCGTGATAAAATTGTGCTAATCCATAATAGAATCATGCTAACGACATGCTAATTCATGCTTTATAATATAATGTAATGTTTTTTAATTCATGTTGCTTTTAGCCAACCTGATACTTTTTCAAAGTAAATAAACTACTTCCAGCCTGCTTTCTCAAGCTACTATAAAGTTTGTCTATGAACTTTACTGTTCTAGTTATTTGTTCATTACCTTTGAGAGAAATATCCAGAAAATTCAGTAAACGTTTTCATTGTTATGCAGACAACATACAACCGTTTACATCTCTACCATATTTCTGTCTTCTTCATCTTCACTTCATCTTTATTTATAAACTTCCATGTGAAGCTGCTTTGACACAATCTACATTGTATAAGCGCTATACAAATAAAGATGAATTGAACTGAATCTTCTGAAGTTGTGTGGGTAAAATAAAAATCAGATTTTTCAGTGTGTAGTTTGTAAAAGTTGTGGGAGTGTATTCACAACAAACAACAGCATATTTTGATGACTCCGCAGAAGTCATGTTGATGGATGAGCTATTTAACACCTCTTACCGTGGCAGTATGAAGCAGAGTAAGGCTGAAAACTCTGAAATAAACAACTTTTATTTTATTTAGATAGTTAATTATTATCCATTTAGCACGATCAATTATTATGAAAGCAAAACAAATGGCATTTTCAAACAGTTTCAAACACTTTATCCAAAACCCCAGTGCTTCCCACACATAGACTTTACTTGGGTGGGCCGCCCAAGTATATTTGGTGGTGACAGATGAATGATACTATTATTATCATCCCTTTACAGTTTTTTGTATCCATCCAAGAAAGCCAGACATTCGTGATCGATTAACCAGTGACAAATCTTCTCTCGCTTTGCACGTTTCCTACTGCTGGTTTTGTGTGCGCGCGATCTGTCACTTACACAGACTTACTTGTCCACCAAAGTGCGTCTGACCATAGTTTCTGAATCTCCTAAAATGTCCGGGATTCAGGTTTTACTTTCGCTTTCTAAAAATGTCGCGAGAGAACCATTAAATGATTAATCATTTAATAAACGATCCAGGGTAACTTTACTTTATACTCAGGGAGGACGAAATGACATCTATAATGGCTGCAAAATATTTGTTAGAAATGGCTAATCAACTAATTTGACTAAATAGAAATAATCCACGCTTTTTATTCTGGTAATTATTATAGTTTTTAGCAAATAATGTCTATTTTTTATCATTTTTTCTGATATTTATTTCTCATTTGCTGTATATTTTATTAATTGGTTAATATATTACATATTTTATACATATCTAAATGTTTTGGTAATACTGTAAATGTCATGCCAATAAAGCAACTTTAGAAAGAGAGAGAGAGAGAGAGAGAGAGAGAGAGAGAGAGAGAGAGAGAGA
>CAIGQZ010000643.1:5239600-5250002 GCA_903798205.1 Danio tinwini | reverse complement strand
GAGAGAGTTTTCAGTGTATTGCCACACTGCAAAAAAATCTTAAAACTGCTTAAGATTTTCATCTTATTTTAAGTATTATTTGATGTTTATTATTACAGAAAAGATGTCATAATAAATAAAAAATATAGTTAAAAATCATATTATTTTTTATTTGTTGCATTTAGTTGACCATTTATGTGCTATGGGTAAAATCTATATTTCAAACCTGTGGGAAGCACTGAACCCACACAACCATAAAAACACTACATAAGAAAAAAATGTAGGCATTTTTCCATATGAACACTGGTGTGTTTGTCTGTAAAAACGCTACAGGCATTCCTCGAAACCGCTACAGGTCAGATATTCCCCCACAGAATGAGTGCTTATTAATTCTGAAAGCGATTCTTGATTTTACTAATTACTTTTTTCCGTTTATATCTGTTGCTGCTTTGATTTGGGTTTAGTTTTTCATTTATTGAGAATTTTATTATTTTGAAATGTATTTTGACCAATAGTTTTAGTCCTACTTTGAGTTTTGGTTTACTAAAATAACCTTGCGATGCTATTCTTGTACATTGCATTCCTTTTTTCATCACATCTAAATTATTGTAATTCTTTACTTTGTACTTCCCCTAAAATGCTTACATAATGTATTTGAATGGTACACTGTCAAAAAAAAAGTGTTATGAAATAAAAACATAACAACAAAGACTTTTTTTTGCTACTTTAACTTGTTTTAATAAGAAAATCAAGTTTCAACTTAATATTTTAAGTTATACAAAGTTTACTTAATAATTTTAGTCAGTTTAACTAAGATGACTAGAAGTTCATTTGATTTAACTATTCATTTGAAGGCAGCAAGAATATTTTGTACACTGTGAAAACCAAAAAACGCAGGGTTCCACACAATTCCTTCCTGTTGTCCCAACACAAATCCATTAAATTAAGTAGATTGTACATAAAACAATCAAGTTGTCCCCCAATAAAATCTCAAGAATTGTGTTGATTTATTCATTTTCTTTTCGGCTTAGTCCCTTTATAAATCCGGGGTTGCCACAGCGGAATGAACCACCAACTTATGCAGCATCTGTTTTACACAGATGCAACCCACCCTTCCAGCTGCAATCCATCTCTGGGAAACATCCATGCACACTCATTCACACTCATACACTACGGACAATTTAGCTTACCCAATTTACCTGTATTGCATGTCTTTGGACTGTGGGGGAAACCGGAGCACACGCAAACGCAGGGAGAACATGCAAACTCCACACAGAAACGCCAACTGACCCAGCTGAGGCTCGAACCAGCGACCTTCTTGCTGTGAGGCGACAGCACCACCTTCTGTGCCACTGCATCACCTGTGTTGATTCAGCTCATTTAAAATAAGTAGTTTAAACCAGAAACAAAACTGAGTGTATATACTTTTACTATTTTGAGTGTGTGAATTCGAGGGCTTTCAGATATCCTGACACTTTTTGGTGGAACGCTTCAAACCAGGACATCCGCGATAGTTTTCAAAATGTTAAACATAGTCTTAAAACTCATTTATTTAAACTCGCTTACTCATGACTGCATATATTGTGAATCAATGTTTATGCATGTTTTTTATTTAGATTTTTTGTATTATCAGGGTTGGGCTGCAGGACGGCGCAGTGGGTAGCACGTTCGCCTCACAGCAAGAAGGTTCGAGCCTCGGCTGGGTCAGCTGGCGTTTCTGTGTGGAGTTTGCATGTTCTCCCCGTGCTCTCCTGGGTTTCCTCCAGGTGCTCCGGTTTACCCCACAAGTCCAAAGACATGTGATATAGGTGAATTGGGTAAGCTAAATTGTCCGTAGTGTGTGTGTGTGTGTGAATAAGTGTGTATGGATGTTTCCCAGTGATGGATTGCAGCTGGAAGGGCATCCGTTGCATAAAACATATGCTGGATAAGTTGGCGGTTCATTCCGCTGTGGCAACCCCAGATTAGTTAAACATTAATGAATTAATAAACTATCAGGGTTCACCAAGTTAAATTTAAGACTTTAAGACCATTATGAATGAAATTTCAGACTAATACAGGGCTAAGGAGTTTTTCAAATACAGGCCCTGTATTAGTCTGAATGTGCCATGTCATATTTTAATTGAATAAATGTAATACAAAAATAATAATTTAATAATAAAAATGTTAAATAATTTAGTTTTTTTTTAGCAACATATTGTAAATGACATGTCAAAAAACAAGCAAGCTCTTGCTGTATACATAACCTTTTTACATAACCTTTCTAAATAAAAATAAAAACAATAGTTAAGTAAATATATGTAATAGTCTGTCCAGGTCAGTGTCCTCAGCATTAAATACAGTGCTGTGCCCAGCATACTAGTAAAGCCCTTTTTTAAAAAATTTATATTTTTCTCCATTTCTCAGTGAATATAGGCAATGTATTTTGGTGCATTTAAACAAAACAGATATATTTATTAAAATAATATTTTAGCTACCAAACATTCAAAATTAAAAGATAAAACAATTAAATTCAAGCAAAAATTACAACCTACAAAATTTCAACTAAATTATTATTTATTTATTTTTATTTCTCTTGATTTTTCCTCTTCTTTAAATCTGTATTTATGATTTTTCTGCAACATATAAACTTGGCTGTACTAGTTTTTGGACCGTTATCGTAAGTTATTTTGTCAGATAAGCTCCAAATTTGGCTTCAGTACTGACTAATCTAATGTATATGCACAAATATAATATTGTAAAGCTTCCTATTAAAAATATGAATTTAAAAGAGAGATTTGTGAAGGGTGTACTTATATATGCTGAGCCCTGTATAAGTAGTAAACCATTATGGTAAATATTAAATTTACATTTTAAAATAAAAATTACTTAAAAATAATTATTATAATAAAAATAAAACACTTATTCTGATCTATAAATATTGACATGACAGAGAGATTAAAAACCTCCTGATTAATGGATAAAAGCTTGTGGATTTACAATTATTTAAACAATAGTTAAAATCAAACCACTGTGTTCGCTTTAATATATCGGTCACACTTTACAATAAGGTTTCATTATAATGTTAAAGGTGCTGTATGTAAGTTTTTGACTCTTCTAAAGCATAAAAATACCATAATATGTGTGCAGATATTTAAGAAACATGTTCAGTGAACATTCTTCGTTATCTGAAAAAACAATGCTGAAGTCAGATATTCTGCTTTGAAAATGTGCTTTATGTGCCGGAACCGTCTGTCTTTGTTTTGGTCATTTTACCCGCCCAATGCCAGTTTAGCCAATAATAATTCAGCACCCCGGGTTGCCTTGGTGGAAAACCGCCTATTTCATTCATTCAGTCAGGAATGCTCTCGAAGCATGCGCCTGTGAACGAAATGCAACCTCCGTTGGACAGTAGCAGACTCCAAAATGAGACTCAGATTCGAAGTTCCACGTGAGGTGGTTATTAATTAGCAAATAATACAAATATTACGAACGTAAACATTAGGTGAGCAGGTTACATTGTCTGTGTCCTAACAACACGCTACGTGACGAGGTTTGCAGCGATAAGCAATTTGGCTGTTTGCACCAGACGAAACATGACAGAATTGTAAATTTAGCCATTCAGAAGCACAGAATAGTGCACTCACTGCACTCCAGCGAAATGGTAAGATTTATAATCTAATTAATACACGGGAAACTTCTTTAACATTATTAAATGTAGATGCTGGATCACTGATATATGTTGGCTTAGTTTCACTGATATATGTTGGCTTGATATATGAGTCTCAGTACTGAAGTTCAGTTTCAAATGGTTTCCAGATCTGAAGTGAACTATATGCTGCTGCTTTCAGTATAAGGTAATAAATGTAATGTGAAATGGCATTCAAACTCACATTATTAGCATTTAGCACTGAATAAAGCACATGAGGTATACCTGAGCTGATCATTGTTTATCCTGTTGTTCAGCTGTGAGAAACAGAAGCCGTTTCTAAAATAGAAATTTCAGGTTTTGGTTAGGACAAAAACTCCTTGATGATTTATCAACTTTTAATACTTTTTAAGACCCCGCGGACACCCTGAAATCAGGGTAAAAACAATCACTCAATCATTCTGATTATTTTGAAAGAATAAAATGAAAGACGACACTTCTTATTTTGATACTAAACCACTTCCAGGTCTTAAACCCACATACATACAACACATAAATAAAACAATAAATCATTTACAACCCTTTAGATTCACTTTATTAAAACAAGTTTGTGTATAAAACATGGTTTACAAAAAAAAAAAGATCATATTTTACATCTATCCGAATAACTACAAACCCATAATCAAGTAGACGACAGATAATAAGCGTGACGAGACAGCGGTGAAGTCTGAGAGCAGAAAACTTTCACATCACACACACTTTACACCAGCTAAGAGGAAATCTGACGGTCAGGATATTGTATGAAGGAAATACAATAGTATGATGGATACAAAGGTAAATCTGCAGTATGAGGAAACTATTAACCGAGTGGAAACATACTAATACTCTACAGTAATTGTACTTTTATTCTTTTTTTACTGGATTCAGCGATCAAACGTCACAGTCGGGTGCAGTTTGAGGTTTCATTAAAGAAAAGTGAAATACGAGACAAATGCTCGCTGACTCTTTTTGATAGAAAAACAAAAGCAGTACTAGTAAAGAAGAGCACTGTAAATCAAAATAGTACACGAACTGCTGTGTGTGTGTATGTTTGAGAATGGTGCAGGACAGTGTCTGTATTTGGCCAATGTTTATCAGATAGTCAGTGTTCTCAGATGCTTGTGTTTAACCTTCATATTGTGGGCTTCGTCGGCCATCCACTTCAGTCTCCACGTGGTACAGCATATCAGCCAGTGTGTGTTCAATGACTGCACCCCAACCCATATCACTCATCTAAAGACACACAAACACAAAGAAAATATTATCCAGCAACATCGCAACTATGACGCTCAATATAGAGCAATAACATGGCAATGTTATTCAACCAATTATCAATGGTCTGGTGTACTCAGGGCTCGCAAAAATCCTTGGTAAATCCCTGGTAGCCCTGTTGGGCAAGCACATTTCAGTTTTTGGTAGCCCGAAATATATGCAAGTGATCCGAATAGAATACACATTATTTATTAAATATACAAATTACATGTATTACAATATGTTTAAACATATTGACGCTGAATTTGAGGTGTGTCATTGGTGCCTCACAATCACCACAACACATAAATATGGTAACAGCGCCACCTATTTGTCATACGTTATAAACCCTTAAATTTCCATCAATAATGAATCTTACAAAACGGCTAATAAAAGTTGATCTGAAATTATTTCTTGGGTCATGCCGAGAACATTGATACTAAACATGCCATATTTGGGCAAACATTTTTGTTCAAAAACATTCTTTAGCGAACTCCTCCTAGATCGTTGGTTAAATTGTCACCAAATTTGAGTCTCATCATCTTCAGACCATGCTGACCAAAAGTTATGGAAATCATATCGATCAGCGATCGTTTACGGCATCGACAAACGTGCTAGCAGGATGTCAAAGTGCATCTGAGGCTGTAACTGCAATGCCTAAACATATTGACACTGAACTTTAGATGAGTCATTAGTAGGGCCAGACGGAATCTGTCGGAGAATTTTGGTAAAAATCTGCGGATTACTACAGAATTATTTTGGGAGTATCATAACTAAAACCTTAATATGTTAAACAACTTTTATTTAAACTTTTAACTTTAATGTTTTAAAATGCAAATCCAATTAGATTCACTTTATTTGGTCAACAAAGCAAGTCTCTCATATAATATCTCTACTAAAAAACAGAAAATATTACTGTACAAACTGCATTGTACATAAATCAGATGAACATTTTCATATTAGTCAGTAATATTACTGTAATTAATTTAAAAACTGAATAAATATAGATTTACACACATTTACTCAAGTAAATAAAACAGAATTAATTAGGGTAAAAAAATAAAAATAAAATGTGCATTAAAAAAAACACATGCGCATAACTGAGGTGGAGGACTTTTTATTTGATAAGCAAAGATGCGCATAAACTACGATGGAAACACTTTTACCGCACAAATTCCAGTATGCGCATTAAAAAAAAGGTCATGTGATTTTGTCATATGAGATCATGTGATGATAAAAATGTGTGTAAATGGACAAACAAGCAGGCTGAGCACATTGTAAAACATCTGAAATGCTGTTTAGGTCATTCTAAAACACCTTAACCATTTCAGTATTAGTGTTATTATATTACTAAGGACCTCCAGAATCAAGAGTGTTTATTTAAATACACACATTCGAGAATTGTAAAAAAAGAGCTGCCCTTCCCACACTGATCCAAGACTGAATCACACACTTCCCTAGAAACTGACTGTATGGGTTAACGTCACTCACAGTTTCAGTGTTTTTCTCCAGAATTAAAATGCCAAGACAAAGCCATTAATAATAAGGTGTGGTGTAGTTTATGTCAGAGGAAAACATTTCATGTTTCAGTATAAAAATTAACAATTGATGTGGTATTAGCTTTTGACAAAAAAAACCCATAATAAACCATATGAATATCTCAGAATGCTGGCGAAAATAATACTAATGTCAAATACCAAGAGGAATATACTAAGTACAAAGAGTACAGAGCTTAAAATATGCCAATACTCATTTCACTTATGTGTTTTTTTTGAATTCATTAATTTTCCTTTGGCTTAGTCCCTTATTTATCAGAGGCCGCCACAGCGGAATGAACCACCAACTATTTCAGCATGTTTTACACAGCAGCTGCCCTTCTAGCCGCAACCCAGTACCGGGAAACACTCTCACATTTACTCATACTCATACACTACACTAAAGATATTTAAATTTTTCTGATTCACCTATAGCACATGTGTTTGCACTGTAGGGGAAACCAAAGCTCCTGAAGGAAACCCACACCAACACGGGGAGAACATGCAAATTCTACACAGAAATGCCAACTGACCTAGCCGGGACTCGAATTAGCAACCTTTTTACTATCAGGCAAATGTGCTACCCATTGCACCACCGTGCCGTCCGGTTAATTTAAATTAACAATTGAAATTTAATAAATAAAATGTAGTAAAAAAAATCCAATTCAAAACCAATTTTAATGGCATTAACATTCTGTTTTATTTAACTACAATTGTCAATAATACAAATTTTGGCATATTTTAATCTCCATAAAGAGGAAAAGCATTTGGATTTCATACTTACTGGCTGGAACTTGATGTCTTTTGGTGGGTATTTGAAGTGGGGTCCAAAATTAACAGATACCTGAATAAAAAAACAAAGGAATTCACTGGTTTGAGTTCAGACTCCATTAACCACATCACCATCACCATCTAGTGTACATGCATAGTAATTAATGATGGTCACTTTATTTTAATGTACATGCTATTAACAAACCATTAACTAGGACTCTTATCTCAATAAACTACTAATAACTGTTATTAATAGTTATTAAGAAAGTAGTTGGGTTTAGGTATTGGGTAGGGACGTAAAATAAGATCATACTTTAATAAGTGTTAATAAACAGTTAATATCTTAATAATAGGCAAGTAATAAGCCAGTAGTAAATGTGGTGAATTGTTACTTAAACTAAAATGTTTCCATAAATATAATTATTTCACACATGAAATTAATATAAATAAAAATCGCCCACAAACACAGTTACAGAAGTTTTAAAATACACTGCTTAATAAAAGTCTGTGTGAGAAGTCTTTCTTTATTGAACATTTAGATTTTGAACTTCACACAAAACAAAGTCTTGTCGCCTATCTAGGTTTTAGGAACAACAAATAATAAAGTGACTTCTAGTTGATCCTTTGGTATCAGAAGTGGCTTATATGAAAGGCAAAGGCCTCTAGATTACACTTACTTTACCAAAATAAAATATGATCATGCCTTAATTTTACAGTAAGGACAGTAAGGTCTGACTTTGCTCAGACAAAAGTCTCGTCACTGAACAGAAATAATGTCCAGTATAGAATATAAAGTCATGCTGCAGTGGAAACAGAATGAATATTGTGTCTGACTCCATCATGACTCCATCATCTCTGCAATGACTCAAATCACTTATTAATAAAGTAATCTGGAATGGCAAAGGAAGCGTTCTTGCAGGACTCCCAGAGTTCATCAAGATCCTTTGGATTCATCTTCAATGCCTTCATCTTACCTCAAACATGCTCAATAATGTTCATGTCTGGTGACTGGGCTGGCCAATCCTGGAGCACCTTGACCGTCTTTGCTTTCAGGAACTTTGATGTGGAGGCTGAAGTATGAGAAGGAGCGCTATCCTGCTGGAGAATTTGCCCTCTCCTGTGGTTTGTAATGTAATGGGCAGCACAAATGTCTTGATACCTCAGGCTGTTGATGTTGTCAATCACTCTGCAGATCTCTTGCATGCCCCCATACTGAATGTAACCCCAAATCATGATATTTCCTTTACCAAACTTGACTGACTTTCTGAGAATCATGGGTCCATGCGGGTTCCAGTAGGTCTTCTGCAGTATTTGTAGTGATTGCGATGCAGTTCAACAGATTCATGGGAAAGATCTACCTTCTGCCTCTTTTCTAAATAATCATCTACTGTAGAAGTCAAGTTATTATTTGTTGCTCTTACAACTGGGATCGACCACACAACTTGTATAGACTAGTGTATACAACAAAGCCAAAGATCCACCCAACAGAAAGATAAACTATAATAAAAACAGTAAAACTGCAATAATAGGTACAATATCAGGATTGAAACATATCTGATACAGTCTCTCTTATATTTGACCTGTGAGGAATATTTTTTATTAAAGGAATGTATACTTTTATTCAGCAAGAACACAATTAACTTAATGCTGTTCTTGTGAACTTTCTAAAGCAACGTAACATTTTTTTTCTTGATTATATAATAGACAAATCAATATGCGACTGAAGGCTGTAGTACTAATGCTGCATTACAGGAATACAATTACATTTTGGGGAAACAAACTACAATTACAGAGAATTACAATTAAAACGCGGGGAAGAAGAAAACATAAACATATTTTATTTACAGTGTCAGTACAATGCAGACGTACCGTGCAGCTCTTGTAGAGGGATATGGCAGGGTAGTACATGCCCTCAAACAGATCCTCATAGGCCACACCTTGATTCACGCCGTTTTTGAAAAATATCATCTAAAATCAAAAACATTGACATCATAATAGTATGAATGTTATGCAGTGAAAGGTCCAGGGTTATAATTAGTGGTGTAATGGATCACAAATCTCAAGGTTCGGATCACATTATGTTTTTTTTTTTTTAGATCAGCCAAAAAGCTTTCTATTTATTACACAAACCCCACTGCAAGACACTTTTGGTTTAAACAAACAGAACTTAGAAGCTGTAATTTTATTAAAATAAAATGAAGAAATAATCAGCTGAATAAAAATAAACAGTACAATATTCAGTGCTGCGGAAAAATAAATAAATAAATCACTGTTACTGCTACTGTTGCTGTGGTTCTCCCAGTACTTCTGTGTAATTTGACTGTTTGTAACTTCATCACTCAATTAAAAAACTAAAGACTGAATCTCTTTCTTGATTATTGCGTTTTCAGATTTGAATGCAGTGATTGAAAGGATTGATAAACATATGCAAGTCACCATTATTTATAAGTTATGTTGCATGGGTGTTGAGATCCTGATCTTTTAATGATTAATTGTTCAGCTAATGCAGAGTTCAGACTGCATGATTTCAGCCCTGCTTTTGACTCGCCGACAGGTCTTGAGAAATCGCCAACAAATGCCTGAAATCGCAGGCAAATCGGTGCTCGATCACGTGAGTGACAATCACACAGTATGAACTATCAAGGACGCGATATGACAGAATTGTAGATGAGTCGCGAACGCCTGTGAGATATTTGCCATGTTAAATATCTGGTTCTGTCAGCGATTCAAATCATGCCGTGTGAAATGTGTTCTGATTGAAAATAACATCCGCGATCACCTACAGCCAATGAGAGAGCAGCATTCACTACTACTAGTACCTGCAGGCCAGCGGGAGGCTGGGGAAGAAGTTAAAAGCGCTTATTTTCAGTTTACTTGGACCCAAGAAATGGAGGAAAAACTAGTGTAAATTTGGCAGGAGCACTGTGTCAGTTTGACGTGTCATCTGATCAATATCACAATCAGGTTGAGAGCAAGTTTCTAAAGCTAAAGCCTTCTGTTTACATTATGTAGTTAATAACAAAAAATATATTACGAAATATATTACGTGACCTCGCATTGTTTCCATGTCACTTCTCACATTTGTTTGGCTGTGAGACGTAGTTTGGACAAAGTTGTTGGTGATTCTTTCTATTTTAAAGTCATGCAGTGTAAACTCTCCTGTCGTTGATCTATCCTACAGTGTAAACACAGCACCGTC
>CAIGQZ010000643.1:5219671-5238634 GCA_903798205.1 Danio tinwini | reverse complement strand
TTGTGACTGAATAATGTGCAGGTTAGTGTATACTCCATCAGCTGTTTAAGTTCTTACAGCTTTGGATTTAATGAAAGAATTAATAAACTATTATGGCTCAGAGCTTGGTGTCTAATTTCTATGTTTCGTGGCAAGTAGCTGTGTAATAAGCAGGATATAGTACATCCAGAAGGGTTGTTTTAAAACAATAAAGCCCAGTCTTCTACAACAGTGCTCTGCCTGACATTGGGCTGCTGATAATCCTGTCAGGCTTTTTTTTGTGATAACAACCTGGATGTACTTTATCCCCAACTTAACGTACAATGATGAGCATAGAAGGAATAAAATAAAGCTAAAAAATAGATATACCAATAACAATAGGTGACAAACAATTAAAAATAGGTTACAAAAATAAGGTACATATATTGGTAAATGGAAATAAAAATTAAGCAACAAACAAAAATCGCTGATATTACATGACTTAGACAAAAGATAAATAAAATTCCCTGACTTTTAATGTGTAAAATAGTTGAACCTTTTAAAGTTCCATTATATTCCATAAATTCCATAAGGAGTGGGAATCCTGAACATTACATGATTTTAAGACATAAATGCAATCGATTTTAATCATAAATAATACTTTGTCCTTGTATGTGTCTGGCAGGGCCTTGGCAGTTTCGGTCTCGTCTGGAAGCTCGATGAAGAAGCCCAATACGTCTCCCTGACCGTAGCCATCAGAGTAATGCTTTCCCATGGACTGATGGAAGCGTGTGCCTTTCTTACTGCGCCACGAGTAGCTGAACTTATCATAACCCAGAGGAGCCTGCAGGTTTCCTGAGAAAAGACACATGATCCACATTGTAAATACACACAAATATTGTTCTTTTTTTACATTTTGGAATTTCTGGCTCTTTTCCACTGCATGGTAGGACTCTGCTTTGTATGGTGGTTTGTGTTACAGTTCTTCGGATGCATGTATGTGAAGCATGTATTGTTCTCTGATGAGTCCACCTTCACGGTCTTTCCCACATCTGGGAGAGTTATGGTGTGGAGAAACCCCAAAGAAGCGTACCACCCTAACTGCTGATGCCCAGAGTGAAGCATGGGGGTGGATCAGCGATGGTTTGGGCTGCTAATATCATAGCACTCCCTAGGCCCAATACTCGTGCTAGATGAACGCTGGGTCACTGCCAAGGACTACCGAACCATTCTGGAGGACCCTGTACACCCAATGGTACAAACATTGTATCCTAAAGGCAGTGCTGTGTATCAGGATGATAATGCACTAATACACACAGCAAGACTGGTTAGAGAGGGGTTTGATGAACATGAAAGTGAAGTTGAACATCTCCCATGGCCTGCACAGTCACCAGATCTAAATATTATTGAGCCACTGAGGTGTTTTGGAGGAAGGATCGGGAAATGTTTTCCTTAACTAACATTGTGTAGTGACCTGGCTACTACTCTGTAAGAAGAATGGCTCAAAATCCCTCTGGCCACTGTGCAGGACTTGTATCGGTCATTTCCAAGATAAATTGATGCTGTATTGGCTGCTAAGGGAAAAGGCCCTATACCATCCTAATGAATTATTGTGCTCTAAAACCGGGAGTTTCAGTTTCATTGTCCAACCCCTGTATATAGGCTATATAATATTTAGGAAACTCGCTAGTGCACAATTTTTGTAGTTATTAAACGCATCTTAATGATCGTGTTGGAGTGTAAAGCTGCACTGAGTTCATTGAGTGCATCCTCTAAAAAGACAAGCAGCTCAGCATCTGTCAGTTGGTCTGTCCCACTGTTCATTCAGAGGAGCTCAGTGTTATTTTCCTTCTTAGAGATCATGCTTGCTTGTTTGTTTGTTCTTTCAAATTCAGCACAAACGTAAATGCATGTGTGACAGATGTGGGTGGGGAGACAACATTGTGAGATATTTTTAAAGCCGATTTTCGATACATATTTTTGACATATAGTCCAGCCCTACCGTACCCAGTTCAAAACATCCCCCAAAGCGAGACCTACCAAACAAAATCGCACAGTTTCATGCAGTGGAAAAGTGCTCATCTATAACTGTGCTGTTATGGGACAAACCTAAAGGCTGTGACCAGCCCAGTCGAGCCGCAGTTTCCAGAGGCATCTCATCCACAGTCACCTCAAAATACCACGAGCCCTTTCTGACCCCGTGAGACGCTCGCACCATCGAGTAGCCTTTCTCTCCGGTCACTGTCAGCCGGTCATCAGAAATTTTCAGCTGCGGTGCTACAGAATTACCAATAAGTTAGTATTACTTACAGTATAAGACAGAAATAGTATAAAAGTAGTAAGTCATAGTATAATCATAGCATAAGATAGTAATTTATTGTATTTTATAAATAGATAGTATAAAACAGTACTAGTTAGGGCTGCACAACATAGAAGCTGCGTCCCAAACGGCACACTATACACTATGTACTTATGCACTTACACACTCAACAGCATAGTATATGTATGTAGTGTCGTCCCAAATGGAACACTAATGTTTTTTTTTTTACTAAGCGGAAATTCAACCTGTTTCCCAGATGACGTTTGACGGTTGCCAAATTAGGGAAATAAATAAACAAAGTACGAAATAATACCTGCCGTGAGTATAACCGCATTCACCATCGGGAGGCGCTATAATCACTCTCATAGGAGAATTTCGCTTTCACAATCCAAAATAAATAAAGCTACCCTTCCGCTACGTGAGCAAAACTGTGGTCGTTGAGTGCTTGAAGTGTCCATCATTCCACACTTCATTTTAACAGTTGAATGCATCATTATGCATCAAATGTGCATCATCCGTGTAATTAAAGTGCACGTATTATTTTTAGAGTTTTCAGTGTAAACGCACTATTTACACTATTTATACTACAAAATGGCGTAGAATAGTGCATAAGTATGCAATTTGGGACGAACCTTTAGTTTCAGCATCAACATCGCAATGTGAGCGTCTGCAATAGACACTTCGCAGGACCTGCAATGTCAAGTATGGATTATTGTTGACTAGCTTGTAGATTAATGGTAAATAAATTGTAACGATTTAAAGTTTATTAATTAATTTGCATGTGGTTTTTCTATTAAACATATCAAGGCCCAATCCCAATTCTATTTTTGTACCCCTACCACTTCCCCTTGGCCCTTACAACCGAGGGTTAAGGGGAAGGGCTTCAAAAACTTACCCCTAAGAATTGGCACAGCACTTCAACACTGCACACGTTATCATTTGTCATCGCGATCTCTTGCCTCATATGAGATCAGACAATCACGACTGCTGTAGTTATTTCAGTTGTGTTATTTTTTTGGTATTTATCTTCAGGAAATCACTGAAGGCATATATTATGTTATCATAACCATCTAATGTGGCAATAAGATCGTAACTGTACTGTGTATTTACACCACGGCCATATTAATCTATGTAAACACACGAAAACAACATTAACATTATAGCAGACACTGTAAAAAGCTAATTTTCAGTCACTTGACAGGGTGTTCGAGTGTCAGAATGTTGTGGAACTGCTGTAGAGGAGTTATTATTAGGAATTATAGATCGCGAAATTTAGCAATTATTATTATTATTTTAAAGCATAACGGTAAAACACAAATGCGGTTATGAATATATTAAAACATGTGTTTGTTTGTTGTAAAAATTCGTAATAATGACAAAAAATACTAATTTGTGGATCTCCTTACTTCCGGGTTCAGCAATACTGCCATTGTGGCAGGTGTATTCTGGGAAATTTTCTTACCCCTCCATTTTAAGTGTGCTCCTGAAAAATCTTTGTTCGAAGGGGTGTATACCCCTTGCCTTTAGCCCTACACCTTCAAGCTAAAGAGAATTGGGACACCACTACCCCTTGACGTGAACGCGCAAAACGAGGGGTAGGGGTAAGGGCTAGAATTGGGATTGGGCCCAAATGAGTTTAAAGCATTCAGGCACAGGTAAACAATAGCATTTGTTGCTTTAACTGAGATTAACCAAGTTACATTTTTATAGTGAAGTTTGCCAAGTGCCGTTTTACATTTGATTTTAAACTATTACTGTCCGACAAATATAAAGCACTTTTTTGGCTTTCATTTGTGTGTTTTCCCCTCTAAAATTTAATTTGAATAATTTATGTCCTATAAAAAAGATAATAATAATCAGCCCAGCCATTCTGAAATAGTGAATTATTCTCAACAAGTTATTCAATCCATGTGGTGCAGTGCATTTCATATCGCAAGGTATAATCGCTGAAAAACTTAATGTCAACATTTTTCCAATATCGTGCAGCCCTAGTACTAGTTACAGTTCAAGACAAAAATTGTATAAAAGTAGTAACAGTATAAGGTAACAGTGTAATCATAGTATAGGTAAATATTGTAATGTTGTAGATTGCCAGTGTACCTCTGTCGTGCAATGCCAGCAGGACTCTCTCATACAGACATGCCCGATAAAGGTCTCCAGGAATGGGCTTCCCGGCCCAGCAGTCCAGCTCCAGTTTTTCCGGGTCGGGAGCATGAGGATCCGGCTCTGCTAGGATGTAGCGATAGCCATCTTTGTTAAACGGATGTTCAAGAGGATAACCATGAGGCGGCAGACGCTGAGCTGAGAACAGCGGGTCACTGGAACAGAGGAAAACACTTTGAGATGCAGATTTTTTTTTTTTTAACATGAACATGAACATCCATTCCAGGAGGGTGGGCATTTGTGCATCTTTTTTAAGATTTGTCTTTTTCGACTTGTTTTCACTGAGTGGTACGGTTCGCTTTTACGTCTGTTTCCACTGTCAAAAGGTACCAAAAAGTGAACCCTACCATACCACTTTTTGGGTACCCTTTCCAAAGGGTACCTAGCACAACAAAAGGGTACCAAAAAGCAGAGCTAGATGTGCAGCTGAACGCGCAGCTGAACACTATTGGTTTACAGAGAAACGTCACTAGCGCGTGCAACAAGCAAAGAGAATGAAAACAAAGGAGGCACCATTTTTAAATACACAGCCGTAACATTACACACTAATAATATATACATATAATAACAAGCCATGGTTGACCTGAGCTCAAACAAACCTTGTCGTCGTCTTGATGAACAGTGTGATTATTGAAGTGCTTCTGACATACTTTCAGAAACGGACAAAAGCAACAGTGACGCGCAATTGATTTCTCAATAATTTCCTACGGCAGTCATTTTTGACCGCCAAAACTAAAAGTGTGACTATTGTTTTTTGCAACTTAGCATGCTTAAATCATAACCTAAAGCCAAAAAGTCCTAGAATTTTAGACCATTTCGATGATTCTGTGATAAAAAAAAATGCAGAAATGACCGAAGACTACCAGAGTGTTAAATATGTAACATTTTAGCACTTTTTCACGTTTGTCCAATTCAAATCACTTTTTATATATTGACGCACAAGAGTTTAAGAAATGATGACCTTTTTCAGCAAGGATGCATTAAATTGATTAAGTGACATTTAAAATATTTACAATGTTACAAATGCTTTTAATTTTACAGCATTTGCTGTCATACCTGCGTGTTCTCTTGGCTGCTCCAGCGGCGGCACCATCCTGTTGCTGCTGCTGTTTGCGTTTGGCTCCTCTGCCTTTTCCTGTAGCAGCTGAAGGAAGCCCACCTGAGATATAAAACACAGCCTCACTACAAAAATGTAGATGCACGATCAACCTCAGCATGATCATCCAAAGCTCACTTAAAGGTGCAGTATGTAGGATTGACACCTAGTGGTTGAACTAGGTGTTGCAGTCCAAATTCAAAATGTCAATTTTCTTTTTCTACAGCCGAACCTTCCAATGACTGACACAAACATAGGTTGCCAAATTGATGACACCAACAGAAGCGAGCCAAATGTAACACTGCAATACTGAAATGTATTTAATACTTTTATATAAAGTATAGAGTTGCTGAAAGAAGTTCAGAGAGTTGCTGAGAGTTGCTGAAGAACTACTAAGAGATTTCAGCTGCTGTCTGGGCTTTCACTGCCTTTCTACACCTCCCTTTCTTCATGTGTTCAACACTTTTTCCTTGCATCATTTCATTTTATTACCCAGAAGTTCATTGGTAAACTAATTAGTTTTGCTTTCTTTGCAATCGATCGTTTAATTTTAAGAGCAAACTTAAATTATTCAACATAAGCGCAAAATTAGCTTGAGGTGAAAAACATCCAGTAAGTCAATAAACTTACACAGTGGTGAGAACTCAGCATTACACTTTAAACTGCTCAGCTAATGTTTATATTTGTAATATTTATATTATTTGCTAATTAAAAACCCGGTCACGTAGATTTTTTATCTCTGAATCTGCATCTTGTTTCGGAGGCTGCTATTGTCCCTGGTGTTTGCATTTTTTGCTGCAAAAAAAGTGACTGGAAACCCTATGGGATGTTGACTTGCCAGAGTGAATAGTTGCATAATTGGATTTGCTACATGAGACACCTAAATAAACAGTAAAGTAAGCTACAGTCGCTGTAGAATTATTATGTATTATTACCTTTATTCAGGGTTCATGCACATTTTTACTACTAAAATTCCTTGATTTTTCCAAGGCTTTCAAGTAAATTTTCATGGCCTAATGTTTCATCCAATGTCTACATATACAGTACATGACAAAAGAAAACATAATAGAAGACAACTAAGCTATATTCAAGTATACAGATATCTGTTTTCCATGACTTTTCCAGGTTTTCCATGACCGTATGAACGCTGTTTATTATATATTAATATTATTTTTAAAAAAATTATGTTCATATGACTGAAATTAAATACACTGTTTTCCTCCAAGACAACTCAGGGTGCTGAAATGTTACTGGGTAAACTGGCAGTGGGTGGTTATAGAGGCCAAGCCAAAGACAGAAATCATGAGGCAAAACACACATTTTCAAAGCAGAATATTTGACCTCAGCATTGTTTTTTCAGATAAACAAGATTGTTCACTTAGCATGCTTCTTAAATATCCGCAAGCATATTGTGGTATTATGCTTTAGAAGAGTCAAAAAACGTACATACAGCACCTTTAAAGCTCAAACGCTTGCAGAGATAACAGTGTTGATTGGGGATTGAGTTCAACCGAATGACCATGGCTTTCGACAGACACAACAATAAAGCACGTAAAAACCTCAGTACATTCAATGCCAAAAGCCATGAGGGTTAGATAGTATAAAAGGGAAAAGACAGGGTGCAAGCACACAGAAACAAACATTAGTGCCAACACCTGGCTGCAGATTGAGGGAAAGTGACTAAGAGGAGCAAGCAAGAGGCAAAAGATCAATGCAAAGCGAGGGGAAGTTAAAGGAGCACCAAACACCAGCCTCCCATTTCAAAAGCCACACGTAAAACACTCTATAGTCACCTGAAAAGGTTGATCCACCTGGAATACAACGCACAGCTTTACAGAAACTGCCTTTACAATGACAATCAAATATGCAACTGGAAGCATTTCAATGGGGGAGACGTCAGTCTTACCGTTCAATCCTCCAGCACCCGTGACTGTCGTCATCTGCTTCTGGTTGTCGTACGACGGCCCGATGTTGCCCAGATCCTGGGTAAAACCAAACACAGAACACTGTTAACATTAAGGCCCAATCCCAAACCAATTCTTTTACGCTTAGCCCTTCCCCTTGGCCCTTGAAACAGAGTATGCAGGGCTTCAGATTTACCCCTAAGAAATGGGACACCACTACAACACCCGAACACTTCATATGTCATCACAAGCTCTTACGTCATATGAAATCGATGATGGCAACTGCTGTAGTTATTCCAGTTGTGCTTTTTTTTTTTGTATTAATCTTCAGGAAATCACTGAAGGTAACGATATCATGTTATCACGACGACATAATGTGGCATTATTCATCTATGTCAACACACAAACACAATGTTAACATTATAGCAGACACTGTAAAAAGACTTTTCTGACAAAGTATTTGAGTGTCAGATGTGAAAGTATGTTGTGGGACTGCTGTACAGAAGTTATTGTTAAGGATTATAGATAGACAAATTTTATGTTTTTATTTTGTTTTTTAAACATGACGGTAAACGACAAACGCGGTTATGAATGTATTAAAACATATGCTTGTTTGTTGTAAAAATTTGCAATAATTAGGGATGGGTATTGTTAAGGTTTTACTACCGTTACGGTATTACTACTTTTATCAATACCACTTATCGGTTCGGTACTTTAACGGTTCTCTTATCGGTACTTTTTAAATGTTTTTTTTCATGTAAAAAAATTTAAAGAATAAAAAAAAATTAACAGAATGAACACTTTGTTTTATTATTTAGTTTTTAATGTAAAATAAAACTAAACCAATAATTGTAAAACAAATAAATATGTTTTTCCTGTAAAAGAATATACAACGGTTTGAAGGAAAATGACTTTTAACTATTCTTCTGGAGAAAAATCAACATGTTTGACTTTTCTGGCAGAATTCGGGATCTTTCTTGATTTGATTTTGCTCCCTGCTGTTAAAAATACCCTCTTTGAGTTGCAAAATGCAGTTAAATAAGATAATGTTTATGATTTTTCATTAACGCATTCACATAAATGAGTTAACAGTGTTTTGGGAGTTAACTGTGTTTTTAATACAATTTTGAAGCAATGTAAAAATAAGCAGTTTTTTTATAATTTCTTAATAAGCATAGTTTATTATTAGGCTATTCATAGGCTATATTTGTAAATACAGCTGGTGTAAAAGCATTTTTAATCTTTAAGATTTATTTAGGCTACTGCCGAAAAAAATACTGTTTTCATTGTAACTGAATGTGTGTGTTTATTATACTATTAATATTATACTAATTTAGGTGATAGACTGCTGTCATAACGATGTGGATGATGAAATGTTACTGTTAGTAGCTATAAGCAGTCAAAAACGTTTTATTACTTTTCATTGCAGTTAATGCACTTTTGAAAGATACGTTCACTTAGCCAGATTGCTTGCGTTTCCGCTTATACAAGAAAACAACTTGTTGCGTTTGTTGCAACAGGCATCATCCACTTGGGAAATACAACCTGTTTACTCCGTAAGCTTACAAGCTGTGTGTGCTTGCGAGTCTGTGTCGCAAGCTATGTGTGTGTGCTTAGAGCGAGCCTCCGCTGAGTGTGCTGAAGGATTCGGATTTTTACCGTCCAGTTCGTCTAAGCATGGATCAACTTTTATCCTTTTTTTTCTCATCATCCTGTTTCTCATTATGTTTATTAAATATAATTATTTGAATGCGTTTTTAACTTTAAAATGATTTTAACTAATGAATAAGTTAAATACACTGCTTTATGTAAGAATGTTCAGTGCATTTGCCTGTCTCTTTGAAACTATTTTCAGGAGCCACCAAACTAGATCAGAGGTCACGGAGACCTTGAGTGGAACTGAAGGGCTGAGGACTGGAAACAACTTCTATTGTTTCTATTGTTATTACTTTGAGGTAATACTATCCAAAATGTCAAAAGTGATTTTGCTATTTTTTTATGGTTAATTCTTTTAAAGTGATTCTACTTTTTTATTCAAGATAGACCTTGTGTAGTGAGAATTTAACTGTCTGATGTAGATTATACCGATTTTTAACCAGTTTTGATAAAGACGGCTGAGAGTACACTCAGCCTAGGGTAAGAAACAGATAGTACCTTAAGTGTGTGTGCTCTATTTTGATTGTAGATCATTTTAACAGGTCTGGAGTCAGCTCTAAACAGTCTAGTGGATGTCTGCGTTTATATGCTTAAGATATGGTTCAGAATTTAATTGTACGCACGCACACACGTGGACATTTTCTAAGTCTATCTGTGTTTTAACCAATCAGGTTAGAACACCTACATGTATGACGCAGATAATGACGTTATGTGAGAGTATAATTGTTATTGATTTGTGATTGTAAGCAGAGCGGCCTAGGAACTCATTGCGAGTGTTGAAGCTGGCTTCTGCTGATGAAACTGCAAACTATCTTTAGTAAACTTTATTTATTTATTTGAACTTCTGACTCTGGCTTTTCTTCATCTGACAGACTGGTCATTCTTTGGGCTAAAACTGTGAAGGCTTTTTTACTTGATGCGCTCGCCGGAAACACAAGCATTTCTCATGTTAGATTGCCAACTGTGCAGACGAAAATGAAATATCGCAGATTAGAAAGGCAAATAAACAAAACTAGGCTACTTATATGTGGTCAAGCAGAACATCAAAGTCTTACTTGAGTTTGATGGCACACGCACACAGCAGTCTTTTTATTTGTTTTGCCAAAGGTACGCTTTAGAGACAATTTGTTACACCTTTATTAGGGGATTTCTATTTTTATTTTTCGCCTTATGTCTGTTTAGAGACATGTTACTGGTCTTTGATAAAGATCTAATTATTTTTCTTTGGAAATGTTTCAGATTCACACTGTAAATTGTCTCGTGTGTGACAAAAATCGCAATATTGTTCAAGAAAATCGTGACAGGTTTCTTTTGCCCATATTGCACAGTTCTATTTAATATGCATGAAACACCTATTTTTTGCAATCTTCCTAGCTAATATGTTTTTTTTTCAGTTTTACTCATTTCAAAAGACAGATATTAGATATTAAAATACACAAACATTTCAATTAAAATTGTGAGAAAATGCAGCATGAGCAGTATATAGCGCAAACTCTAGCATTTCTTCTCAATAATATCTTTTTAAAGTACCCAAAACATTTAAATCCAATTGAATAGGGTTAAATGTCAAACCTGATCAAGCAAACCAAATTTAGGATAGTCCTCTTCAGGGTCTTTGCTGCCAGGATCAGGATGTTCTTTCACCAGGAAAACATCGCGCTCTTTGCTCTGAGGTCAAACAAAACAAGAAAGCCTTTATATTAAGCACTATTAACTAGGGATGCACTGATACCAGTATCGGGTAGACACTTGGTTAAAATACTAATACTCGTATCGTACATGAAAGGCCGATACCACGCACCGATACCACTCAACAGTAAGTCACTACATGGATGTGATATGTTGTCCTACCTGCCTTCAATGTCTTAATTAGCCTAATGTATTATATATAATAGCTTAGTCCTTATAAACAATCTGTTTATAAAAAACATTATTAACAAATCTATAGGCGACTGAAGAATAAACCGAATATGTAATATGATCTTTGCATAATGATCACAGCTAAACAAGCTAGCATTCATTTTATATATAAACTATAAATGAAAGAAACTTTAAATAATAAAACATTATGTAAAAAATCTAAAGACTACAGGCTAAATAAAAGCGCCTCGTCAGAGCTGAACATCACTGTGCGGTCATCGCGCGCGTGTCAGTTTACAGCTTCTGTACAGATCAGACAGCCTATACAGATCACACAATCTCAATAAACACCATGTAGTGTATAAGTATTTCAATAAGTATCATTAATGGAATATTTATAACGATATGATCTTGCTTTTGGTCATATCGATACCGGCTTTTTTGTTCGCTCGCTCGGTCTCTCTCTCTCACACACTTACGCACCAGCCGGGCAGTTGTCACGCGCTGCATAAGGGCGCTATACACACTACACAGCATACACAATATAACAAGTGCTGAACTCCACAGGACGAGTTTTACTTGTTGCTGATTTGCGTGTTGTTCCTTTTTTAAATTGTCTTTTATTTTGAAAATCTCTCAAGTTAATATTGGCTATTGGGTAACAATCTCCCTTTGAGATATTGGAGTTCAATAACGTGGTGCGCAGTATGACTATTGACCAACACTTCCCAGTAAGTTTACACACTGCATAGACTATACACAGCTCTGGTGTGTTATGAATTGCATGTTTTAAATGACAGCGAGACATGCTACATTTAGTTTTTATAGTAAAATATACATTCATTTATAACCCAGTACACAGTAAAATAATATTTAATGAATGGCCAGCCTATTGGCAGCGTATATAACCGTTAAGCTTAAATAGGCTGAGCATATTTTCATTAATATTAAAACACATTAATACAAACTAGCCACCCTTTGATTTTTTTTTCGTTTCCGTATTTTTTGGCCCAATCCCAATTCTATTTTTGTACCCCTACCACTTCCCCTTGGCCCTTACAACCGAGAGTTAAGGGGAAGGGCTTCAAAACTTACTCCTAAGAATTGGGACAGCACTTACACACTGCACACGTCATCATACGTCATCGCAATCTCTTGCTTTATATGAGATCAGACGATCACGACTGCTGTAGTTATTTCAGTTGTGTTATTTTTTTGGTATTTATCTTCAGGAAATCACTGAAGGCATATATTATGTTATCATAACCATCTAATGTGGCAATAAGATCGTAACTGTACTGTGTATTTACACAGGGGCCATATTCATCTATGTAAACACACGAAAACAACATTAACATTATAGCAGACACTGTAAAAAGCTCATTTTCAGCCACTTGACTGCTCTGACAGGGTGTTCGAGTGTCAGAATGTTGTGGGACTGCTGTAGAGGAGTTATTATTAAGGATTATAGATCGCCAAATTTTTCAATTTTTTTTTGTTTTGTTTTTTTTTTTTAAGCATGACGGTAAAACACGAACGCGGTTTTGAATGTATTAAAACATGTGTTTGTTTGTCGTAAAAATTTGTAATAATGACTAATTTGTGGATCTCCTTACTTCCGGGTTCAGCACTACTGCCGTTGTGGCAGGTGTATTCTGTGAAATTTCCTTACCCATCCATTTTAAGTGTGATCCTGAAAAATCTAAGGGGTGTATACCCCTTGCCCTTAGCCCGACGCCTTTAAACTAAAGAGAATTGGGACACCCCTACCCCTTGACGAGAATATGCAAAACGAGGGGTAGGGGTAAGGGGTAGAATTGGGATTGGGCCTTAGTATCAAACGAAAAATGCAATGAATTGTTTATTTTGGTTTTCATTTTATTAGAATTGATATAATTATTAGGCTACACAACTTCTACATATTGGCTCTGATTGCTTCAGATATCCTACAGATAGACTTTTAGGCTCAAAGACATTTATGCCTGTTAATTTCAGTGCTGTATTTTGACAGATTTTGCAAAGGCCTCAGCTATTCTGTCAGCTGGTACCAGCCTAAGTTTTACGACTTAACTTGTGTGCCGCCTACTTATGTCTGGATGACAGCGAGAGAGAGATGAGATCAGACCTCAGATTTGATGTGTGGCCGCACGTCACAGTTACTTTACAGCAATTTTTTTATATTGGCTCATCTAAATTAACTGTCCACTCGATGAAAAGCCGAAATATTGGCAGGCAGACGAAGCAACTTTCGGTTTTGGAAGAGAGCGGTTTAGATGATAAAAGACGCGCACACACACATGATACACTCTTGTAGGCCTATTCATTATTAATTTTTTTTAACAATAAACACATAATAATCAAGTGCAAAAAAAGAACAGCTGAACTTCGGAAAAAGTGATCACTGCGGTTGACATGATGGTTGCTTTGTTTCTCTGCAGATGGCTTGTCAGTAGCGTGGCATTGCTAAATCACTTTTGTTTTAATAAAAAAAAAAAAGATTATTTATTATTAAACATTGTGAGATGATAGTCACGTGATTTTTAAAATGAGAGTATGCATATTTATGGCTATTGATCTTATCTTCCCGCGACTTACCCATAGTTAAACATCAAGTAGCTGACTTTTTGATTACCTAACCCGCAGGTTAACGGCAGGACTTGTGAATATGAAGAATCACGCAATAACAGGGTTTTATGCATCCCCAATATGCAATGAGTGTGAATCCATAAGGTAACATACACTGCACACACTTAGTGTAATGTGTGAAGTCGTGGATGCATGTCAGCGCAAATATAACTCATCCTTTAAATGTACATGCTTAATTGTTAATAGATAAGGTCTGAATTTGCAGGGTTATCAACAATGTGTGTATATTTTTGGCTTGAAACAGGCTTCTGTTAAAGATTTTTGTGTTCATGCAACTTGCTACAGGCAAAAAAAATTAAATAAATAAATAAATGAAACTTTATTGAAACCAAATCTATGAAGTATTGTATCGGTACTCGGTATCGGCTAGTACAAAAATTTAAATACTCGTATCAGTTTGTAAAAAAGTGGTATCGGTGCATCCCTACTATTAACCCAATTATAGTCAAACAAAAAAAATCATAAAAGACTCAAATAGCTCACCATGGTCTTGACGATGTTATTTTGCCACGTCAGTTTGCCAGGCCTCTGGCGGGTGGTCATACACTCCCAGTATTTGTCAATGAATGGTATGATGTCCTTTACAACAACCCAAAGAACTAATTAGTTCAGTTATATTTTATTGTTGGATTAATTTTTTTCAATTTGTATTGCATCTCACAGCATGTATGATCCTGCAAATACACATCGATACTCCTTCACCTTTATAAATGCACAAAGCCCTAAACCAAGGGTTCTTCGAGGCCCACCTCCTTCTGCGAAAATATTTTAAAGGCCCAACCTGACATTTTGTCTTACACTGATTGTCTAAAAAATAGCTTATTTTAAACCTTTATTTTGTAACAAAACATTTATTTTACCTTCTTTGCCTCTTATTTTTCTACAGCATTTAAAAAAAGTGAAATGTCATGTTTTATATATTTTTATATATACATTATAATTTAAGTTTTTGAAACATACACAGATTGAAATTGTGTGAATTGTGAATTTTTGGACTAGTTATTCTTTACAACTGCAAAGTATTTGGGCCTTTTCTTCAAAAAAATAAAAAATAATTATTCATTTACCAGCTGCTGCTGGTTTGCTACTATTCATCTATTGATCTACTATTCATATCATTTAAAAATAAACAAAAATTAAAATACCACTGTTTCCTATTCCATGAAAGTAAAGGAGTAAAGAGAAAGTAAAGAGGCTGAATGGAGGAGGCTCATTCTTTATCCTCGCGCTGCAGATGCTGTTTTAAGGTTTTCTCGCTAGTGAAGCGTTCAGTTTTACCACTTACAAAGTCCGCCGTGTAAAAAGCACCATGGCGTGACACAACTGACTCTTAGAGGGAATGGGAGATGAGAATCTGATGACCTCTATGGAACACACCCAGAACTGATTAAGAGAATAAGCACAAGACTGTTAGACCATGTGCCAGGGCGCAAACCATATTTTTACGTCGGATTCGGATATGCCTTTAATGCTTTTGCGTCATGCGCTTCAGACTTTGCTCTTAGATCGATAAAATAGAGCCTTTTAAAAGTAGAGCATATGTTTGGTTGTCATTTCAAAGAGCACAATATGAATAGCATGTCTCTGCAAACAATCTCAGCTGAAAGTGTACCTTATCCTTAGAGAACATAGTTTTAGGATGCTCCTCTTGAGTTCTGGACCTCCAGGTCAGATTTGCCAACGCAGTGAGACACATTTCCTTCAGATCTGGGGAAATAAAGCCAATCCACAATGAAGATGATGAATAAAAAAGGTCTTGTTCATGTTCTGGATCTAACAGGGTCATTCTGTGTCTTTTCTGAAAGCAGTGACGAACCAGTATGTAATAGTTTTAGTAAACAGATCCACTCACTTGCTTGTTTCCTCAGAAAGTAAGTGTTTCCACTGTGGTGACACACGTTGCAGTGAAACACATAATTGGTCATGAATGGCAGGCAAGTTCTGCAGGAAGAAGAAAGCAGTGTGAGTGTATGTACACGTGGGACACCTAAACATGGAAGCAAAGTCCACTGCAAGAAAAGTCATTCAACACAACCATATTTTGGGTATCCAACACCAATTTCACAAAAATGGTATTTACAGTAAGGATTAGAGATTTTTTGCTGCATCAACCAAAGCGTAAAAGTTAAAACATTTTTTAAAAAATAAATAAAAAAGTAATATTCCACTCTATTCTATCTGCTAGTGGATGCTCACTATGTGAATATCAATATTAATGTTTGATATACCAATTTTGGCTCTTGCAACACATTTCAAAAAAAGTTTGAACAGTAAACCATTTGCCACTATAATTTTGCCATTATAAAGCTGCATGTGGTGTGAATGCACAGTAGGTAATGGGATAAGTGAGAGAATCCTACGCTGTGTCGATGCTGAAGGTGTCTGCTGTAAACCATTTCATGCACAGCGCGCACTGCAGCTCCACTTCACCCAGCTGACGGCCGTTCTCATCGTCTCCAGAGCCCGTCTGAGCATCCGCTGCTTCAGAACTGTCACCGGCCGTGTCCTGAAGACCCAAACAGACTGAGCGTTATTAAACAGAAGTTAAAGGTGATTCAATGAGACAAGAGAGTGTCTTTTAAATTGTACAATTATTTTTAAACCACAACAACATACAAATAAGGAATGCAACAAGCAATTCTTCCTCAGGTAATAACATGAGAAGTGACAGTATGCAAAGTTTCAAACAGTAGAATATAGTACAAGCTAACTACGTATTTATCCATGGGAAATTCATTTTGAATTCATCAGTAATGATTAAGCACATTACTGATGAATTCAAAATGAATTTCCCATGGACTAAACTGAACTAAAACTATGAAAACAGTTAAGCTAATTGAAATAACACTGTAATTTAACACCCTTTAAATACTTGACTAAAAATACCACATTGGGAATAAACTCAAGTGAGTTTAAACTGAAGTACCAAAACTATAAAAATTAATACTGCAATAAAACAAATTTAAGTAATATAGAAATTACAGGGCTCGAAAAAAAAACATTTTCTTGGTAGCACCAGTGTTCCTAACTTAAAAAATGTAGGCACACCAGACAAAATTTAGTTGCACCCACCAAATATTATGAGCATTGCTACAACACGTTTTATATTAACACATTCTATCATATATTAACACTCTAATCACAACTAACAAATAAACAAAAATCTGCATGTGCTCACCGGCCCTGCACGCACTGCTTGACGTGAATGAGATGAACTGAATTAACAATAATAACTGCGCTGTTCTCACGGGTGCTGTCTGATATTGCACATATGATATTGACATATAACTTATTATTTGCATATGTCATCTTAATAGCAATAATGGTCTTTTCATGAGCTGCAATATTAGTTTCAGCTCAGTGAATGCATGCTCTTTAGCGATGGTGATTGCGGTGTCAGCCGCATGACTGACAGCATCGTGACGATTAAATGAAGGATTAAATAACGTTAGAACATCTAGTACTTAAAATGTGTAGATTCTGTGACAAACACTGTTACCTGAAAACTCCGTCCCACCGGCTTTAGGGTGAATGCTTTAGTCATTTTCATAGCGGACTTTAAACACTGGAAGTCTTTTATCCACTCTTACAAAAATGTAAATGCTGGATTGACATTCATTACATCAGAGGTGTCCAAACTCAGTCCTAGGGCCGGTGTCCTGCATATTTTAGTTCCAAACCCAATTAAACACACCTGAACCAGCTAATTAAGCTCTTTCTAGGTATACTACAAACTTCCATGGAGGTGTGTTGAAGGAAGTTGGAGCTAAACTATGCAGGACACCGGCCCTCCAGGACCTAGTTTGGACACTCCTGCATTACATGATCACTAATCAGATCCAGCATTATTTGTAACTTTAGGTGGTTTCTAAAACTAAATCTCTCAGTGTTGTTTTTATTCTCTCGGATCCAGACCTTTAAGTTTTTGCGGTTGTAGCTTCCTGTCATCGGAACTGAGTAATTGACAGCTGATATTAACCAATTCATTTGTGTTCTGTTCCAGCGCAGTGGGTCAATAAGAAGAGCTTGAAGGCGGGGCAAGCGTTGCGGGCTTTGTTTACTGCAGCAAGTTGACATGTCAACAGTTTTAAACCATTCCCGAGCGCTGCGTTTGGTGTTTTTAGGTGCAAAAATGCTTAATGTATGAATGCCTCCTAATTCCGTGCATGTGGTGAATATTTTGCTGTGAAAACTGGTCGCACGACATCAATTTTATGCACTCGCACAAATGCTCCCAAATATATTTTCAGGTCGCATAGATAAAATTTTGGCCGCATATGTGACCAAAAGGTGGCAATTTCGAGCCCTGAATTAGGGTTACGCAATATACAGATCACAATTGTTTGCAGTCAATGAGTAATTTAATACAAAAGTAACTTAATGTAAGCTGAAAAATAAAGACAAATAAAAAAATATATAAAAATTCAAAACAACAATAGTCTTTAAATCATAAAAAAAATACACAAAACGAAAGAAAAAAAAACATGGATAAATAACTAATAAATAATATTTTTTAAAATCACTGCAGCTTTTAGGCTTTGATCCTAATTGTGCTGTTTTTGTGACTGTCGCTTTAAATTAATTTGAGATTCATATGCTCTTTTCAAAAGAGGGTGGAGCTACAAATGCCTGTGTGTCAGCACAATGGCAGATTCAAAACTCCAATGGCTGCTTCTCACTCAGGGCTGTTTATGCTAATGAGGGAGAATTTGTCACCAATAGGTGGGGCTTTCCCCCTCTGATGACACGTACAAAGGAGGAATGTCAATCAAAGTGTTTCTGCAGACCGTTTTTATCAAGTGTGATTATAAAAAAATTGAATTAATAAATCTTTACCATTATAGGTTGGCTATTTTCACACACTGCTGCCACACAACTGTGCTTAAACCACGTATAAAAGTGATTTTTGCATAATAGGTCCCCTTCAAAGTAAACATTGTGGAAATTGTAGAACATTCAACTCCTCATGTGTCAAATATCATACCATAGTCTCTTTTCCGCTGGACGACTCAGTCTCCATGTTTGTGGTCAGATCTCCAAAAGAGGCATCTCTGCAAAACACACACACACACACACACACACAAAATCAGATACTGAAACTGAAAGAAATTATTTGTTAAATTTTTATTTTTCTGAAATTATTTTAAAGTGAAATCTAAAGATGTGAATATAAAACTACCTATGGGGGGCTAAAGTTGGTTTTATATTCTCACATTTAGACTTTCTCCTTAATAATATAATTTCATTAAAGCATTATTTGCAAATTCTAAATATGGAAATCATATTAACAACCAATGACTATCAAACAACAACATTGTTTACAGTCTAATAAATAGTGCTAATGTTGTTTTGAAGTCATA
>CAIGQZ010000643.1:5166051-5204671 GCA_903798205.1 Danio tinwini | reverse complement strand
AAGAAAGTTGAAAGCTGGTTATTGACTTCTATAGTAGGGAAAACAAATACTAAGCCAATGGTTACAGGTTTCCAATATTTCTCAAAATATCTTCTTCTGAAAAAAGCTCATAGGTATGGAATAAGTAAAGTGTGAGTAAATGATGACAGAAACTAAACCAAATCCAGAAAGCCCAGAATTACTTTTTTGTATGTAACAAATATAGAAATATATTCCTTTTTAGTTCATTAAAATATATTTGAGGTCCTAAAAGTTGCATGGACAATATACAGGTACTGTAAGTAGACTACTCAAAAGATGCAAATGTGGTTGCATATTTTAGATAAGGTTATATGTCATAATGACACTGCTCTCAGCTCCCCATATGCTCATTTATTTACATACTGCTTTTTGATAAGGTAGCCTGTGACTTAACATATTGACAATCATTGACAATGCAAGCAAAGACCAGGAACTAAATAACCTCTTACTGACCTGCGATGTCCCACAGCTGCAGTCGAACGACTGTCCTGTGATCCCAGTTCAGGACTTTTAGAGCAAAATCGACACCGATGGTTGCGCGGTAATGTTGAGAAAAAATCTGATGCACATAACGCTTTATGATGGACGTTTTCCCCACTCCTAAATCTCCAATGACAAGGACTTTGAGTAAGCGCTCCTGCTGCATTTCAGCAATCGAAAAACTACATCACAGTTGTATTCAACAAAAAGTAAAAAGAAATAAAAAATAGACTTGTGTAAGACCCACTGTTCTCTACATCTACTTCTACTGCAAAATTTAACAAAAGAGATTGACTGCGTTTCGCTGGAGCTGACGCGCCCCTGACAGCTGTCCGCTTTAAAATGCGTCTTCTCTTTACATGGACGAAAAGTTCATGCACTTCTTTTGACTATCGACAACTTTTCATCTCGCCACTCAAGGCAAATACTATTATAAACTGGTCTGCTCAACAAGCTCATCACAGTGCGCCCAACTGAACTTCTCGGTAAGAAGGAGATTTTAGTCTGAGTTTATTTTTCAGAATCGCCTATAAACTACATCTCCCGTCGCACTGATCGTATGCTTTGTCTGCTCGTAAACCTTGAAGTAGACGGCGCATATAAAAATAAATGACGAAAATATATAGAGATATAGAATTGAACGAAATCTTAATCAAAACTGGATAGTTTCCTCCCCACATTAATAACAAATCATATGTAATAAGATTTAAATGTTATAATCATACACTTTCAGAAATAAAGGTACAAAATCTGTCACTGGGGCGGTACCAAAAGAGTACACTTTTGTACCTTTTACTGTGAGATATACATTTATACTTTTTAGATATTAATATATACCTTTAAGGACCTGTTAGGAACAAAATTATTTTGATAAGGTACCGCCCCAGTGACAGATTTGTATGTTTTTTTCTGAGTAGTCTATATATTTTAGGTTGTGAGTAGGCTATTAAAGAATTGTTTTTTTTTTCAATTCATCTTTGTTTAGTGCTTTTACATGTCGATTTTGTCAAAGCAGCTTAACATTGATGAAGTTCTAGTATATTGAAACTGCTTCAGTCCAGTTTTCACAGTTCAAAAGTTCAGTTCTGTTCAGTGTAATAAAGTAAATGTCACTGCTGAAAGCTCAAACACTCCAATGATGCGCAGCTCCACAAGTCCCAAACCAAGCAAGCCAGTTGTATCAAACATCTCCTGTTTAAGTTTAATAACTAACTAATAAAAATATATATTATTTTCTAATTCCTTATACTAAAATCAGTTTACTGATCCCATAAGTGTTATTGTATGCGTCAAAGGGTTAAAAGTGTGTTCATTTATTTACTTTAATTATTCAGCGATTCCTCCGCGTACCACTAGAAGAAAGCCTGCGTACCACTAGTGGTACACGTACCACTGTATTAGAAAATATGAAAATTTACTCTCACTTGCCTCAAGTGGTTCCAAACCTCAAAGAAAGTTTGAGTATCTCTCATGAAGATATTCTGAAAAATGTTAGACCATTTACTTCTATTGGAAAACCAAATACTATGGAAGTCAATGGTTAGAGGTTTTCAGCATTTTTCAAATTATCTTCTTTTGTTTTTAACAGAAGAAAGAAACTTGTTTGTGGCAAGTGAACGATAAGTAAATGATGACAGAATTATCTGATGCAAAAATGTAAAAAAATCTTACTTAGGCAAAACATGTTAAGCATTTATGCATTTAATTTACAATAAGAAACTACTTTTATTTTAACATAAAATTGTGTTGTATAAAGAGCTAAATGCACATTTAGAAAAATAAGTGTATTTATATCTAAGGTTTAGATTTTTTTTTAAATATGAAAGAACTAATTCATACTAAATATCTGCCTTATTTTTTACATTTAGTCACTTCAATTATTAAAACTCAATGATGTCCTAAAAATATGTCCTAATATTATTTATATTTCCTAAAATACCTTTTTTATGCAAAAAGTTAATTTAATTGTCTAAAAATGCTTTTACAAACATATATATTCTGCAATAAATCATTCTACAAAAACATGCAATTTTTCTTTTCAATTGAATGTAAAAATCCTATTACAAATATTAGTCTTAACAGTGCTGGATAAAAAAGTAATAGACACAGTATTTTTATGAGTTGAACTTTTAATAAATTTTTTCTATTTGCAAATAACGCAGATGAATATTAAATACAGAGCATAATAACATAAAAACAAAACAATACAAAATAAATAAATAAAATACATCATATAAATTTATATGCATATTAAATAATAAATTATATGAAATAATAAAACCAAAACACATACAAAAAAAGAGGTTGTTGTGAGGGGGGGGGGGGGGGGTTGGGGGTTCTAAATTATCTCATAGCCATAATTATTATATTGTCTCGTTACATCTTAGCTAATATAAGACACAATCTTAAAGAAGTACCTAAACTATGACTGTAATAATTGTAATATAGTTGTGAATAAAATGAACGTTCCGTCATCGTTTACACTCCTTTACTTGTTTCTAATCTCTACGGGTTTCTTTATTTTATTGAACACAACAGGGGATATTTTGAAGAAAGCTGAAAACCTGTAACCATTGACTTCCATTGTATTTGTTTTTCCTACTATGGAAGTCAATGGTTACAGGTTTTCATGGAGTTTTCCCCTTAAAATATCTTTTGTTGTGCTCAACAGGAAAAAATAAACTAATAAATATTTTCAATGTTCACATGATGGTGAGTAAACAGTATTTATTTATTTATTTATTTATTGTTGTATGAACTATCCTTTTAGCCTCTGTTAATCTAAAAATATAGAAACACGCAAAATAACAATACATACTTTAACATTAGTAATCTGAAAATGTGTTATTTTTGCTTAAGAAAAAAATAAGATTAAGACAGGCTTAAGCCTAATATGTTACTTATTTATACCCAACACTGGATTTTAACCACGCTATTCCACTTCTTGAAGACTGACTTCAGTCGATTAATTAGCATCACAACAGCTCCTCTCGCGCTCGAGCACCGTAAAATCACACAATTGCAAATAACGACAAGCTCTAATACAAAAAACTACACGGCTTTTCAGAAAAGGGCACATTTTAACCAGATGCAGAGCAATAAATAGCAAAGGAAGCGTGTCACCCACTGAGACACATTCACATGGTAAACTGTGTAAAGGAGGAGCTCACGGGTTTGGTTTTACCTCACTGAGCTGCTTTAACATGGTAATTTTACACGCGTCTGTTTGAGGTGTATATAAGGTGAGGAAGTGATGGAGGCTGGCAGATATAACAGCACTCGGAGAGTTACAAGGTCGCATTTACTTACTGCTCTCAGAACTCGCCGTCAGGATGCACGAAGGAACGAGCAATTCTGCTCTGCAGGGGAAAACTTCCTTCTCCATCGCAGACATTTTGGATCCCGCCAAATTCAACGGGACGCGGGAAACTTCCAGTGAGTTTTAGCGTTTCTATATCGCTTTATTAAGGGGAAAATTCGTTTTAAAATGTGTTATACTACTGTTGTTTGATGTAGCATATTACTGTGGTACCATATTTTTTTTGCAGGCTAGCTATTTAGAAATACAATAGTAATATATGCCTTTTTTTAACAACATCTTGAAGAAAAACTAATTTGTCAGGTGAATTTGTGAGGAATTTGCAAGGTGTTTACAAAATATTTATCATTTCTTTTATGAACTTCTGCAAAATAGTGATTACATTAAGAAATTTTAATTTAATAAGATATTTCCCTGCGGAAAAATCCAGCTTTAACCAGCCTAAGATGGTTGGCTGGTTTTAGCTGGTCGACCAACCTGGTTTTAGAGGGGTTTTGGCCATTTCCAGGCTGGTTTTCAGCCATATCCAGCCTGGTCTTAGCTGGTTAGGCTGGGAGTTGACCAGCTAAAACTAGCTTGACCAGCCAAAACCAGCCAAGTCTAGCTTAAACCAGGCTGGTCTAGCTTGTTTTAGCTGGTTTAAGATGATCATTTTCCAGCCTGACCAGCTAAGACCAGGCTGGAAATGGCTAAAAACCAGCCTGGAAATGGCCAAAACTCTTCTAAAACCAGGCTGGTCAACCAACTAAAACCAGCCAACCATCTAAGGCTGGTTTAAGCTGGATTTTTCAGCAGGGTTTTGGCTTTTTTTTTACAATAAAAACACAACAGGTGTATTTCCAGAAGAGGGCAGCATTTGAATGTATTTGTATATAACAAAATGTATACTGTAATATTGTTTTCAGTTAACAATAGATTGATTAGTTCATACCATATTTAAAAAGACAACTATTTAGTGTTTTAGAACAGTGGCAAGTTGCATAAAGTGCAAAGACTAGGCTTAAAACGTTAGACTGGTCATAACTTTTTTAATGAATTTAACAAAAGGTGGATTGGTCTAACTTTAATCAGAAAAGTAAATCTGATTACTCCTTTAAATCAACTGTTAGTTAGTGAAACTAGTGCTTAAAATGATAGTTCACCCAAAAATGACAAATATGTAATTATTTACTCACCGTTAAGTGGTATCGATCCTGTTTGAGTTTCTTCTGTTGACATCCATAGTAGGAACAAGAAGTCAATTGATGTTTCTTCCAATATTCTTCAGTATGGGCAACACGGTGGCTCAGTGGCTCAGCACTGTTGCCTCACAGCAAGAAGGTCACTGGTTTGAGCCCCGCCTGGGTCAGTTGGCGTTTCTGTGTGGAGTTTGCATGTTCTTCCCGTGTTGGTGTGGGTTTAATCCGGGAGCTCCGGTTTCCCCCACAGTCCAAAGACATGCGCTATAGGTGAATTGAAGAAACTGATTTGGCTGTAGTGTATGTGTGTGAATGAGTGTGTAGGAATGTTTCCCAGTACTGGGTTGCAGTTGGAAGGGCATCCGCTGTATAAAAGCTAGATGTGTTGGCGGTTCATTCCGCTGTGGCGACCACTGATGAATAAAGGGAATAAGCCGAAGGAAAATGAATAAATAAATGACTTCTGCAGTATAAATAATGGTAGAATTTTCATTTTCATCATGACCATTTTCGTTTCCAGCCCCTGATGATCATTGATTACTACATATAAAATTATTCCACATATCTGAATTATTATTCACCCTCCTGTGAAATTTTTATTCTTTTTCAAAGAAGTGCTTTTTAACAGAAACCTTCATAGTATTTCCTATAATATTTTTTTCTTCTGGAAAAAGTCGTATTTATTTTAGTTTGACCGGAATAAATGCAGTTTTAAAAAACCACTGCTATCCAAAAACTTGCCTAATTATTAACTAACTTGCCTTGTTAACTTAATTAATCAAGTTACATCTTTAAATTGCACTTTAAGCTGAATACTACAATTTAGCAAAATAATTAGAAAAATATTATGCACTGTCATCATGTCAAAAACAAAAAAAATTGATATAAAAAATTTGAGTTAAAGGTATTATGTTGAAAAAAATCTCTTCGTTAAGCAAAACTAGGAAAATTATTTAAAAAGAAATACAATTTCACTATAATAAAGTTGACGTCAACTGTATATTTGATCTAGTTAAGGGTTTGTTCACATACTACAGTTAACGAAATAATGCACGCAACATATTCTAATATTCTAATTGCACCTTCATTCATTTCAGATAACAAAGAATCACTGAAGACGGCTTCTCCAACTCAAGATCCATCGGCTTCAAACATCGCTAATGCTTTAGGTGCAAAAGTGAAGTCGAAGCGAATCCGCACCGCATTCACACTGGATCAGCTGCGCATTCTGGAGCAAAGCTTTCAGAGCAGCCACTATCTGTCAGTGTTCGAGCGCCACTGCATCGCCTCAGCCCTAGGCCTCTCAGAAACGCAGGTCAAGATCTGGTTTCAGAACCGACGAACCAAATGGAAGAAGGAGCTGGACGGTCACGGAGGAGAAGAGCAGAGCCACTGCGCACCCACAGCATTCAAGCAAAACTCCTTCATGTATGCTCTGCCTGGACATCACGCTAATCATCATGTGCATTATTACCCACAACAAACACATTACCTGAACACATCTTTCCATCCTCAGACGCTTATGATGTTCTGATGTACTGTTAGACTTACGTAGAAATCTGATGGCAATATATGCAAATTACATATATGACAAGTTCATATTTGGATGTAGTTTCATATTCGGCTGGAAGGGCATCCACTGCGTAAAACATATGCCAGAGTAGTTGGTGGTTCATTCCGCTGTGGATAAATCAGGGACTATGAATGCAAGGTAAAGGAATGAATGAATATTTGGATTTAACATATATGACATTTTATATATGCACATACAATTTTAAAATATTGCAAAAATGGCCGCTTACATATTTACGCTACTTGACATTGCCGCTTACATATATATTTTTTCAAGCATTGGAATTACAAAAATGTACATATATGGTAAAATTTTTATATATGTTCATCTAAAAAAGCCCATCTGATTGGCCACATATGATAAAATTTATTGCACAGTTCTGCGATATAGATATTGCATATACTAATATCGTGATAACGGTATTTTTCGATATATTGTGCAGCCCTGCCATATATCTACATACATGTAGTTCTAATTGCAAAGAATGTTTGTTCACATATATTTTTCTTTCAGCCATTGGAATTACACATATGTACATATATGTTACAGCTGCACAATATATCGAAAAATATCGTTATCACGAAATTAGTATTTACATATCGCAGAGAAGTGCAATAACTTAAATCAGATGTGGCCAATCAGATGGCCTTTTTGTAGATGTAATTGGCTCAGAATAATATCTATTACCTATTTTAGTATGATCGTTATAGATAATTATAATAAATCAATATATAATTGCTGATACAAAAAGCGTTAGTTATATCATAAGAAATATGATTATCGAAACACTCTACAACAATTTTGCATATTTTCCCATCATGCAGCCCTAATATATTTTCATATATATATTACCATATATATATGTATATACCATAATTTTATATATGTGTTCATATATGGCTATATATATAGTCAAGTTTATTAAATTTAAATAGTGTCGGCGCCAATAGCCTAGTGGTACTGTGCGCCGACATATGGCATTGATGTGCTCAGGGCGGCCTGAGTTCGATTTCCAGCTTGAGGAAACACATATATAAAATTATGGCTAATATATATGAAAATATATTAGGGCTGCACGATGGGAAAATATGCGATATTGTTGTAGAGTGTTTCGATAATCATATTTCTTACGATATAACTAACGCTTTTTGTATCAGCATTTCATATATGTGTTCATATATGGCTATATATATAGTCAAGTTTATTAAATTTAAATAAAGTGTCGGCGCCAATAGCCTAGTGGTACTGTGCGCCGACATATGACATTGACGTGCTCATGGCGACCTGAGTTCGATTTCCAGCTTGAGGTCCTTTGCTGATCCTTTCCCTCTCTCTACTCCCAATGCTTTCCTGTCTGAAATCTCTACTGTCCTATCATAATAAAGGTTAAAATTAATACAAATTTAAATATAGTACACTATTATTATTAAACATAAATATAGTCAAATTACTGTGTTCCTCCGAGTGCTCCGGTTTCCCCCACAAGTCCAAAAACGTGGTATAGGTGAATTGGGTAAGCTAAAAGAAATGTCCATAGTGCCGCTGCGTAAAACATATGGTGGATAAGATGGTGGTTGATACCTAAAAAGAAACTTAAAGTTCCTTTTATTCAACCAGCAAGTTTGTATTTTGAGGTGATTAAATTTATTGCACAGTTCTGCGATATAGATATTGCATATACTATTATCGCGATAACGGTATTTTAGTTTTTGATATATTGTGCAGCCCTACCATATATCTACATACATGGAGTTCTAATTGCAAAGAATGTTTCTTCACATATATTTTTCTTTCAGCCATTGGAATTACACATATGTACAAATATGTTAGAGCTGCACAATATATCGAAAATTTATAATTTTATAATGGTACTGTGCGCCGACATATGGCATTGACGTGCTTGAAGTCCTTTGCTGATCCTTCCCCTCTCACTGCTCCCAATGCTTTCCTGTCTGAATTCTCTACTGTCCTATCATAATAGCGGTTAAAATGAATACAAATTTAAATATAGTACACTATTATTATTAAACATAACTATAGTCAAATTACCGTGTTCACGTGGGTTTTTTCCGGGTGCTCCGGTTTCCCTCACAACTCCAAAAACATATGGTATAGGTGAATTGGGTAAGCTAAAAGAATTGTCCGTAGTGAATGAGTGTGTATGGATGTTTTTCAGTGATGGGTTGCAGCTGGAAAGGAATCCGCTGTGTAAAACATATGGTGGATAAGATGGTGGTTTATTCCTAAAAAGAAACGTAAAGTTCCTTTTATTCAATGAGCAAGTTTGTTTTTGAGGGAAATTGACATCGGCTTCTCCTAAAAGAAAATAAGACGCCATCATTGTGGAAAATTTTTTCTCAGATTTTATTCTTATCTGTACAAAAACTTTAATTCTGAGTTTTCCAGGGGTATAATTAATTTTCAGGCTGTATATTTGTATTTTCAATTGTACGGAAAAACATTTAAGTGCCCATTTTTGCAATATTTTAAAATATGTGTTGCATATATGACATTATATTTATGTAAAATACAATTAACTTGAATGTCTTATATGAACTGTAATTTGCATAGATTGTCATATAGAAGTTTTCTATGTGCAAGGTATGATTTCGTTTCTTTTTTTGACACTGAAATGAAGATCTTATGATGAAATGTCAACTTATTAATATGTAAATAATCATATCTTTGCTGTATGTGCTTCAGAGTTCATTTGAAGAGGTTATTTTGAAGAGTGAATGAGCACCAGCAAAATATTTAATGTATTTAATGTTTTGAAACACTCAAATTATTAATGTCTTTACCAGTTATATTTATACCACAGTTTAAATGAAAGTATTTGTAAAATTCTAAAATACAAACAATAAAGATTATATTTTTACACATTATATTTCTTTGTCATTTCTGAGAGTTGAAATATTGTGAGGTCTATGGAAACGTAAAATCTATTTTATTAATATGAAGCTTGTGAAGCTCCAAACTTCCCTTTTATTCCAGGCAAAATTCAGCACATAACTTCGTCTCAGACCCTTGAATGTGGTGTCCAATTGTGTGAGTTGTTTAAGAATGCTCTGCTATAACATTTCAATGCTGTTAGGACTTTTTTCACTAAAAATCCCACTGACTTAACCCATTTAAGCCCATAGACCATTTCAATGTGGTCATGTCATTGGCCCATGAACATTTCCTGCTTGTTATCAAACTATTTCATAACTGTAAAAAGAGGCAATTCAATCATAACTTAACATTAAAACAGATATCATAACATATTAATCAATATGTGGCTCTTTTTGGATTCTCGGAAGCAATAAAAATGTAAAACATGAAATACGTTGGGACCATTGTTTTTACATTTGAGCCACATGAATTTTGCTAGCTGGGATAAATCTCTAATGTACATAACTGATGGGGTAACAACTATAAAGATCCATACACTGAAAATTTTAGATAGTAGATTTAGCTACCTTAGAGTTAAAATAAACACCTCCTCAGAGTTTATATGGGAACCTCTATAAAAGTGTTGAAATAACACTTTTGAAAGAGTTAACATTGTCAACACTCAGAGAGTGTTAATTGGCAAACTCTTACAGTGTAAAATATTAACATCACAAGCAAGCAAAAAGCAAGTCGTATGGCTGTGTTACATAAATAAACAAAGCAGTTTTCTTTTGCTCTCGCCTGTAAAAGTGTGTGAAAAGAGCCTGAGTGTCACATGAGGGAACTAGATTGCTGAACCGCGCCATGCAGGAAAATAAAAATATATCTTGTTTCATATTGGCAACACTATATTAACTATTATCTTTAAGGAAAACAGTTCAAAATAGTCATAAACTGTATTTTCTCGTATTTTAACCAAGAGAAGCAGTTTTAAGACAGCTTAAGTTGTAACATAGCTAGTACAGAACTAAATAAAGATGAAAAATTATCCTTTTTTGTGAGATATTTAAAACGTATAATTTAGCATATATATATATAACGATTTGGATGTCAAATGTCCATATACAAACATTTTAGGTACTTTTACTCACCAGTTGCTTTTTCTTATTGTTGCTTGTGGCAGAAGAAACATCCTTCAGCGATATATTAATGCACAAATTCCCAGATGTAGTAGTCAACACTGTATTAGCGTTAGATACATGTAACTCTGTACAACAAGAAGGCAAATCAGCTTCTAACACTGAAAGGGTTAGTTTATCTTTATCTAACTCTAGAATTTCAACACTTTACTCTGAATCACCTCAACACTCGAAATTTAACACTAACGAATTTGCTAATGACAACAAGAAGCATAAAAAGTGATGTGAATTCTGGAATTCACATACGGTTATTCGCCGTATATAATAAGGAAACAACGTTAACCAGGTTACGGATTTTTACTGTAGGATTATTACATTTTTTACCGTTGAAACCATGGCCATTTTTTACAGTGTATAGTTAATCACAAACTCCGGGTTAAACCCTGAGTTAACAAAGAACGTTTAAATCAAGTGTTGTGGGACAAATTAACCTGATCTTATCCAGGTTAGATTTGTTTGGTTTTGTCAACCCAGAAATGTACTCTGACTGCAGCCCGGAGTTTCTTCAACTCATTTTGTGCCACAGACCTCCTGTGATTGCATTTGTATTTAGTTTTATAATCAGCACATTAGCTCTGCTGCTCCCAGCTCTCACAAAACAGTTTATTAAAAAGACGAAAAATAACTGGCCTATTTCCTCTGACAAAATATTGACGCTGCCAGCGAGAGTCCAATATATTGGACGTGATGATTTAAGTTCATTTGTGCGCTGGAAAAAATAACATCATATAAAGTGAATTCAATCCGGTAGCAGATTCACATACAGCTGGATGGCAGAAAGAGGCGACAGACAGGAAATCGGAAGATAAGAGAAGAAGTGGCTCCTGGCTCACGATGATAAACATAAGCAAACGTCTGAAATGACTCCAAATGAGTCAAGCAGAAACACATCTGCCAGTGTCTCGCCACATGTGTTTGATTAACGTCAGATGTCCGCTGGCACCATCAATAAATAGCTGCTTTTCCGTGGCTGTTAGAAAAGCCTCCTCTATTTTCCACATTCTGAATCAACGCAAACCAAGAATGGAGTCATAAATGTGTTGGTTTCAATAAAAAAATATATTAGCTCTACATGGCAAAGTTGAAAGCAAACATGGTTGAGACCAAGCGAAGGCTAAAGGGATAGTTCACCCAGTTCTGTCATCATTTAATCTCTCTTTAATTGTTTCCTTCTTCTGTTGAACACAAAAGAAGACACTTTGGGGAAAGCTACCTGTAAACCTTGGCCTCCATAGTTGTTTTTTCTGCTGTTTATAGGTTTTGTGCAATATCACAACATTAGGGGAACACAAATTGCCGAATAAACATTGCTGAATTGGAGCTCTGACAGGGATATGATGGTTTTAAATGTATGGTATATGAATCACAAGTGTCCTCAATTTACATTGTCTCCATTTTATTGTGTTGATATGTGAACCAAAACATTTGTAGCTTGAAACCGATGGAAATATGAGCAGATTGTGCTGCGTGTCTACGATGATCCTAGTGTGGCTGGCATTATGGCCCATTGTTTATTGGCAGTGCCATGTCTCCGCACAGGTATCATGGCTGAAAACTGTGGAAATCAGTGGTTATAGGTCTCCAACTTTCTTTGATATATATTCCTTCGTTTTCAGCAGATGTTTTAACCACTTGAGTGGACTAAATAGTAAGTTAGTAGTAATAGTAATATAGTAATAGGCTAGGCCTAGGCTGGTTGGCTTTTTTAGCTGGTCGACCAGCCTGATTTTAAAAGGATTTTAGCCATATCCAGACTGGTTTTCAGCTTGGTCTTAGCTAGTCAGGCTGGAAAATGACCAGATAAAACCAGTTTGGCCAGCCTGGACTAAGCTGGATATAGCTGGTTTTAGCTGGGCTCCCAGACACAGCTAGGCTGGTCAAGCTGGTTTTTACGAGCTAAGACCAAGCTGAAAATGGCTAAAACCAGTCTGGAAATGGCCACTCATACACTACAGCCAATTTAGTTCATCCAGTTCATCCATAGCGCATGTTTTTGGATGTTGGCACCCGGAGGAAACCCACACCAACACGGGGAGAACATGCAAACTCTACAAAGAAATGCCAAATGGCCCAGCCAGGACTTAAACCAGCAACCTTCTTGCTGTGAGCCAACTAACTACTGAGCCATCATGCCGCCCTCCCTGATGTTTTAAGGTTAATTAAAAAGTTAAAAAAAATTTCAATCTCTCACTAGGCCATAGCTACAGACACGTGGCACACCTAAATCCGGCAGTAGAAGGGAAGTGTTGATTTTGTGGGGTGCAAGAAGATCTAGGACATTTATTTTTAAGTGTAATAGACTACACTTACCTTTTGGTTTGCTTAAGATCAGTGTTTTTAATAAGGATTGTGAGAAAATTTTATTCTGAGAAAGTGTTTATTGGGGGAATAAAATACCAATGTTCAATGAAGAGGAAAGTGTGTTTATTCAATGATTTAGTTGGAACAGTTATTCTTGGAAAACAAGACAACTTCCTACAGTGTAAAATACAAAGTCAACTCAACTTATTACATTGTGAGGCAAATTGCTGCAGAGCTTTTTGAGTTTACTCAACTTAAATCAGTACAGTACTCAAGTGACTTGACTTAAGTGCAGTACTAGTTAACAGTTGAGTGAACTCAAAAAAGCTGTGGAGGAATTATCGTTTGATTATAAGCTGAGTCCTTTTATAAGCTGAAATTATATTTAGATGTGTGGTGATCCGAAGATTTGTGACTGAGTTTGCCTATTATAGGCTTACAAATAATGTAATGAGGTGTTAATGAGGTGCTGCTTTGTATAGTTCATGATGAATTTTACATTTTGTACTTTTATTGTAAAGTGATGTAAGGTTTGCTTTAAAAGGCGCCTATTGTTCCCCATTTTACAAATTTCATATAAGCCTCTGATGTCTAGTGTGAAGTTTCAGCTCAAAATACCACACAAACAATGGCTCATTCTGAAAACGCAGTCCTGTGGACGTTTCTGGAGACCGCAAATTATGTAGCCGGAGGGACGTATGATTGCTTTTTATTTTTTAAGCGAATGCTATGGGGCGGTATGACGCTGTTCCTTTTGCCGCTTACCGCCTGACCGCTTACCTCCGTGTGGAGGCCTTTCCCACCGCAACCAGTTTGTCCCTTTAGCTCGTCATGTTACGTCGGCGGACTTGAGATGCAGAGAGGAGTTGACCACGACGACGACGGCAGGGTTCGACTCCAGGGAAGAGCGCTTCCAGAAATCAGGTAAGACAAAAAAAGAATCCAAAAAATAAAATTAACAAGTGTACAAAAGAGAACGTGGTAAAATCCGAAAACGTGGTAAAAATCAGATGAGAGCTTTTCTTTTTCTGCACGGTTTAGGGAAGTATGTGGGTGGGCGGGTCAATAGGTAAAATTGGTTGGGTTTAGGAAAGGAGGAAGGTGGGTCAGACGATTGGCCGGTCAATCATTCAGTCATTTAGTCAGACGGACGGACGATCGACAGCAGCCTCTGGTGGGTTTACGCGAGAACAGCGCAGGAGCAAAAGGCACTCGCGAGATACGAAAAGCACACGCAGCGGGTTAAATAATGTTTAATACCTCTCTGAAACTAACCCTTTTAGGCTTTGATCCTAATTTTGGCCATTTTGGTGACTGTCACTTTAAATTCAAATGAAATTGTGCTCTTTTCAAAAGAGGGCGGAGCTGCACATGCCTGTGTGTCAGCATAGTGGCAGATTCAAAAATTTTCTATGCTAATTAGGAAGATGGTCACTAGTGGGCGGGGCTTTCCCCCTCTGATGATGCGTACAAATGCAGGTTGTCAATCAAAGTGTTTCTGCAGTCAAGTGGGATTATAAAAAAATATAATTAATACACTTTTACCATTAGAAGCTGGTTATATTCACCGACTGCTGCCACATAACTGTGTTTAAAGCCCTTATAAAAGTGATTTTTTTTCAAAATAGCTCCCTTTTAAATTACTTGTTGAACCTCCCTCTCTCTCTCTGTCTCCTCCTCTTTTTTCGGTGTGTTTTGTCCTCCTCCTCACTCACTCAGAGGGGGATGTCAGAGGAATTCCTTTCCACTACAACAGCGGAAAACAGCCACAATCCCCCTTACATCTGACCTCCACACCAGCTTCATTTATTCCATCTCCAGCGCAGCCCAAGAGTCTGCAAACATTCGAGTCAACTACATTTCATAGACCTAGCTCCTAGCTGACTGGTTTTTGCACACACTTACCATCTCTAAACTGGTGCAGAAGATCCCAGAAGACCATGAAGGTTTCAACATGTGCAGCCTTATTTGCTCTGTGTTGGATTTTGACATTTGCCATCAATGAAGGGTTGGCTAACGCTCCCAACCAGAGAACCAGAAGCGTCCAAATGAGACAAAGCAATGGCGTTAAATCCAAAAGAGAAGATCTGCAGGAAGGGTTTTCAGAAGACACTCAGATGGACGAGCCTGGAGAAGAAATGGCTGAAAAGGAAAAAACAAAGGGTAAAAAGACACCTGAGGAGCTTTTAGCTGGTAAGTTGCCTTTATAAAGTACTCAACATTTAGTAATAAGACGTTTAGACTTTATGTAATGAGGTTTTCAATGGCTGCAGCCCAGTTTTATGTACGGAAGGAAAGACGTGCTTTGTCAAAATGACAGATAACTGGCTCCGCCGAAAGCCTTTACTGGCTCTTTATGAGGTTATGCAACAATTTTAGAAAAACCATGACTGGTCTGTCGACTGACACACTTTCTGCTGCTCTTTTCTTCTTCTTCGTTTTGGTCTTTCATCTGGAAAAAGAAACGTGAAGCAGGAGGCATGTGGGAATGAAATTACAGTTGTGGGCTGGACGAAAATCACAGATGGTTTGTGAAAACATTACGGGGTCTTGAATGCAAAAACAAACTCCTTCTCCGTTTGCTCAAGTCAGAGTCCTGTGAGGTTTGGGAAACAGACAGGAAGAGATGCAGAGGCCACATTTGGTTTGAGTTGAAACACTTGGAGTTATCTGATCTGTTTGAGACTGTGTGTGTGTGTGTGTGTGTGTGTATGTGTGACAACTCAGTCGCAGTAGCTTGAAAATCAGCAACAGAAGGGAGATGCAGCATCCCGAGGTGGGATTTATCACTCAAGCTTGTACAATCACAATCGTCCTGTATTGAAGTAGTCATAGTCTCAAAAGATTAAATTAAAGAGCTCTTATTTTGCATTATTAAATGTCATATTTTGCTTTTGGGGGTCTCCAACAACAGGCTGATCTGCATCCAAGGTCAAAAAACACTTTCATTGTCTAAATATCCTAATGACTCCCATATGATTTGTTCAGCGATTGATTTGTTCCCAAACCTCTCCTTTGCGTGAGGCTAATCTCTGCTGATTGGTCCAATGACTCAGTCTGTTATGATTGGTTGACTGCGTTCAGCGCAGGACGGAGAGAAACGCCGACCACGGTTATGAAGTAGCCAGAGTATATGCGTGAGACAGGAGTGCATTAAAGCAATGCAGTTAAACACCAGCATGTTGCTCTGTTCTTAACCATGACAGAACATAACCCCAAGTAATAACAACGACACACATTCAGTATTAATCCACACATTGGCAAAACTATTTTAAAAACTGACCGCACTGTGAGGAATAGCTTGTTGGTTTGGTTGGAATGGAGATCTTGAAATGAAGAGCGGGGGTGGTGGGGGGTGCTTTGGGAATCGCGAACTGAACGGGCTAGGAGGGGCACTTACATTCATTTTGGAAGGGCACTTTGTATCCCAGATTCAAAAGTGCACATGTCTGGTGTAAGTACACCCTTAATGCTTAGGCTAATTCTTTTAACTCCCAACTATGAGTTTCAAGAAGCAAAAGCAGGAAAGATCTCAGTTTCCACTGTTTATTTACATTTAATCTCATTGCTCCTTATTAAAGATTTCAAAGTGATCTCTTTAGAAACCTTTAAACACAAGCGTGGATCATAATTCACATCTGATGAGATGTTTTGTGTGTGAGATGGATGGCTTTCACCCCAGACAGTGATTTATTTATGTTTTCCACAGTCTGGATTTAATCTGACAGGATTTCAAGTGCTGCTTCCACCGTCAGACTGGTTTTAGTAGTTTATGACAGCTGTAAAAGTTTATAAAAGCTTCTGTTTGATTTGTTAAATGTGGACAATTAGGAGTTTGACACCGTCTAAACGCACAGTTCCAGCATGTCAGTGTGACATCTTCATCCTTGTCTGTAGAAAGAAAAAAGATAGTTACGTCTCTCCCACATGTTAGTAGTAGTTTTTTCAATTTATTTTATCCTAAGGAACTTTAGGGAAAATGTCTGAGAAAAATTTTCTTATGGGTTTTATGAAAAGCATCAAGTTTTTACCAGAAATGGACACGGCAAATATGTTTGTTTGCTGTTTTGCGTCCTTAAAGGGATAGTTCATCCAAAAATGCATTGCTCAGATGTGAGTTTTTCAACAGAGTGTCAAAATCTTGATGGTTCTGTAGGTCTCGTCTGTCAAATCTGAGCTTTATTCTGTATTTTATTCTCTATTGGATTCGGATCAGGTGATTGGCTGGGCCATTCTACAGCTTGATTTTCTTTCTCTGAAAGCATTTGAGAGTTTCCTCGGCTGTGTTTTGGATGATTGTCTTGCTGAAATGTCCACCCTGGTTACATCTTCATCCTCCTGCTAATGTAGACGTTGGACTGAAGCAGCTGATATTCATTTACACTGAGGAAGGGCAGAGGGTTGCTGAGGAATTACTAAGAGATTTCAGCTGCTGTCTGGGCTTTCACTGCCTTTCTACTCCTCCCTTTCTTCATGTGTTTAATACTTTTTCCCTGCGTCATTTTATTTTATTACACAGAACTTCATTTTTTATCTAATTAAATTAGTTTTCTTAGCATATATGGATTTCTTTGCTTGCTATCAACATCCAATGATCATTTCAAGTCAGCAGCACCTTTAGAAATATGTTTTTTTATAGAAAAATGGTGACGTGTTCAATACTTACTCCCCCTCTGTACCTAATTTCAAAGCAGAACATGTATGTCAGTCGTGCACTCTTATTTTGTTGTCTAGCCAAGGCTAAGAAGGCAGCGGAGAAGGAAGCCAAAGCCAAGAAACCGAAGCCCACAAAAAAACCCAAACCAACAAAGAAACCCAAACCTCCAAAGGCCACCAAGAAGCCAAAGCCTCCAAAAGCCTCAAAAAAGCCGAAAGCACCAAAGCCAACAACACCAGCAAGAGAAACTAAACCAACCAAAAAGCCAACAATGGAGGAAGAGGAGGAGAAACTGCTGCTGGAGTTGGGATGGGAGACGTGTACGTATATACTGTACACAATCTATCTGAACATTGTTGTTTTAAAGGGGACCTATTATGCAAAAATCACTTTTATAAGGGGTTTAATCACAGTTGTGTGGCAAGAGTGTGCAAATATAACCAGCGATTAATGGTAAAGATTTATTCATTCTATTATTTTATAAACACACTTGATAAAAACAGTCTGCAGAAACACTTTGATTGACATTTTCCCATTGTACGCATCATCAGAGGGGGAAAGCCCCGCCCACTAGTGACAATCTCTCCTTCATTAGCATAGGACGTTAGTCTTGTTTTTAATCTGCCACTATGTTGACACACAGGCGTTCGTAACTCCGCCCTCTTCTGAAAAGAGCACAATCTCATTTGAATTTAAAGCGACAGTCCCCAAAACGACACAATAAGGGTCAGTTTCAGAGAGTTATAAAACATTATTTGTGTGGTATTTTGAGCTGAAACTACACATACACACTCATTTTAGACTTATTTTATTATCATGTAAAAAGGGACATAATAGCTTCCTTTTAAACTGAATGCTAATGTGATTTTCTGTGCTCTATATTTTCAACAGTGTCACCAAAGGAGATAGATATGGAGAAACCCATTGGCCCAGATCATGGTACGACAACAGAATTAAACCACATCACAAAACAAGATAGAGCAGAAACGCATCAATACTTTCTCCAGTCATAATTCAACCAATCTTTTAAGTTCATTTATGCAGATCTCAGTTTTGTGGAAATCTCTGAAACTTTGGACTATGAGTGGGTGTAATTATAGAGCAAGTCAATGGTAGATCGACTCCCTGAGGAGTGTACACACTGGCGAAAAACTCCTACAGATTTACATTGAAGAAGAGCAGGAGGAGATTTTAGTGTGGAGAAAACACCAGTCAGAAATCTTGGTTATACTGTTTGGAGAAAGTACACTCTTTATCTTTAATCCCATATGTAAAACCAAATTAGCAGTATGGGTTTTGTGATATATCTGACTGCAAAAGATACACTTGAGTGGGAGCGTCAGTATTGAGCAACAGCTTTACTTCCGTACTACAGAGTCCCCACTGTTTCAAATACAAAAATGCAAACATCAATATATCACAGGTTTATTGTTGTTTATTGTTTACATTAACTCTGGAATATTCTACATAATTTTGCAAATAATAATCCAAATTCGAAATCCGTAAAATTGAAAGTCGAGCAATTTCATGGGAAATTGCATATAATGTTTAGATTCGGCCCAGTATAAAACACACTGAGTGAGTTGCACCAGTAGGGATTACATTAGATCTGTGTTTTAAATTATTAAAAATGCTGGGTTGTTTTAACCCAATGTTGGGTCAAATATGGACAAACCCAACTATTGGGTTAAAATTTGGCACTTACTATGTACTTGCATTAATGTATTTAGTGTGTTCATGATGTATTTCAGAACACTTCTGATGGATATATGTAGGGTTTGGGACAGGTTTGGTGATATGGGTAGGTTTAAGGGTGGGTTACGGTGTAAGTGATGGTCAACAGTTTAAATACAGATGTTATTACATGCAGGCATTTAAGCAAGGTACAATGTAAAAACATGTATTTTCACTGTACAACAAAGGATTAATGTTGGTGCAAGTACATATTGGTTAAGGCCACCTACTATAAAGTGGGACAAAAATATGTGAATTTAATTGGGTTTGTCTTTATATGACCAACATAATTTCATTCATTCATTTTCTTTTTAGATTAGTCCCTTTATTAATCTGGGGTCACCACAGCGGAATGAACCGCCAACATATCCAGCATATGTTTTACACAGCGGATGCCCTATCACTGGGAAACGTCCACACTCATTCACACACACACTCATACCCTACGGTCAATTTTAGCATACCAAATTCACCTGTACCACATGTCTTTGGACTGTGGGGGAAACTGGAGCAGCCGGAAGAAACATGCAAACTCCACACAGAAACGCCAGTTGACCCAGCCGAGGCTCGAACCAGCGACCTTCTTGCTGTGAGGCGAATGTGCTACCCACCTCGCCACCGCATCACCACCAACACAATTATTAGAGTGTAAACAATTATGACAGATTTAGGAAGAATTATTAATTCAATCTCTGATTGTCTGCAACTTGGGACAAAAAAGGTGCATATTATGCAAATCAAGCTGCTGTTTTCTATTAAAATATTGCTAATCACAATATTTATTTTATTTCCCTTCCAACAGACTCGCACAACAAGAAAGACCCCACAACACCTCCATCAGTCAAAGAGCATGTGCCAGATTACGGGGACGGCCGACGTATGTTTAAAGCAGCATCCATTACTCTCTTAAAGGAACACTCCACTTGTTTTTGGAAATAGTTTCAATTAAAAAAATTCCCCAAGAGTTAAACAGTTCAGTTTTACCATTTTTGAATCCATTCAGCCAACCTCCCTGCCTGGCAGGAGCCCTTTTAGCTTAGCTTAGCATAGATAATTGAATCCAATTGGACCATTAGCATCTCACTAAAAAAAGAAAAAAAGTTTTGAGAATTTTCCTATTTACAGCAGCAGGCCTAATGATATTACACAGCACCTGAAAAAAGTACCCAAATGTTTTTTTTTTGTGTGAGTGAGATGCTAATGGTCTTATCCGATTTAATGATCTATGCTAAGCTAAGCTAAAAGTGCTCCCACCAGACCCGGAGACCTGAATGAATTCAAAAATGGTAAAACTAAACAACTCAACTGTTTAACACTGCAAAATGAGCATATTTCCTAAAAAGAGGAGTGTTATTTAAAAAATAAAGCTTTATTATCAGCATTTATGAATACACAAAGAACATTTAACATCCATGAAATATTTCATTTTCACCAAAGGGATAGTTCCTGGATTGTTCCGCCAAAAATGTCAACTCTGCCACCATTTACTCATCCACTTGTTCATTAGATGTCAATGGCAGCTGATTCCCAACATTGTTTAGAATATCTTGTTTTGTGTTCAACAACATCATGAACATTTATAACCACTAGTGTGTGTGTAAATAACAAGGACATTTTGATTTTTGGGTGAACTATTCCTCTTAGGTGCCATTTTTTATATTGGAAATGGGTTCTTTAGACTTCAGATAATTGTATTAGATTCACCATAATCCTAATAGTATAGAATCATTCCACTAATACTGCTACTAATAACACATTTTACCACCTGACAGATGAAACTCAAGAGCCTAACCTCATTCCTAAAGTCAAGCAGTCGTCCTCCACCGATGACCCGAGCATATACTTACCAATCCCAGGTAATCAAATACAAACGCTGACATTTCTAACCAAAACAGACTTGCCCACTGACTTACTGTACAATGGGGAAGAAACTCCCATTCCGAAAAACAGAGAGATTTGGGGGTGGGCTCATTTAACTCAAGCAACCAATCGGTCTCTCAGGAACATTCTAAAACTGCACACCCTAGCAACCGTTTAGAACACCCTAGCAACTGATCTCATAGACTGCCATTATAAAGACATCTTTATGCTGGAGTGTCGTAGAGACATCAGGGTTGATATCATTCATATTGGCAGGATCCTGCTGAAAAATCCAGCTTAAACCAGCCTAAGATGCTTGGCTGGTTTTAGCTGGTCGACCAGCCTGGTTTTAGAGGGATTTTGGCCATTTCCAGGCTAGTTTCCAACCATTTCCAGCCTGGTCTTAGGCTGGGAGTTGACCAGCTGAAACCAACTATGTCCAGCTTAAAGCAGGCTGGTAAAGTTGGTTTTAGTAGGTTTAAGCTGGTCATTTTCCAGTCTGACCAGCTAAGACCAGGCTGGAAATGGCTGGAAACCAGCCTGGAAATGGCCAAAACCCCTCTAAAACTAGGCTGGTCGACCAGCTAAAACCAGCCAACCATCTAAGGCTGGTTTAAGCTGGATTTTAAAGCAGGGGAAGCTTTGATATATGGTTGCATAACATCAAGGTAGGGATTATTGGCTTGTTTGACTTAGCAAAACAGGACTTCCTGTGTACTACACATGCTAACAACGATTAGCAAAATGCTAATAATAATTAGCTACATCCTAATAACAATTAACTAAGTGCAGTAACATGCGATAAATGCTTACTATATATGAAAGAGTAATCATATAGCAAAAACACTTATACTCCTACTATTTTATAGTAGATACTATAAAGTTTTGAGCCATAGGAAAGAATGCTATGGCATAATGTAGTATTAACTGATAAACTGTAATAAATACTGTAGTATACTTTAGTTTTTACTCCATTAAACTGTGATGTAGTATAATATACCCTAGACTTGTAAAACGCAACTATCGTATCACCACAACAGATTAATTCAAGTACATTATTATAGTATGGGTCAAAAACACTAGTATTTATCATGAATTACTGTGGTATTGTTTCATGTGGACACACACAACACTCTGCTAAGAGGTTTTAGACTAAATTAAAACTGAATTTACATGCAACCATGTTCATGCAAGATTGCAAAACATAAATAACTGCAATAATCAAACCACGTTTGTGTCCTCAAATCTTCTTTTCTGTCTAGAGGAAACCACTACCACCCCTCGAACAATCGCCCCTTGGTACGAGGAATATGATTATGCTGACTGTACGTTTGCAAGTTCTTCAATATTTGATCATAAATAGCCTCTGTTTTGATAGTATAGTGTTTTATATGTATATATTTGCTCTCTCTGAAACAAAAGTGGCGGCAAAAAAGCAGGAGGAAGAGCTGGAAAAAGCAAGAAAGGCCAAGGAGGAGAAGGGTCTGTATATCAAATTAATCTTTTATTAAGCTTTTATTGGATGCGCTTGGGTGGTCTGGATAAAATTAAATGTTTCTACTTATTTATTTTTTTAGGAAAATGACAGAAATTAAAGGGATGGTTCACCCAAAATTAAAAATTCTGTCATCATTTGCTCACTCTTTGCTAGTTTCAATCCTGTTTGAGCTTAATTCTTCTGTTAAACACAAAAGAAAACGTTTGGATTAATGCTGAAAACCTGTATCCATTGACTTTCATAGTATTTGTTTTTTCTACTATGGAAATCAATGGTTACATGTTTTCAGCATTCTTCAAAATATATTCTTTAGCATTTAACAAAACAAAGAAACCTATGAAGGTTTGAAAATACTTGAGGGTGAGTGAATTGTCAGTAAATATACATTTTTTGGTGAACTGTCTCTTTAAATTGATCATATGCTTATGAAAATGTAAATAATAATGCTGCATTAGTAAAACAAACAAAACATTTTTATATTTTCATTGTTTTGATCAAGGTGAAATACAACCCCAAATCAGAAAAAGTTGGGACAGTATGAAAAACGTAAAAAATTTTTGTTTAATTTACTTTGATTTGTATTTCATTGCAGACAATACAACAAACATTATTTAATGGGTTCCTCATGATTTATTTTTGGTTAAAAAAAAAAACGCACTCCGATTTTGGTTCTTGCATTCATTCATTCATTCATTTTCTTTTCAGCTTAGTCTCTTTATTAATCTGGGGTCGCCACAGCGGAATGAACCGCCAACTTATCCAGCATGTGTTTTACACAGCGGATGCCCTTTCAGCCGCAACCCATCTCTGGGAAACATTCACACACACTCATTCACTACGGACAATTTAGCCTACCCAATTCACCTATACCACATGTCTTTGGACTGTAGGGGAGCACCCGGAGGAAACCCACGCGAACGCAGGGAGAACATGCAAACTCCACACAGAAACGCCAACCGACCCAGCCGAGTCTCGAACCTGCGACCCAGTGACATTCTTGCTGTGAGGCGACAGCACTACATACTGCGCCACTGCGTCGCCCTTGGTTCTTGCAACTTATTTAAAAAAAATTGTAGGAGTAAAGCATTTACAACTTTGTAATGCTGCCATTCCTGTTCACAACACTTATAAGAGGTTGAAGACACCAAGTGAAGTGTTTCTGGTGTAATGTTATCCCATTCTTCCTGCAAACAAGTCTTAAGGTGGGCAACAGTGCGGGTTTTCGTTGTTGCATTTTGTGTTACAACACATTTCCTATTGGAGACAGGTCAGGACTGTAGGCAGGCCAGTCAAATACCTGTATCCTCTTCCTCTGCAGTCAGGACTCTGTAATGTGTGCAGAATGTGCTTTTGCATTGTCTTGTTGAAATATGCATGGGCGTCCCTGGAAAAGAAGGCAGCGTATTGTGCTTCACAATCTCTGTGTACTTTTCACCATTAATGGTTCATCACAGAAGTGCAAGTTACATTTGAGACCCTGGCTTTTGGACTTGTTGCTGGTAACAGGATGATTCTTTTCTTCTTTGGCATGGAGCATACGGCATCATTTCTCTCCCAAAAATATCTGAAATACTTATTTATCTGACCACAGTACATGTTTGCACTGTGTGATGGCCCATCCCTCTAAGCCCAGACAAGTCAACGGCACTTCTGGACACTGTTAACATAGGGCTTCCTTTTGGCACGGTACAGTTTTAACTGGTGTTTGTTGAGGTAACGTTTTGTGGTTCTTGACAAAGGTTTGCTGCAGTAGTCCTGAGCCCATGTGGTGATATGGCTTATAGATGAATGAAGATTCTTGATGCAGTGCCGTCTGAGGGACCGGAGATCACAGTTGTTCAGCTTAAGTCTTGCACCTTTGTCCTTTACGCACTGAAATTCCTCCAGATTCCTTGAATCTTTTTGTGATGTTCTGTTAAAGGTGAAATATCCAAATGTCTTCATATCTTTCTTTAAGGAACATTGTTTTTAAACATTTCAATCATTTTCTCACATAAACTGGTGATCCTCTGCCCATCTTTACTCCTAAAGGACTAGACCTTTATTGCATGCTGCTTTTGTACCAAATCATAATTACCATCACCTGTTGACATCACCTGTTTCAAATCACATCATTCTTTAGACAGATTCATATTATCTGCTGTGAAATACAAGTCAAAGTAAATTTTGAAATCCCTTCTTTCTTTTTTTACTTGTGTTTTCCATACTGTCCCAACTTTTTCTGATTTGGGGTTGTACAACATAATAGGACTTAGTGAGTTACACAAAATTTCTTCATAATCACTCTAAAAATTGCTGGGTTATTTGAACCCAACCAAGGGTCAAATATGGAAAACATTTAGGTCAGTTTTGACCTAATTTGAGTTGAAATAATCCAGCAGGATATATTCATTAAAAAAATTGAAGAACTGGTTTAAAAAATAATAAATGCTGGTAATAATTGAACAGATTTACTGTGAAATATTGCTAAAAAAATGTAAAAGGCCTGTTTAAAGAAGTCACTCAGTATTACGCTCAGTCTGTCCATTCCCGTACACAGCAGAAAAACTGCGGAAGATGTGGGAAGAGGAGGAGGAGGAAAAGAGGAAGCAGACGGGTCTTCATGCTGAGCCAAAGAGTGAGTATTTCTGGAAAACAGCCACAAATTACTTCATAACCATAAACAGAAGCACACAGTCCCTTTCAGAAGTGGCTGTTTGGTAATGGACAAGAGCTTTTCTGGGAGTTCACCAGTGTTGGGGAAAGTTACTTAGGGATGCTCATTTCGGTTTATTTTACCAACCGACAACCGCAGCTCGTTAACCAAATATTAACTGTTAACTGATAAATATTAAAATATTATAAAAAAATAATTGAGGTTTCTATTTTGTGACACATTAAATATTTTAAAATACTGATTTATTTTAACATGCGAACAGCAGCATACAGAACATAACAGAACATCTTCAGGCACCTGCAGTGTTACAGCATAGAAAAACAGAATAAACTAAATAATAATAATAAAATGAACAGGCCTGCTCTAGATATTTTACACCTAAATGACTAATTTAGATTACAAAACGAAACGACTGAATCCTTTTTAAGAAATATTTTTGTTTTTTTCATCCGTCATATAAAAACATCAGGCTATTAAATCGATCGCTCCACTGAAAATATGCATTTGATTAATGCTTCATTGTTATTATGTCACAAAACCCCTTTTAACATTATAATAGAAGTCATTAGTTTAAAGATGATGTCATCATGACTTATTTCCTCCGTCTCATTCGCGATCAGCATCAGCGCTGGTTTGTGTCAACTCCTCTGTCAAACTGTGACTAGAAATATTCTTCTTTTATTTTGCTTCTTTGACTAAATACGTCTGTAGGCGCGTGTGGTTGCACGTGTTACCATCCCGCAAGTTAACAAATATGTGTTACACATCAGGGGCCGATCACATCGAACACGCTTTTCCATTCCAAAAATGCGAGGTGCACCGCAGCACACTGCCTTTATGTTGACAAGAAAATATAAGAGCGGTGCTATTTTTTATGTCACTATAGGAAACGACTGAATCAGCCGGTCTGCTGTGCGCGAGTGTTGCTGTCCATGTTGTTATAATTGTAATATACAGAATAACATTATGATATCCATGATTTGTAGAGTAATATGCCTACAGCTCTGGCTAACTTGAAACTGCGACCACAAGTTTCTCCTCCATCATTAAAAAAAATATCCGTCGCCCTGACAGCACAAATACTTGCAGACACCTCAACAGAAACCCTGCTCTGCTTTCATTTGATTGAAGAATGAAAAAGACGCGACTGACGTAGCACACTATTCTGCTCAGAGTTGAGTTTTATTTCAACCGCGAGCACACAGCGCGCAACAGCATAACGTGAGGCGCGCAGGGCGCACAAGCAGCGCGCAAAACAGTTAATAAACCATAAAAAAATGCCCTTCTCAATGCAAAACAGAGCGTTCATTCATCGGCCCCTTATACAGCCAAACTTTAAAAATATATAAAATAATATTTTCTAATCTCTTAACTGATACTATTAATCGCTTACAAACGCACCTATTCGGTTAACGGTTAATCAGTTATTTTGAGCATCCCTAAAAGTAATGCATTATGATATTGAGTTACTCCCCAAAAAAGTAACTAGTTGCTTTACTTAGTTACTTTTTATGGTAAGTAACGTGTTACCTTACTGCATTGCTTTTCCTTGCCATTTCTAAGGCCGGATCTCTTTCAGAACTTGCAGGGGTTTTTTTTAATAGAGGAGCTCTGCAATTAACAACACATTGTATAATCTACACCAAGGTCATTTACTTAAAAAAAAAACACATAAAATGATAATTTAAGATGTTATCTTTTGAGTACACTGCAAGAATAGCAGAATTATTTTAACTCTAGCAGAGTTCAAATCAACTAAGATTGAGGGAACAAATTGTCTCAATCAATATTTTCAGAGTTAAAATAACACTCTTAAGAGAGTTACTTGTATGACACTATAAATGAGTAAAATTTTCACTGTACAACAGCTCTGGTCTATATACTACTGGGAGTCGATTGCTTCCTGACTCTAGTGTAAAGAGTGAAAATTCAACACTTTTTTCAGAGAGAGTTTAACTATACCCAGGGCTTAACATTAACACCCGCCAACTGCGGGTAGATTTCAGCTTTCACGGGTAAGACAGACACTCCCACTAGCCACTTTGACTGGTTGAAAATAATTTTAAATTATTCAAATAATAAAAGCAGGGCTTGACTTTAAGGATGCACCCAATATGCGTGCAAATGTGATCAAAAATTATTGCGTTCGCGGGAGCAATAGAAAGCAGGTGAATAAGGAATGAGAGGATGATCAGCCGCGCTAACAGCTAATGTGATGCGCGACTAAAACGCGTGCGCATTTCTGTTTTCTTGCTTGAAGCAACCGTGCCCGAAACGCAACGGTGATCAGTTCTCTTTCATATAGACCAGACACAAAGTCATGCTAATGCACCCACAGTCTTGCTGCTTTCAAGAGCTCCAAATATGTCTTTTTGTAAGCAGCACCGGTTGATTTCGCTTTGAACAGATTATTAATTGGCCTTAACCGTGTGATCATCCTTTCATTATCACACACAGTATGTTTTTCTGCTTTCTTTTGCCTATGGTTAGTTTTGTTAATATGGTTTAGTTTCGCTTTTTTTCAACAACATTGCTTTAATATGAGATTAACTCTCTTTGGTATGTGTAGTTAACTGGTGATCTGAGAGACCTTTAGCGAGGACAGATTACTCTGCATATTTTGATATATGACAATAATTATTTTTAAAAGTCAATTGATTTTCTTTGTTTTTGTTATATATATACATATTTTTTTAAATTAAAAGTATAGTATACAGATATATTCAGCTTGCTTTGACAAAATTTGTGTCCAAAAATAATTATTGTTTGGTGTGGTCAGAGATAAATGTATTAAATCATTAATTTTGAGTTCTGAAAAGTCATGTCAAATGAAAACTGTTTGCAGTATAACACTAATGAAACCATGACCCATTTGCTCATACACGACACACAAAACATGAAATGAATGAGGAGGCATGTGGACAAAACACAAAATCTAATTCAAGTAATTTTAGCATGTCAAAGTCATATTTATGCATATAAAAATATTTTCCCAACAACAAAATTGTGGCTAGTGACAATGCAGAGTGGCTAACATTAGAAAACTACTAGCCACTGTGGCTGGTGATCAAAAAAGTTAATGTCCTGACTATACCACTCTAATGTGGCTGTGTATGCACACTATACTACACACATGTCTGTCCAAACAGAATAAAGAAACTCAGAAATGTTTGAAACCACATGAATGATTGGTTCATTTTCATTTATTTTAGGGTGAACTGTCCCTTTAAGTGCATTCAAAAACAAAGTGTTTCTCGTCTCTCAGAGTGTCCTCCTCTTGGACTGGAGTCCCATCGAGTGGAGGATGATCAGATTCTGGCGTCTTCTTCATCTAATCATGGATATTCAGCTCTGAGAGGACGGCTCAACATGCAGGTTCACACAATCAAAACAGTATTGTGAGGAGGATTATACTGTATGTGTCACAGAAATATTAGTTTCAGAAGATGTGAAGCTTGAAAATAGTCAAGCTGTTGTAAGCTGATGTAAGCTGTATTTAACAAAATTAACTCCGCAATACATGAGGAGTTTATTTGCAATAATGAATAAATCAGTCTTTAGGAATTTTCCAATATCAGGTTTTATACAAAGTATAAAAGACATTAAAATACACTCAAAAATGACTTTTGCTGCTTGCTAAAAATACTTATTTAAAATGAGCTGAATCAACATAATTCCTGATTTATTTATTTTTTTGGACAACTTAATTGTTTTATGTTCAGTCCACTCAAATTTGTAAAAACAATTGGTAACACTTTATAATAACTGCACACTATGAATCATTTATTAAGCATTAGCATCTAGTGAATTTATTACTAGTTAACTCTTAATTTAACTAGTTAACTCTTAAATTTAACATTAACTCTACATTAATAAACGTTAGTAAGCAATTTATAACTGCAGCTACAAATGCTCTATTCTTGACTTGTAACCACATTTATAATGTGCTTAATAACTGTACTTTCATACTTTGTGACTGGCTGATTTTTCCCCCCCAAATTAAGTATCGCATTATTTACAAACCGTTTGTATTTAAGAGAAGTTGGTGGTTCATTCAGAATGAGTTAGTAAAGGATTAATAAACTATTGAAATTAACGTTTATACATCTTATTATTCAGACATATAGTAATGATTATTATGCATGTTAATAAATGCTTTATTAAGTCAACTTCATGCAGTTTTGTGACCTAATCTAAAGTGAGGACTATTTATGCTTTATAAATGACAATTAAAGGCTTAGTATCAAATGAACAATAATCTTTGCAATCTTATCTAAAAAGTAAAACAAAGTTTAAACATTGCTGAATAACAGGAGTGTCAAAATACAACATACAATTGGATAAAACAACAACAATACAATAATTTAACAATATAATAGGATACACTGTTTAAACTGCACAGTAATTTTATTTTAGATAAGGTTGCAAAGATTTTTTTTTATTTGATGCAGTTTTATTTGTGTATCCTCAAATGAATAGAAATGAATAATGTTGTTTATTTTCTTTTTTTCCTGTTTAGAGTTTAACCGAGCCTTTAATTGTCATTTATACGGGATTTATAAAGCATAAATAGTCCTCACTTTAGATTAGCTCACTTAAAGCATTCAATAACATAAAAGTTAACTAATATTATATGCCTGAATAATAAGAATCATAAATGTTGATTTGAATAGTTTATTAATCATTTACTAACTCATTCTGAATGATCTTTAAAAAACACCAGCTATGCCTAAATAACTGGTTTGTAAATAATGTAATACTTAATTTAGTTATGAAAGATAAATCATTAACAAAGTATGAAAGTACAATCATTAAGCATATTATAAATGTGGTTACAAGTCAAGAATAGAGCATTTGTAGCTGCAGTTATAAACTGCTTACTAACGTTTATTAATGTAGAGTTAATGTTAAACAGATAATGAATTCACTATTTGCTAATGCTTATTAAATGGTTCATAGTGTGTAGTTATTATAAAGTGTTACCAAACAATTAAGTTAACTTTTGTGTTGGGACAACATGAAGGAATTGTGTGAAACTATAGACTGTAAAAGATATGGACGTAGTATCCGTGATGTCACTCATAGGTTTCTGAAGAACCCAAAAGAAGCTACCAATAAGCGTGGACAACCGTCGCTATGTTGTTAGCGTGTCATCGCACCAACCGGGGGATACCAAACAAGGGCAAAGAGGCGGAGCTACAGACTCCTGCTAACATTTTGCTTAGACCTGCTCTTCTTAGAGAAATACTTAATACTTCATTACCTGCGACTCGTTTGTGTTCTGACCACATGTGCTTGGTTGTTTACTATCAACAAAGTGTTTAGAGTTTTAAAAACACTGTTGTACTACATTAAGCCACTAAAAATTGTTCTTATGACGTTTTTCTACAGGAGGAAAACGCGAATTACATCCAAACACTTCAGATAGTCTGTGATAGAAATCCAGGCATAACACTGTATGACAACGCTTCAGATGACTGTTTTGTAGTTATACAGCTGATCAATCTGTCAGATTCTAGAGTGCATTACAGGTCTAAAGAAAAATATAAATGATTAATGATCTTAAATAAAACAAATACATTCATAGAGACGGTATATAAGTATATCATTTCACTCACCTGGGAAATGGAGGAAACATGAACAGTTGGTGAGCACAATTAAGTGCACACAGCAAGCCATATCATCTGATAATTGTAGGAAATAATAAAAGGCAACTGACTGTGTAAAGAAACATTAACCAAAACAAAAATACGATGTGTATGCCGAGTTCAGCGGCTAATCAGCCGGAAGGTGACAAAACAGTGAGACCTAGCTGTCACTCAAGTGGCCACGCCCTTCATTATGCAGACTTAATATAACTGAATATAAACGAAACGGATGAGATAAAAAAAATTCACCCCGCTCACAGTTGTCACGAAGGGTAATATTAGCTATATGAACCAAAATCGTTCTTTGTACTAGGCTTTAAACACCTTTTTTTCTGCTGTAAATTTGGCCATTTTAAAAATGGGGTCAATAGAAAATTGCTTCATTATGGAGCCAGGACTAGCGAAATTTCGATGAATTGCAGTTTCAGTTACTTCCATATTTGCTTCACAAAGGAGAGCAGGAGGTTGCCGCTTGTATAAAACCCAGCATTTTTTACAGTGTATCTGTGGTCAGTGGTTTTCAACCTAAGGGTTGCGGCCACCCAGTGGGCTGTGGCGGTATTGCAGGAGCGCTGCCAGCTGTTATTAATAGAAATATATATAAAAAGGTCTTGTCATAATTTGATGTATAAAATGATCCAATCACAAAACATGCAATACATTTGTACAGTGTTGTATCTTAAAACATTTTCTAAAGTGTTATATCTTAAAACATGATAAAAAAACTAAATTTGCTAAGTTTCTTTGCAAATCCTGTCTTGTGGGCATGTTTATACGTGTTACTACGGAGATATGTTAATATATGCCTGTCAATCAATATTGGCGGGTGAATTTGGATCCTATTTTAACATCAGAGAATGTAAAAAGACTTCTTGTGTTTATATCATTCTAATATAAATGTGGACACACTATACCTACACACAGTTCTGTCCAATCAGCTTGCAAACCTTGATTTTGCATTATAGATGCCATTTAAAGTGAGCGTCTGTTTTGCAGAATTCGGCTGACGAGGAGGACGTTTATGGTGGAGCGTGGTGTGCTGATACGGAGGAGAAGGAGCACTGGTTTCAGGTGGACGGCCGGCGAGAGGTGGAGTTTACCGGTGTAATCACACAGGGCAGAAACTCAGAGTCAAAGTAAGAGAACCATCAAAACACTAACAACATGCAACATGACAAGATTCCAGCGATAAGCAATTTGTCTGTCTCCACCAAAAGTTACTCGACATGACAGAAACATTTAAATACCAGCCACTGCACTCCTAATTTAAATGGTAAAGGCTTTTAAACTAATCAATACATATTAAACCTCTTTAGCATTATTATAGGCTACTGAGTGGCCGATGTTGTTGTTTTGCACTCAATCGGTCACTCCTGGGCTCTCTCAGGAAGGCAAAGGATCGCACGAGTAATCAAAACACGTAGATTTATTGATAAACAATCACATGAAGGACATTGAAAACACAGGAGACTCAGCAACGACATGGGGGTGTTGACAAGCATAACCAAGAGAATACCGGACAACGACTAAACAACACACAGGACTATAAATACACATGACTTGATGAACTGATAACACACAGGGGAGGAACACTGATGAACGTAATGAAACGGCGGGACACAGAACAAAGGAGCACATGGGATAGCGTCACATGACGTAAACACTGGGGCCTAACATCACCGCCCTCTTTGAAGGCACGTCCTTGCGCCTTTAACAGAAAAGATAAAGAAACAAGATGGAAAGGAGGGGGAGTCACAGGATGGTGGAGCCAGAAAGGGAGCTGGAGCAGAAGGCGTAGGACCCAGGACCAATAGTATGATGGAGTCAATGGAGGGAGGAGCTGTGGAGGAGGAGTGGTCGCCGACTCCAGGGGGCCGACGGTGGGAGACGCCACAGCTGGAGGTGGAGCCAAAGGAGGAGACGGAGAGCAGTAGGGCGAAGGTGACATCGAGGTCCTGGAGGGCCAAGGTGGAGCAGACGGCTCACACGACCGAGGCGACGACGCGGGTCTGGAAGCCCGAAGTGGAGCCAGAGCAACAGAGGACCAAGGCGTAGCTGGAGGGAAGTAGGAGGTCAATGAAGCTGGCAGGATGGAGGGACGAGGCGTTAAGAGGTGTAGGCAGGGCGACGACTGACCAAGGCGGAGCCGGAGGGACGAGGGAGCCTGGTGCAGCGCAGTTCTGACTTTCATTTTCAAAAGCGTCTGCTAATTATTTTATTTTCAAGATCTGAGGTGAATCTGCTGCTGCTTTCATTAGCATTTCAATAAATGTCAGGTAAACTAGTATTTAAACTCACATTGGGAGCATTTAACACTGAATAAAGCACATATTCAGTACCTGAAGTGACCATTGTCACAGTAGTGTATGCTGTTGTCCGGTTGCAACGTCGCAGAAATAGAAAGCATTTCTAAAATAGACGTTTTGCGAGTCACTGTCGCAGATGGTTAGGACAAAAACTCCTTTAACATGGAAAAGATAGCTTTTATCGCATGTCGCCGTGCTGCATCGCATATATTTAAGACACGTGCTGCGTCCCAATTCGCATACTATCCGTCCTAAATAGTATTTGAAATTAGAATTAGTATGTTCCAAATCATAGTATGTCGAAAAGAGTATGCCAAAATGTCAAGTGTAGAAGCGTCTATACTCGGTAAAATCTAGATCGGATACACGGCCGGCCGGAAGTGCGATATGCACATTAATATAGCATCATTTTTTTTATCAGAATCAGAATCAGAATCAGAATCAGTTTTATTGCCAAGTGTGCTTCACACACACAAGGAATTTGTTTTGGCAACAGAAGCTTTCAGTGTACATAAAGTGACGAGTGACAACACAAAATTAAATACAAGAAAAGAAAAGGCAATAAACATTAAACAGAGATGCAGTTAGTCAAAAAGATCTGGATGTTGAATGTATGTACAGATATGTTGTAAATATACAGGTTATAAGGTGCTGTGTACAAGTGCGTATGAGAAAGTATTGCACGTTTATTGCACAGTAGGGGAATATTTAACTGTTCATGAGGTAGATGGCCTGAGGAAAGAAACTTTTCCTGTGTCTATCTGTTTTTGTGCTTGGTGCTCTGTAGCGCCGACCAGACGGTAACAGTTCGAACAGGTAGTGTGCTGGGTGTGAGGCGTCCAGAGTGATTTTACGAGCCCTTTTACTCACTCTGGAAGAGTACAGTTCTTGAAGTGTGGGAAGGGTAGTGCCAGTGATTCGTTCAGCAGTCCGGACTATTCGCTGTAGTCTACGGAGGTCGGTTTTGGCAGCTGAGCTGAACCAGACGGTGATTGAAGTGCAGAGGATGGATTGGATGACAGCTGAGTAAAACAGTACGAGCAGCTCCTGTGGCAGGTTGAACTTTCTCAGCTGACGAAGGAAGTACAGTCTCTGCTGGGCTTTCTTTACAATGGAGTCTATGTGAATGTCCCACTTCAGATCCTGAGAGATGGTGGTGCCCAGGAACCTGAATGACTCTACTGCAGCCACAGTGCTGTTCATGATGGTGAGTGGGGGGAGTGCAGGGGGGTTTCTCCTAAAGTCCACTATCATCTCCACTGTTTTGAGCGTGTTCAGCTCCAGGTTGTTGTATCTGCACCATAAAGCCAGCCGCTCCACCTCCTGTCTGTATGCAGACTCGTCACCGTTCCGGATGAGGCCGATAACAGTAGTGTCATCCGCAAACTTCAAGAGCTTAATGGAGGGGTCTTTTGCAGTGCAGTCGTTTGTGTACAGGGAGAAGAGCAGTGGGGAGAGAACACATCCCTGGGGGGCACCAGTGCTGATGGTGCGGCTGTCGGATGTGATTTTGCCCATTCTGACTAGCTGTTGTCTATCTGTCAGAAAGCTGGTGATCCATTGACAGACAGAGCTAGGGACAGACAGCTGGGTCAGTTTGTTCTCGAGCAGTGATGGGACGATGGTGTTAAAGGCAGAACTGAAGTCCACAAACAGTATCCTTGCGTAGTTCCCTGGTTTGTCCAGATGTTCTAGGATATAATGCAGTCCCATGTTGACTGCATCATCCACAGACCGGTTTGCTCTATAGGCAAACTGTAGGGGGTCTAGCAAAGTTCCAGTGATGTCTTTCAGATAAGCTAGCACCAGTCTTTCGAATGACTTCATGGCCACAGATGTTAAGGCAACAGGTCTGTAGTCATTGAGTCCTGTGATCTTTGGTTTCTTTGGTATTGGGATGATGGTGGAGCATTTGAAGCAGGATGGAACTTTGCGCTGTTCCAGTGATCTGTTGAAGATCTGTGTGAAAATGGGAGCCAGTTGGTCCGCACAAGTTTTCAGACAGGCTGGTGAAACACCATCTGGACCTGGTGCTTTTCGTCTCCTCTGTTTACTGAAGATCTGACGCTGACACTGACACTATGACACTGTATAACAATAATTAATATTTTTTACAGTACTGTGATGGTTGGGTTTAGGTTTGGGGTGGGGGTAGGGGTTAAAAAATACAATTTATTGGGTATTTTAATAGATAAGACAAATAATACTCGGTACGACTGCTGTTTTTACGCTTCTGTGACGGTTGGGTTTAGGGTTGGAGTGGGGGTAGGTGTTAATAAAATACAATAAATCGGAAATTTCATAAATAACATAAATAATTTTCGTTAACCTCCAGCCGCAAACGTATCCGATCTAGCAACAAACCTGGTTGTTGCTAGATCGGATACGTTTGCGGCCGAAAGTTAAGGAGAATTATTTATGTTTTTTATGAAATTTCCGATTTATTGCACCACAACTCAAAATCCAAGCATCACAGTACTGTAAAAATATTAACTATTGTTATACAGTGTCGTAAAAAAAGTGCCGCTATATTAATGTGCATATCTCACTTCCGGCCGGCCGTGTATCCGATCTAGACTTTACCCACAGATATACACACGGACTTTACCAACAAAACCTCCATACTCTGACCGCAGATATTGCCCACGGTGCATTGCGCGTAAATCGAATAGAACTACAAACACAGGTGAAAAGTGTAAACAAACTACAACCATGATGGACGCGCGAGACCAACCGTCAAGTAGAAAGACTTCGGTAAAGATGTTTGAATGACTGTTAATTATTATCTAACCCACTGGAAAATATTTAAAGAACCCCTATTACACATTGAAAAGGGTCATATTTTGGTTTTAAGGGTCTCCTACAACATACTGATCTGTATGCAAGGTCAAAAAACACGTTCATGGTCTTATAATATGCATTTATTTTTACCTAATTATCCAGCGACTCCCATATGAATCGTTCAGCGATTCATTTGTTTCCAAACCCCTGCTTAGCGCTAAGCTAATCTGCGCTGATTGGACCGATGACAGCCTGTTGCGATTGGTCGACAGCGTTTAGCGCGAGACAGTAAAATGCCCAGCATGGTTTATCAAGCCCCCGGATCGCCAACATTGGTATAGGATCCGATCGCAGGGGATGCCCGAAACACGCTTCAAAGTAAACTTACTAACACCACAGTAAACAGTACCCGGTTCTCAAAAGCAAAAGCTGAACTATTCTGAAACTTGATCGCTGCACGTGTGCAGGATCAGCTAACGGTGGCCATAGCAATGACAAACAGCAGTGGAACGAGCTCACGAAAGCATTTAAATCTGTAAACAAAGCAGCACACGTCGCGTTTACAACGTGGCATTAGACGCGATATGAGAATATAAAGAGTTAACCTGATACAGTACACACGGTTACTAGTAACAAAACATGTAGATCATTTCTATTTGCAATCATTGCTGTGGCACCTCGTCCGTGAACTGCTATATGTTCTGAGTGCTTACCTGTACTCAGCTTTTCTAAACGATCACATCCCCAGCCGGGAGGTTGTAGCATCCTCTGTCCTCTGACAAGCTATCTCCGCTGGCTCCCGCTCTCCATTCGCAAGCCTTTTCCAGCGTTAGCAGCCAGCCAATGTACCTAATATTTTGTCCTTATTTTGCCTGCACCCCTGGTGTCGTCTGTCCATTACAAGATGGAGGCAGAAACTAAGCGTGCAGATTTCTGAACGACTCCTTTCCCTCACACTTCCAATAATATCCAGGTAAACACAGCGTCTTCATAAGCGTCTTGCTGCTGTGTTAGTGGGAGGGGCCGCAGGTTTGAATTTTGCCGGGTCTGCGCGCGCAACCATTATGTTTCGTACTGACATCACCGCGAAACAGCTGAAGATTCGTTATGAAGACGATTCATTTAAACCACTATGAGTCGACTCTTTTATAGATGAATCAATAGTTTTAAAAACTGTCCACTTTCAGATTTAAGCTTTAGCTGGATATTTCACTTAACTAAGAGCTGTGATACACACTACATGAAGGTCATTTTCAAAAACCCATAATAGGGGCTCTTTAAATCCGATTATCTGTGTTATATGTCATCTGCAACAACAATACTGAACTTCTATAAAGACATGTTTGGACATTAACGTCTGAATGCATAAATATCCAAACACCTGAGGAGATTTCTCTGCATGAAAGACTCGTGAATGGAAGATTAACCTGCTGCTGCTTCTCCAATAAGGTGGGAAATTAAATACGACAGAAATGTGGACGATGTGTGGAGTATTGACAGGGCTCATAACTAAGCAACATAACGATCAGTTAATGAGGAAGTAGTGTGTCCCAAAGCTTGCATGCTCATCTGTTACACACACAAAAGTATGTATTTTTCTTTTACAAAAAAAGTACATATTTTTAGGGCGTAGTATACGTATTCGGATTGGGACGCAGCAACGGTGTTACGGACAGTACATAGACAAGGGGACTCCTGTAACCACAGCTCCTTCTCTTTTACAGCAATGACTTTGTGTCCTCCTTTTTCGTGGCCTTCAGTAACGACAGTCGTGAATGGACGGTTCTTCATGATGGTTATGCTGAGTGGGTCAGTATTATACTTTGATAAATCTACACAATCCTGTACAGATAATACTACACAGCCCTCTTTTCACATTTTTATTATTTCAAATATTTCCCAAGTGCTGTTTAATAAAGAGAAGTTGTCTTTGCCATGACGACTGCACATAACACCTTACTAGTTATTTTGCTAGGTACTAGTATACAGCTTAAATTGCTACTGATATACTTAGCTAGGGCAAGTTACTTTATCTAGGAAAATCATTGGACAACAGTGTTTTTTCTTAAAGGAACACTCCACTTGTAGTATTTTAGTATTGTTTAGATATTCTAATGAGTCATGAGACCATAAAGAAACTCCAGACGCACCTGACCACTGTTACCCCGATGAAGGCAGTTGTTTGCCGAAACGATTTTAAGGAATAGCATGGCTTTTTAATATTTTTTCCACATTTTTTTCGAGTGCCTTGGACAGATTTTTGCCTTTTCGTGCTAATGAATTCCTTACCAAAAGAGCACAGACACAGCTATTTAAGCTACCCCTGAGCACTTTTTGTTTAATTTTGAACACTCCACTTTTTTTAAAGAAGTTACAAAGAATTAAACTGTTGGGTTTTACTATTTTTGAATCCATTCAGCCAATCTCCTCTCAGCACTTTTAGCTTAGCTTAGCATATATCATTAATTCGGATTAGACCATTAGCATCTCTTTCAAAAATGAGTTTCTCTTTCTCATTATTGCATGTTTTATTGC
>CAIGQZ010000643.1:5141053-5154699 GCA_903798205.1 Danio tinwini | reverse complement strand
AGAAAGAAAGAAAGAAAGAAAGAAAGAAAGAAAGAAAGAAAGAAAGAAAAAGTCAAATCGGTTTGGAAGAAAAGAAGGGTGAGGAAAGGATGACAGAATTTTTATTTTGAGGCGAACTATCCCTTTAAGGGTTTACTCTTAAAATATAAAATGCACATTTCAAACATCCAAACTGATCCCAAACCTGGCCACTTTTGTCAATCTGCTTAAGACATTTATTACCAGCTCAATCTAATTCCAAACCTGCAGAAAGACGTTGTAAGATTTGAGATACCACAGATATTTTGATGTCTTTGACAATGCAAGCATGAGCTGGAAACAAAGAGACAATTGGCTCCACACCTGACCAGGTGGGAATGCGGGAAAGTTCACTCTTCTCCTTTCCTTCACTTACATTTAAAGCATCACCCGCAACCACCTGTTCACTCACCCTCCTCTTCATTCAACTCACACAGAATGGTCATTTCAAAGTATGAGGGGCGCAAATGTTTGCTAGTTTTAGCTTATGTGCATAGGAGGTGTGTTAAGGCGCATTGCTGGTGCGTTGCTATTTTGAGGATCTAAAATAGACTGCACAATAGACCAGCTAAGAGCAGGTCTGAAGTCCAGCACAGAGCTGGATGTGCGCCTCGCTTAAACATTGCTTAATACACACAGGATGTAGAGCAATACGCAAATATCTTTACAAATAAAAAATAATTAAAGGATTAAAATATTACAAAAATTATTATTGTCAACATAAATATAAAAACTAATCTTCAAAAAGAGGATTTTCATCTCGGGGGGCTTTTTCAATTTATTCATGACAATTTGCATTTGTATAATGTTATTATTATTAGCAGTATTATTTATTATATGCATATTTATATCTGTTTTATTAAAAACAAGCTTCAATTTGCCTACCTGTCGGGTTTTAGACCATATGGGCCATAGCATGTGTATTTGGAAATAACTCAGTTGTTTGAGCACACTTCGTTATTACTGTTCATTTATTCATTTGCTGGAAATTAAAACTTGGAAAAAGTTTTGAAACAAATCAGACTCAGGATGTTATAGGAATCCGAATGAACGAGAATAATATACAATAACGAATCAAAGAGAATATTCAATTATAATCTAAAGTAATATTAAACAGGCATGTGATCAGCCAAGGACAAAAAAGGAAGATGAGACCCCGCTCCCTTAAAAAAAATATATTGTAATAGAGTTACGGGAAGAAGGAGGCGGAGAACCGACGAACTTTAAATAAACATTTTATTAATAAAAGGGGACGGCAGCTCCTCACGGAGACTGCCGTCTAAATCAAAACGAAAGGACGGCAGCTCCTCACGGAGACTGCCGTCAAACTGAAAGCAAAAGTAAAACATGTCCGGGCCCGGTCCTCTCTCTCTGTCCTCTGCCATCGTTCCTCCTCTTATAGTCCAGAGCTCCTTCCGTGGGATTGAAGGCAGGTGCGCGCCACAGGTGCATCTCATCTGTGGCGGGCCTCGTTTCGCTCCCACGGCTCTCGGCCACGCCCCCTCGCCACATATATATATATTTATTTATTTGTAGGCGTCACGGTGGCGCAGTGGGTAGCACAATCGCTTCACAGCAAGAAGGTCTCTGATTCGAGTCTCGGCTGGGTCAGTTGGCATTTCTGTGTGGAATTTGCATGTTCTCCTCATGTTGGCGTGCGTTTCCTCCGGGTGCTCCGGTTTCCCCCACAGTCTAAAGACATGCGGTACAGGTGAATTAGGTCAGCCAAATTGTCCATAGTGTATGTGTGTGAATAAGAATATATGGGTGTTTCCCAGTGATGGGTTGCAGCTGCAAGGGCATCCGCTGCGTAAAACATTTGCTGGATAAGTTGGAGGTTCATTCCGCTGTGGCGACCCCAGATTAACAAAGGGACTAAGCCGAAAATGAATGAATGAAATGCTTTAATTGTATTAATAACTATACTTGTCTATTTTATGAACAATAAAACATGAACAATCCCATTTATAACATTCGCTTGTTGATTTCCTCTGCAATGTCCGCTATCCATCAAATGACTGTATTTATTTATTGATTTATTTTTTAAATCTGATTCATTCACAACATTTAATTAAAACATTTAATTCCATTTAGCTTTTTTTGTAGCTCAACAATTAAAAAACAAAAGTTGCAGTATGTTAAATTAGAAATCACAATCTCTGTTAAAGGCATTCCCCCAAAATTCCCCATCATTTTCTCTCTCTTCTTAGATGGGATGGAGGGCCAAATCAAAGGTTACCGTGGGCCAACTTTCAGGCCCTAGTTTAAGTATCTCTGCTCTAGCTCATTCCTCAAAGGAGGAATAACTCCCCATGTTGCAACCATTCCCACTCTCCCCTAAACTAATATAAATGTAAGTAAAAGTTTTACAGTAAAAAAGAAATCCTGAATAGTTATAATTAAAACCTAAACAAATCTGCCCTCAGGTGGCGACTGAAACTAAAGCCATCATCAGCTGGATGGAGAGGACGCCGTTTGTTTTAGGCGCGAATCTGCAGGGTGGAGAGAAGATGGTGGCGTACCCGTTCGACATGCAGCGTCCACCGCGGGCAACGAGCATGGACGGACGGGTCGGTCAGCCAGTGCAGGAGTACCACAACATGAACGAGGAGACCTGGGCCCGGATTCAGCGGCAGAACGAAGGCGCTCTCCGTGAAACGGCAGATGAAAACCTGTTCCGGTGGCTCGCCACGACATACGCACACAGCCACCTCACATTGACGGAAAACCAGCGCGGGTCCTGTCATACCGATGACATCACTGGCGGACAGGGCATAATCAACCGTGCCAGCTGGAAACCGGTTGTGGGCAGTAAGTGATGGCCGGACAAAATCTGTGAATCTTTAGTGCTATATCTGTGCAGAACTTTGTAAAAATATGCAGATTAGGCATTGTAAAAAAAAAATGCAGAGCACTGAGACTCTGTGTACAATGTTTGTGTATGTGAGAAATGTTTTGGATATGATTACTAAAAAAATGCATAAGAAAATTTTGGATTTTAGCGTGGAAAGACTTAAAGGTGCTGCATGTAAATTTTTGACTCTTCTAAAGTATAAAAATTCCATAATATGTGTGCAGATATTTCAGAAACATCCCAAGTGAACATACTGAAGTCAGATATTCTGCTTTGAAAATGTTTTTTCTGTGCCGGAACGCTGTCTATTTCATTCATTCATTCAGAAAGGCTCTGAAAGCATGCGACCGTGAGCGAAATAGACAGTATCAGACATCAAAATGAGACAGATTCAGTTCCACATGAGGTTATTAATTAGCAAATGATATAAATATTATGAATGTAAACATTAGGTGAGCAGGTTACATTGTAACCGCGTGTCCTAACAACACACTTTGAGACAAGATAAGCATTAATGAGCAATTTGGCTGTTTGCACCAGACGAAACACGACAGAAATGTAAATACAGCCATTCAGAAGCACAGAATATGCACACTCACGATAAAGTTTAGAATCTATTCAAACTCACATTGTTAGCATTTAGCACTGAATAAAGCACACGAGATTTACCTGAGGGGATCACTGTCATAGGTTTCACATGTTCAGCTGTGAGAAATAGAAGCCGTTTCTAATATATCAATTCGAGGTGTTGGTTAGAACCAAAACTCCTTTTAATATGGAGAATATTCCCTCTATCGCGTGTCGCTGCTTTTATTTAGAACACAGTTAAAATCACTCGCTCCTGTACTCAATGAGTAGCATGATAATACGAGTTTATATTAGATATATTAGCTCATCCATCAACATGATTTCTGCAGGAGTCCCGTAGAATATAATGAAGACAACTACCATGATTCCACACTCTCCGTCATCAACATACGCCTTTGTTTGTTGAGAATATGCACCCTCTAGTGGAGAAAGTTAAATACTGCGACTTTAAGGCATCGTTTGCAAACATGAATAGCTTTGTATGTTAAACATTCTGAAGATCGCTGGGTCGTGGGTTCGCACCTTGGCTGGGTTGGTTCAGTTGGCGTTTATGTGTGGAGTTTGCATGTTCTCCCTGCGTTTGCGTGGGTTTCCTCCGCGTGCTCCGGTTTTCCCCACAGTCCAAAGACATGCGGTACAGGTAAATTGGGTAAGCTAAATTGTCTGTAGTGTATGAGTGTAAATGAGTGTGTGGATGTTTTTCCAGAGATGGGTTGCGGCTGGAAGGGCATCCGCTGCGTAAAATCGTGCTGGATAAGTTGGCGGTTCATTCCGCTGTGGCGACCCTGGATTAATAAAGGAACTAAGCCGACAAGAAAATGAATGAATGAATGAACAATCTGAAGAGTGTCGTGATATTTAACAAACAATTGATGAACTTCTAGGTAAAATATTTCAGAAAACAAAGTGAATCAATAATGTTTTGAGAACATAATCGTATAAGTTTAAACTAATCTGTTCTGTGAGCTGAAAACCTAATACAAAATTGAAAAATAACCTTTTTTATTTACGGTTTACAATCAAAATCCAATTAGAATCACTTGTTTGGTAAACAAAGCGACAGCAGGTCTCATATAATACATTCACTGAAAGACAGAAATGCGAACTGGCCCAGCTGAGACTCGAATCGACGACCTTCTTGCTTTTTGCTAATACTTTTGTATACCAATGTTGAAGTCTCAAAATGTGTGAAATATTGGTTTATTATACAGTTGAAGTCAAAATTATTCACCCTCTTGTGAGTTTTTTTTATATATATTTTTTATATTTCCCAAATGATGTTTAACAAATTAAGGAATTTTTTTACAGTATTTCCTATAATATTTTTTTCTTCTAGAGAAAGTCTTATTTGTTTTATTTCGGCTAGAATAAAAGCAGTTTTTACTTTTTTAAAGCAAATTTTTCAATTCAATTCAGTTCAGTTCACCTTTATTTCTATAGCGCTTTTACAATGTAGATTGTGTGAAAGCAGCTTCATATAGAAGATTATAGTAAACTGAAAGTGTCAGTTCAGTTTTCAGAGTTTAAGTTCAGTTCAGTTTAGCTCAGGTCAGTGTGGTTTAATAATCACTACTGAGAGTCCAAACACTGAAGAGCAAATCCATCGATGCGCAGCTCTACAGATCCCGAACCATGCAAGCCAGTGGCGACAGCGACGAGGAAAAAAACTTCATCCATTGGCGAAAGTGAAGAATTAAAAAACCTTAAGAGAAACCAGGCTCAGTTGGGCACGACCATTTCTCCTATGGCCAAACGTCTTGTGCAGAGCTGCAGTCTAGGTGCCGGAGGCTGGAGAATGCTGGACCTCAGCGAACACTCGCCTGTCCCTGGAGCGTCACAGGAATCAGTCTCATGCTCTCCACTCTTCCATGACCACCACAGCAACTGCTCAGGATACGGCCTGGTCCAAGATTATAAAAACCTTGGGATCATCTCATCACTGGTCTTGCATCGCATCAGTGGTGCTGCATAGTCTGAGGGCCTCGGGATGAGTACCCCCAGGTGGAAATACAGAATAAAGAGAATAATTAGCGTAGCTGCTGTTCATAGTGTATATAAACGAGATGCAAAAAACCTGCATGGGGCACATTCATGTATCATACCGCTATTTAAAGTCAATATTATTAGCCTCTTTAAGCAATATTTGTTTTTCTGATTGTCTACAGAACAAACCACTGTTATACAATGATTTGCCTAGTTAACCTAATTATCCTAGTTAAGCCTTTAAATGTTACTTTAAGTTGAATACTAGTATCTTGAAAAATATCTAGTCAAATATTATTTACTGTCATCATGGCAAAGATAAAAGAAATCAGTTATTAGAAATGAGTTATTAAAACTTTTGATTAAAAATGTGTTGAGCAATCTTCTCTCCGTTAAACATAATTGGGGGGGCATAAAGGGGGTCTAATAATTCAGGGGGGCTAATAATTATGACTTCAACTGTAAATCTCCTCTTATTTTTTGCATTTGTAAACATCTGTGTTGCTTTAGGCATGAACGACTTCAGCTACCTGCACACCAACTGCTTCGAGATTTCCATCTTTCTTGGATGCGATAAGTTTCCCCATGAGAGTGAATTGGCTTCGGAGTGGGAAAACAACCGAGAGGCGCTGCTGGCTTTCATCGAGCAGGTCACAAAACAAATACAGCTCTTATTTCTGTCACCAAAATTTGATAAGTGCATATAACATATAACAATGTTGAATGCAACAAAAAAGGTTTTCCTTCTGACCTGCAGGTGCATCGAGGCATTAAAGGGGTTGTGAGAGACGTCGATGGGAATCTTCTAGCAAATGCCACAGTGTCAGTGGAGGGAATCAAACATGACATCAAAACAGGTAACAGATCCTTATAGACCTTGAAGGAATCCAAATATGGAAGCCTTCAGATTAAAACACAGATTAAAACACCAAAAAAAAAACTTTTTATCTTATAATACTGACATTAGGCGATGCAGGGGCGCAGTAGGTAGTGCTGTCGCCTCACAGCAAGAACATCGCTGGGTCGCAGGTTCGAACCTCGGCTGGGCTGGGCTGGGTCAGTTGGCGTTTCTGTGTGGAGTTTGCATGTCCTCCTTGCGTTTGCGTGGGTTTCCTCCGGGTGCTCCGGTTTCCCCCACAGTCACCAGTGCAGTGAATTGGGTAGGCTAAGTTGTCCATAGTGTATGAGTGTGTGGATGTTTCACAGAGATGGGTTGCGGCTGGAAGGGCATCCGCTGTGTAAAATCGTGCTGGATAAGTTGGCGGTTCATTCCGCTGTGGCGACCCCAGATTAATAAAGGAACTAAGCCGACAAGAAAATGAATGAATGAATGAATGATACTGACATGACTTTTTTTATATACAGTTAAAGTCAGCATTATAAGCACCCCTGTTTATTTTTTTCCCGTTTAACGGAGAGCAGATTGCTCAACACATTTCTAAACATAATAGTTTTAATAACTCAGTACTACGTAATAAAAAGTATGTTCTACATACAGTGCGAATGTGAGTAGTATGAATGGAACTCAGACGTACTACATTCACCATTTTGTCATGATCATGTGACCTACCCACATCAGTTGCGTCGCTTCACTCCTATTCATGAATTCTCTCACGGTGCATCATGGGATAGCGTAGCATGCATCAGATGCGCACTTCAGAATCTCGCCGGAAGTAGTAGGTCATCCGGATACTTCTCGCATACTGTTTTTTGAATTCTGTGAATTCAAACATACACTCTCAGAAATAAAGATACAGGAGCTGTCACTGGGGTGGTGCCTTTTCAAAAGGTACATATTTGTACCCGAAGGGTCCATAATGGCACCTCAAAGGTACTTTTTAGGTACATTTGAGCACTGATATGCACCTTTGAGGTACCACTGTGGACTCTTTGGGTACAAACATGTATCTTTTGAAAAGGCACCACCCCAGTGACAGCTCCTGTACCTTTATTTCTGAGAGTGTTCTACTCAGCTTGCATACTGTTTTTAGCATACTATATAGTATGGAAGAATGCGATTACGGACGCAGCCTTACTAATTTTGTTCTATTAAATCAGTGGTTCCTCATTCCGCTCCTCCACCCCCTTTTTTAAGCTACAAACATTATAATTTATTGTGCACAAATGGCTTAAAGGGATAGCTCACCCAAAAATGAAATTTGCTAACTATTTACTCACCCTCCAAACATTTATGAGTTTCTTTTTTCTGTTGAACACATAAGAAGATATTTTGAAGAATGTTGAAGAATTTCTGCTTTATTTCGGATTTTGCTGTTATGTACACTGTAAAAATAATTTCGCACTTCCGGCCGGCCGCATATCTGATCTAGACTTTACCATCAGATGCGCACTTTAAAATCTCGCCGGAAGTAGTAGGTCATCCAGCTACTTCTCGAAGACTGTTTTTTGAATTCTATGAATTCGAACATACTACTCGGCTCGCATACTGTTTTTAGCATACTATATACTCTCAGAAATAAAGGTACGTGAGTTGTCACTGGGGTGGTACCTTTTCAAAGGTACAAATTTGTACCTAAAAGGTCCATAATAATGCCTCAAGGGTATATATTATTACCTAAAAAGTACAAAAGTGTTCCTCTTAAAATTTTTAGGTACTAATATATACTTTTGAGGTACCAATATGGACCCTATAAGTACAAATGTGTACCTTTTGAAAAGGTACCACCCCAGTGACAGCTTGCGTACCTTTATTTGTAAGAGTGTATAGTATGGAAGTATGCAATTTCAGACGCAGCCTTACTAATTTTGTTCTATTATCAGTGGTTCTCCATTCCAGTCCTCGACCCCCTTTTTTAGGCTACAAACATTATACTTTATTGTGCACAAATGGCTTAACAGGAATAGTTCACCCAAAAATGAAATGTACTCAGCCTCCAGTGGTTCCAAACATTTATGAGTTTCTTTTTTCTGTTGAACACAAAAGAAGATATTTTGAAGAATGTTGAAGAATTTCTGAATTATTTCGGGTTTTGCTGTTCTTATGTACACTGTAAAAATATCAGTAAAATAGCTTTTTCCATATTTTGTGATTCATGTTTTTATTTTAAATACGTTTCCCCATTTATTTATTATTTGAATTGCATTGTGGGATCTTGACCTTTCTTCCAACAATTTTTAACCTCAACAAGTTCAGAAAAGTGACTTTTATGACCATTTTTAATAGTTTAAAGTGATATATTGTCTGAGTTGGTGTTGAATATAAGGCTAAAAAAACATGTAATGAACTGCCAGAACATTTCCTGTTGTTTTACAGACTATAATAATTTCAAACTACTAAAATGTCAATAAAAGTCACTTTGTTAAACTCCAGAGTTGAATTTTCAACATCAAAAGGCGACAGAGCAGTAGGGCTGTGCAAAAATATCAATACATCGAACTATTGCTATAATTTCTTACACGATAGTTTGTCGATAGTCCAACCTCAAGTATCGATTCAAGTTGTGCCAAACAACCTCCTCCTCCGATCCTGTAGATGTCACTAACTCTCGATCATACTAATACAAACTATTGCAATATATCACAATTTATTCATGATATATTGTATCGTGACCCGTGTATCGTGATATGAATTACAGTAAATCGTGAGGCCCTACAGAGCAGAGATCGACATCACATAATGCAGTTCACAACCGTAAATGAACAGAAAATGAATCACACAATGATGTTTATTAACATATATTTTGTACCGTTTAGTGTATTATTTTAATCTAAACCTATTTTTTTCCTAAAGCGTCCACTGGTGATTACTGGCGTCTTCTCAACCCGGGCGAGTATCGCGTGACAGCGCGAGCAGATGGTTACTCCACTCAGACGCGTCTTTGCATTGTTGGCTATGATGCCAACGCGACACCCTGCAGTTTCACCTTGACCAAATCTAACTGGGCTCGTATCCAGCAAATCATGGCTCAAAGCGGCAAGAGACCAAGACTGGTTAACAACATCGCTCGAAACACTAACAACCAGGTCAATGGTGGGAGCACAGGGCCCGCCGGTGGCTCCCAAATCGAACGTTTGCAACGCATACGACTGATGCGCATGAGGAAACTGCGGATGGAGAGGATGAAAAGCAGCACAACCACAGAAATGACCACCTTAACAACCACAACCACACCTGAACCCACAACAACAACAACACTGGGGTCAACAAGTGAGTCCTGGTATGACTGGTTTGAACAGGAGAGCTTTAACTTTGAGCACACAATAGATGAAGACTAGAGAAGAATCACATGGAAATATGTGGATTATTAAAGCCCTTTAAAAGCTTTAAAGCTCTTAAAGGGATAGTTCACTCTAACAATTTTAATTCTGCGATCATTTACTCATCTCTACTTGTTTAAAATGAAGTTTCTTTCTTCTGTTGAACAAAAAATGAAGATATTTTAAAGAAATAACCATTATGTTGATGGGAAAATATCTTGTTTTGTTGAACAGAAGAAAGAAATTGATCAAAGTATAGAAGCACTTCAGTAAATTGTGAGCTATCCATAAATCGTAGATCATCCTCTCTGTGGAACAGAGTCTAACAGACAGAAATATTATATCTTATTTAATTCAAGAATCCTGTTCACATGATTTTGTTTTGTATTAAAAGATGGCAAATGCTGACTATTTCTGTCCTCAAGTTACATGCTTGTGCAAATATTATAATGTGCACTTTTTTTCTAATAAAACGTCTCAATATCATTTTGTTAGTTCTTTTTCATTCATTCATTCATTTTCCTTCAGCTTAGTCTCTATTTCAGAGGTCGCCACAGCGGAATGAACCGCCAACTATTCCAACATATGTTTTACAAAACGGATGTCCTTCCAGCTGCAACCCAGTACTGGGAAACACCCATACACTCTCATTCACACACACACACACACACACACACACACACACACACACACACTCACACTACAGCCAACTTAGTTTATATAACTCACCTATAGCGCATGTGTTTGGACTGTGGGGGAAACCGGAGCACCCGGAGGAGACCCACACCAACACGGAGAGAACGTGCAAACATACAGAAATGCCAACTGAGCCAGCTGGGACTCGAACCAACGACCTTCTTGCTGTGAGGCAATCGAGCTACCCACTGCACCACCATGCCGCTAGTCTTTTTTCATGCTATGTATAATGTAAGTAAAACCCTCTTTACAATGTTGTGAGCATTTACTCTACATATTATAGAGCTCATCTATGAACTATATCGCCAATAAGAATTAATGATAATTAGTTATAAGGTTCAACTTAAATTGTACACTTGTGCACTATTCTACATCATTTTCTTTTATTCATTTTCCTTCGGCTTAGTCTCTTATTTATCAGGGATCACCACAGTGGAATGAACTGGCAACTATTCCAGCATATGTTTTACGCAGCGGATGTCCTTCCAGTACTCGGAAACACTAACATTCACACAGACACACACTCATGCACGACAGCCAATTTAGTTCATCAGTTCACCTAAGCGCATGTGTTTGGACTGTGGGGGAAACCGAAGCACCCAGAGGAAACCCACACCAACACGGGGAGAACATGCAAACATACAGATATGCCAATTGAGCCAGCCGGGACTCAAACCAACGACCTTCTTGCTGTGAGGCAATCATGCTACCCACTGCACCACTGCTTCGCCTGACACCCTGCTTTGTGTTTCTTAATGAGCTACATTTACTGTTATGATAAAATAAATAAATCCCTAAAGATTTTTAGAGGAAGAGCAATTCCAGCATTATGGATGCGACACTTTTCCGGCATGAATGTGACGGATGTGAAATTGCTGCTTGTGCAATTTTGGCATAATAAATATAATAGTTTTAAACTGACAGATACATTTATGAGTATTTTTTAATAATAATAATTCCTTACATTTATATAGCGCTTTTCTGGGTACTCAAAGCGCTTTACACAATGGTAGAGGGGGGGGGATCTCCTCATCCACAACCAGTGTGCAGCATCCACCTGGATGACGCGACGGCAGTCATTTTTGCATCAGACCGCACACCACATACCAGCTGATTGGTGGAGAGAAGACAGAGTGATGAAGCCAATTATGATATGGGGAGGGTTAGGAGGCCATGATGGACAGAGGCCAGTGGGCAGATTTGGCAAGGATGCCAGGGTTAAACCCCTACTCTTTTTCAAAGGACATTCTGGGATTTTTAATGACCACAGAGAGTCAGGACCTCGACTTAACGTCTCACCTGAAAGACGGTGCTTACTGAGCAGTATAGAGTCCCCGTCACTATACTGGGGCATTAGGACCCACACAGACTGCAGGTTGGGTGCCCCCTGCTGGCCTCACTAACACCACTTCCAGCAGCAACCTAGCTTTCCCATGTGGTCTCCCATCCAGGTACTGACCGGGCGCAGCCCTGCTTAGCTTTAGTGGGCGACCATGTGAGAGTTGCAGGGAGCTAGCTGCCGGTGCAACACTGTAAAATACTTGCTTACACAAAAAATGTAAAACGGTTTCTCTATTTTGGTGAAAGCTTATATTTTTTTCAGGGCAAGGTTGACATTTGCATGGAATTGCTCAGAAGCAATAGTTCTAATGTCCAGTTGAAGCTCCTTTTCAAAACAATTAAACAAGGTAAACGTTGAGAGAATTTACAGCGGTGTATATAGGATTTTGCAAGAATTAAAAGGAGGTTAATAATGAAACTTAACTTTACTCGACTTATATTTTCCAAAAATGTCTTGGCTGGGTAAAATCTAACCGTTTAAACGAAATTCATCTAATTTTGTTATTTATTATATATTTTACAGACAAAGACCAAACTTTTTTCCATTGAATCTGGCCATATATTTCATCAAGCTTTCATCCACATTTTTTATTTATTTATTTATTATTATGCGAAAAGTGAGAATATACAATCACAGTACATGAAAATGGAAAGACAAAAAGAAAACATTTTTAGAAAAAGAAAACAACAAAAAAAAGAAAACAAACAGAAGGGCTATATACATTACACATTAAAGAAAAAGATTATATAATTTACAAATTGCAGTTGTTATTAAAGCCTTTTTTGTAAAAGAGTTTTAAAGTAATTCTGCATTTCAAATGGCAAAACATGAAAAAAAAAGGTTTTTGGTTTTGAAAATTTACATTTATGTATATAGAATTTGGTTAATAATAAGGTAAGAAGATTAAGAAAATATATATATATTTTTATGTAGAGCTTCTGTTTTATAATTAACAAAACCAAACAAAACATTTCCCCATAGTAAGGAAAAATCTATATCAACATTCTCAATTACAAAAAGAGAAAAATCTTTCCAAAGCAAATTAGAATAACTGCATTGCCAAAATAAGTGAACTAGGGACTCAGGGTGTTGCTTACAAAATGAACAATTAATATCAATATCTTTTTAATATCTTACTAAGAGAGTGTTGACTGGATATGTACGGTGAATAATTCTAAATGAAACTTCTTTTATCTTATTTGTAATTAAGTAGCTTCCAGCTGCAGGCCCGCAGAACCACACACGTTTCAGGCACACACTATCTAGCACACACAATCTAGGCAAACCATATATGATAACTAACTAACTCCTTAGGAGCATTATCGCCACCTACTGTATTTCACAAATACTGCGATGGAGACAGTCCGTGCTACGATTGCCATTCATTAGACTGTGAACAGTTTATGGTTTTCCATTTCAGTCATTATTGCATTATTATATCGTAACGATCATTTTAACATCTCTGCAGTTTCTGAACTACAATTATGTAAATAAAAATAATTGGTTAAACACTTATGACTTTATTCACATATCCGCATACACAAAGAAAACATAACAGACTGTCTAATTGTAGGATTAAGTGTATAATTCAGGATCTTAATGTTGACATACTTGGTTAAAATAATTTTGTTGTAAAATATAAAAAACAAGTAATATGTGTCACATTAAAATGAATTATTATAGATAATAATAAAAATTGATATAATTATAAACTGATTTAAACTACTATTTTTACTAAACTGTAGCAACTGTTTATATATATATATAATTTATTCATTCATTTTCTTTTCGGCTAAGTCACTTTATTAATCTGGGATCCCACAGCGGAATGAACCGCCAACTTATCCAGCATGTTTTACGCAACGGATGTCCAGCAGCAACCCATCACTGTGAAATAAATAAATATATATATATATATATATATATATATATATATATATATATATA
>CAIGQZ010000643.1:5116448-5127076 GCA_903798205.1 Danio tinwini | reverse complement strand
ATATATATATATATATACAGTATATATAGATAATACATTCTTAATAAATTTAACCATATCTAAACATAATTAATAACCTTTCGGCTAATTATTATACTTCTTTAATAACCTCCTTCATTTGCATTATGTTTGATCTTAATGATAATAATAATAATTCAAACCAATGCAAATCACCGCACTCTTACAGCTTAATAGGCAATGAGACCGAAATGATTTCAAACAAGACTTGATGCAACAGTGCGGCGCGGAACAGGATTTGATTGTGACTTCGGGTTCATGCCATTATCCACGGGACTGCCACAAAATGAATATAATATACATGGATGAAAGGAAATTAAATTATATTTATCTACGCACAGAAGAAACAAGGATGCATTAAGGTTCTTTCAGACAGAAGGCGGATGGAGGACTCGCCGCCCGCACGTGACTGTTTCTATGCGGTGAAGTTTTCCATGTTTTTGTTCAGTTGAGCGCGGCGCGGCTTCAGATCTAATCATCACAAAAGTAATTATCAACAGTGTCACAATGTTGCGCTCGGCATATGTGTTTATTGTTTTCTAATAAGAGTTTCATTTTAGACATGGCTGCGGCGAGTCAGCAAGTCTATTGCTCTAATATTAAACAGCCTGTTTGACCTAAAATATTTCACTGAGCTCAGTAAAATATTCTTTGATTAGTTATTAATAATCTGTTCAATAATTCTTTAATGCCTAAATGAATGGTAAAATACAGATTGCATTTTAATTTAATATAGGCTAGTTTAAATAAATAAATAAAACATATTTTAATAGCCTATATAAATAAATATTGGCCTAACATGTTTTTAAAATAAATTAAATAGATTATTTTCTGTGTGCGCATGTCCGTGTTTAACATTCCATCGAATTGAACACAAATAAGACAAGTATGTATATTCCGTGTATTTAAAGGAGCAATGCATGCACTGAAAAGTAGGCTGTAGGCCACCTCAAAACTTAAATAGGCTTTTTATAATGGAAATAAACTTTTTTTGTGAAAGCAAGAGAGAATCTTCTTGTAGTGCTGTTATAAAGGAGTCTCAAATGACCGCAACACGTTTTATTCGGGAACATTTGAGCTGGTTTCAGAGTTCTTTTATTTTCTTCTTCAGTCGTTTTTGAAAATCGTTTCATTTAACTTGTTTGTTAATTAAATCCAGTTTTGTTATTTAGTCGATTATTTTTATGCAACAAAGTTGCAAACTGATTAGCTATGAGATGTGGCTGTGCCCTCACGTGCAGCTCGCGCATCAACAGCTGCTGCTGAGAGAGAGAGAGAGAGCAATCAAATTAATTAATTTTGTCTGAAAGCGTCTGTCAAGTGATGTTGAAGCTGAAGCTGTCAAATTATTTGTAGTTCATTTATCAATAATGATGATGATTAAAAATAATAATACTATTCATTTTATTCAATAATGCAATTAAAACATGTAATAGGTCTACATTAATGCGAAACGAGCTAATTATTGTCTTTAAAATCGTCATAGGTCTCAGCTCTTGGCGATATCTTTGCCTATCGTCGATACACGATACTATCGTATATACATATACACACATAAAACAAAAACAAGGCTCAAAAAAAGTGATGAAACGGCTGTGGTACCTTAAAAATCCATCCATCAGCCACTCCGGTGTCTTAAAAGTCTTTAAATGCCTTTTTGTTCTCTATCTGATGTCATTTCTGACTGAAAAAGTGTCAACTTGCACTTTTTAATCTGATGCAGTGTTTGTTTTCTTTACATTTTAGGCAAGAAAGCAGAACTCGTGCTGCGAGATCATGTGATCACGACGAAGAATCTGATTGGACTGGACTTTTCAGCCACCCTTTCCTCTCCGGTTTCCTCCATTTTCCCTCTCTTTCTCTCTCTCTGTCCTGGTGCGGGCTGATGCTTTCATCACGCAAGCTGTTGTACACAGCCCAAACCAGCTGCACACAGTAAAACAGGCTCAGAGGGGGGGGGCTGATTTCCCATCATGCACCACATTTATCCGTCATCGGTTTATTTTGCTCATGTTGTGTGAGAACTCGGTTTTCTATTAGGCTTTCCTGGATGGTTCCTCAGGGTCTTGCACAAGCTCAAAACAGATGCAGATAAAAGCATAGAGGGGCTCGAGTCAAACATCCCCCGCTGTGCCTTACTCTAAATGTGTTTATTTCAGTGCTTCCCAACCCTGTTCCTAAAGGCACAGCAACAGTACATATTGTGGATGTCTCCCTTATCTGACCCATTACCTTCAGGTTTTGGAGTCTCCTCTAATGTTCTGAGTTGATTCAGGTGTGTTTGATTAGGGAGAGGTTGAAAATGTGTACTGTTGGCGGGTCTTCAGAAACAGGGTTGGGAAACACTGGTTTATTTAGCCTTATCAACGGAGGACATGTGATCGCTAATGCAGCGGTCTGTGTGTCTAGAATCATTATTCGGCTTTTTGGCAGTTTTGAAGCGCCTTGTAGAGTGAACATGTAGCGTGAAGTCTTTTTAAAATGTGAAATATTGATGTGTTCATAATGTGACTGACCAAATTTAATGTTTGTGTACACATATAATGCTTTTTTTCTCTTGAAAATGTAAATAAATAGTTGAATATGCTTTTGGGTTCACTACGTTTTTAATTCTATTTGGGTTTGAATAGACACTGCCAGTCAAAAATTTGGATTTTTTTTTATTCCGCTCACCAAGGCTGCATTTGTTTTAATGGAAAAATACAGTTAAAAAATTATGAAATATTATTACTTATATATTATTAATATTGCTTTATTGAATGTAGTTCGAAATGTAATTTATTTCTGTGTTTCAAAGCTGAATTTTCAACATTACACCAGACTTTAGTGTCACATGATCCTTCTGAAATGATTATAATGTGATGACTTGCTTATGATCGGCTGTTATTGGTGCAAAATATCTAATAACAATTCATACAAACATAAAAGCATGTACACAAACATTGTGTCTTGTTTCATAGTATTGTGGAAACTGTAACATTTCTTTTAAGATTTTTTAAACAAAGAAAAGCTCAACATATTAGCTTATTTAACAATAAAAACATACTTTCACTCTTGAACAATTTATTGTAATGAATAAAAATAGATTTTTATTAGTACTTTTGAATGGTATCAGTTTCCCAAACTGACGACAACAATAATAATACACTTTCCTTCATGAGCAGAGCATGCTACTTAAATTTTTTAACATTATTTGACACTGAAGACTAATCGTGCTTAAAAATTCAGCTTTAAACCTCAATATTTCAATTTAAACAACATTCAATAAAACAACAGTTCTTTAACATTGCAATAACATTTCACACATTTTACTGTATTTTTTAGTCAATACATTAGAGCTGCATGATACTGGAAAAATATGCGATGTTAAGTAGTGCGATAACGATATTTCTTACAATATAACATTTCCCTAGATAAAATGTTATTATGTTTTAAAATAATTTATTTAATATTTTTCAGATCTAATTCAGAATAAAAAACATTTTGTTTTATTGTCAGACTCTGATTGGCTGTTGTAATTTTTCCTCTATCGTCTTAACTCCACCCATTAGTGTTTATTTTCAGCTATGGGTTGAAGTTTGGCTTGCTCCAACCAATAGCAGAACAGCAACTACTGAGGAGGTGGGGCTAAAAATAGTGATGACTTATGCGATTGGTCACATTTATATAAACAACCAATGCATTAAATAAAGGTAATTTATCACACGTCTGTGATATGTTTATTGTGTATACCATTATCGCCATAATGATAATTATCGCGATGAGGATATTTCTTGCTATTTTGTGTAGCTATTTTTATTAGCTATGTCTTTAAATCATTTATTTATTTAGTGATATTACAATAAACAGGTAAAATATATATTTTTTCAGATCTAATTCAGACTAAAAAACATTGTTTTATTCTCAGTCTGATTGGCTGTTGTCATTTTCCTCTCTTGTCTCGACTCCGCCCATTGGTGTCTATTTTCAGTTCTGGGTTCAGCTTTGGGCTCCAGCCAACTGCAGAACAGCATCTACTGGGGAGGCGGGGCTGCAGATTGTACGGCCTCATCTGATTGGTTGCATTTATATAAACAACCAATGCATAAATGTACTTTATCACATGAGTCTACAATATGTAAATTGCATTAGCATTATCGCGATAATGATAATTATGGCAATATATCATCCAGCCCTAAAATAAATGTGCAATAACACTTCTGAAACGCTAGCTGGCAGTAGGTTTTATGTTTCTCGTTTCGTTCTCGTTTTTTTTTTCTGAACGCTACCTTAATGTACAAGTAACTAAAACTAGCTCATTTAGAGGCAGAAACCGGCGAACGTGCACCAACGTGCACCTTGATAAGATAAACACAAAACAATAGTTTCCATGTGGTGCTCCTTTACAGGACTCCACACTTGTAAACACTCGCTACATCTGACTTGCGACTCTTAGCACCGCCCACACTTGTCACTGTTACCAAGTCGACCTTGCGCTATGCGTCATTGCGACATGTAGTTACATTTTTTTGACAGGTGCGCGCCAGCGAAAGCTATGTGCCATATGCCTGTGGTTTATTGTAAAACCTACTTTTTCCATTAGTGTTTATTTTTCATTAGTGTTTATTTTCAGCTTTGGGCCTCTGCAGCCAATAGCAGAACTACTTGAAAGGCAGGGCTAAAGATAGCAATGATTGGTCAGATTTATATAAGCAACCAATACATGAAATAAATGTACACGTCTGCGATGCTTATATAGCATATACCATTATTGCGATAACGCAATAGCGATAATTATCGCGATGTATTGTCCAGCCCTAAAAAAAATACAGCCTTATTGTAAAACCTACTGTTTCTATTAGTGTTTATTGTCCATTAGTGTTTATTTTCAGCTTAAGGCCGCTCTAACTAATAGCAGAACTACTGGGGAGGCGGGGCTAAAGATAACAACGCCCCATCTGATTGGTCGCATTTATATAAACAACCAATGCATAAAATAAATGTCATTATCACACTAGTCTGCGATATGTAAATTGCATATATCATTATCCCGATAATGATAATTATTGCGATATATCGTGCATCCCTAAAATAAATACAGCCTTAATGTAAAACCTACCGGTTATATTTGTGTTTATTTTCAGCTTTTGGGCCGCTCCAGCCAATAGCAGAACAGCAACTACTCGGTAGGCGGGACTAAAGATAGTACAGCCCCATCTGATTAGTCGCATTGTATATAAACAACCAATAGATAACATAAATGTAATTTATCTCACAAGTTTGTGGTGCCTATATTGCATATACCATTATTGTGATAACGATAATTATCACAATGTATCGTCCAGCCCTAAATTAAATACAACCTTATTGTAAAACCTACTGTTTCCATTAGTGTCTATTTTCAGCTTTGGGCAGCTCTAACAAATAGCAGAACTACAGGGGAGGTGGTGCTAAAGATAACAACGCCGATCTGATTGGTTGCATTTACATAAACCAATGCATAAAATAAATGTCATTATCACACTAGTCTGCGATACATAAATTGCATATACCATTATCGCGATAACGATAATTACTGCGATATATCGTGCATCCCTAAAATAAATGCAGTCTTATTGTAAGTTTCCAAACGTTTGACTGGTAGCGTATGTGAAACATTCCAGCAATACTTTCATCCGATTTAAAGTAAAGCAGTCGGGCATCTTTGTGTCGTGATTTTTGAGAATTAATAATAAAGCCTTAAAGTGTGTTTTCTGGTGAAATCAGCCCCCATGTTCCTCGTGTGACGGTAAACACGGTTGTGAGTGTGAGTTTGTGGCGCGTTGGTGATTGTGTTTGGTCATATTGTGACCTCTCAAATGCTGTATTCAGTCTAATCATGCTTTTGCTGCTAACAGCTTGAAGGTGATTATAATTCAATGTGCTTCTTCTCTTTCTGTAAAGCTGAAATACACACATGCACAAATATTTCGGGGTAAAACCAGCATTAATCTGAGTGATCCTGTGGAGAAACACGTCTAGGTCATGTTTCAACCTCAAATCAAGAGATCCTCAAGTTATTAAATCTCAAAATTAGGATTTATATTTCATTTTAATTGTTTTTTCATTGCATTTCCACAATAACAATGCTACTAATAACATTTTCTCACTAAATTCTCATTGTTTTAGATTGTTTTTGGTGAAAATTAAATCAATTAAATGTTTGTTTTATTTTCAATCGGAAAATTTCATACATTTTTGCATTTAAACGATTTATCCCCAATTTCACACACAAATATCAACGCAAGGTAAATAATCGTAAAATTGTCATGTACTGAAAAAATGAATTGCTTCATATACTGTGTTATTAATTAGTAACAATTTACAGTGAAGTCCACTCAATGTTCACGTAAAATCCAAATGTGCAATGTTTATTTTGCTAGCTCACGTTGTTATGAATAATGAAAAATAATTCAAGTTAATCCACTGAACAAAATGGCTTGTTTTGGTAATCTTCAATCAAATCTGAAGATTCACTCCCGCGTTTGGAGTGGCGCTCCTTCTGTTGACGTCAATCATGACGATTTCCATAGCAACTGTATTGCAATATCCCCTCTTACCATTTGGTATGAGGCAATGATGCGCAAAAAGAAAGCCCCGCCCCCCTACTCAATATTGCATTTCAGTTGGAAGTACATCAACATGCTGAAATAAAAGTCTCCACAGATTTGTCTTCGCATTATCTAACAATAAGCAATACATTTGTTACAGTATTTATTAATTATATTTGTTGATATTAGTTAATAAACATTCATTGTTAGTTCATGGTAGCTTCGTTCTGTTTAATAATAGTATCTAAAATATTTCACAATAATAATATTTCAGGACATATTGAAATACTTGTATTTACTAATACGTCGTTAAATTCAAAGGTTGTGTTCGTTAATGTTCAAATAATATCGTTCCTAATCGCCAGTTTCATTTACCAAACAGACACCGTTATCCAGTTAACAACAATAATGTGAATGAACAAAAATAAAAGAATCCTAAAAATATCATGCAATGAAAATTATTGAGCAAAATGTTAATAATGTCAAAATGCAATTGTAGGGGCCGTTTACACAGAACGCGTGTTTCCTTTTTAACGCCCTGCTTTTCTATAGTTTTGTAATATATACACGCTTGACGGACACGTGATCGTTACGCTCACATCTTGAGTAATTTGACGTAAGTGCCACGTATTTTTAGACACTGTGTCAAGCTAAAAGATCTTCAACTTTCACGTACAGCGGTGCGCATCACTGTCAGTTTCACAGCTGTGAGCCAATCAGAAGAGCTCGGAGGCGGGACTAGCATTGCAAGTTTGTTTAGAGTTGTGTCCGGATACCCTCATGCTTTAGGCCTTGATCACACTAAACAAGCTTTTTGCATTGAGAGGCGCCTTTTTTAATGGTTTTCTAATTGCGTTTTGTGAACTCCTGCTGTGCCTTGCGTTTTTGACATTGTGAGCCTGCAGTTGAAAAAAAAAAGAGTCAACTCTGAGTGGAAAAAGCGAGCTAAGTCAGTCACGTCTTTTTTTTATTCTCCAATCAAATGAAAGTGGAGGCGGGGTTTTTGTTGAGGTGACAGCAGTGTTTGTGTTGTCAAGACGACTACGCAAACTTTTAAAGACAGAAGAGACTAGCGGTCGATGTTTCAAGTTATCCCGAGCTGTATGACTCACAAATCATGAATATCACAATATTATTAAATATTACAACATCAACAGCAACACTCTCGCACAATACACAGATGATTAGCAACATAAAAAGCACAACACACTTATTTTTTTCTCGTCTACAGAAAAAGGCATTGAGTTTTCAGAATGGGAAAAGTTTGTTTGGTGCGATCTCCCCATTAAACCTGGTTTATACTTCTGCATTGAGGGATCAGCGTGACCCACGGCGCCTGCCTTCTGCGTGCTGTTTGTGTTGCTCTGCAATAACACTTCAGAAACTCTAGGTGGCAGTGGGTTTTAATGTTCCTCTGTGTCGAGTTTCTTCATGGTTGTTTAGTTTTTTTCTAAACGCTACCTTAATGTACAAGTAGCTAAAACTTGCTCATTTTGAGGTGGGAATTAGCAGAGGTGCAACAACTTAATTCATAAGGTAAACACAAAACAAAAGTTTCCACCTGAGCCCCATTTCAGAAAGGAGATTAAGTGAAAACTCAGAGAATGTTAACCCTGAAATGTGAGAAACTCTGGGTTTTACGTTTCAAAATGGCTGGTTTGTCAAACTGGTGAAAGCAGGGTAGGTCAAGCCCGTTTCTGAAAGAGAGTTAATTTTAACTCTGTCAGTTACCGTGGTAACTTTGTGAACCTAACCTGGTCAAGAGCAGGTTTATTCTCTAAACTGGTTTCTGTCGATATCCTTCACCTTTGTTTTTTGTTTTTTTTAAGACAAAGCGGTATTTCTCGCCTTAGACTTACGTTTCCACCCACCTATTTGTATGCACATTTTGGATATGCGCATAAAAAAAAAAATTGGTTGATGGAAATGCGCATAACTTTTGAAATGTTATCTTAAACTGATGAACGTGTGTAAAAGTGGGAACCTTAAATGAAACTTTCCACTAAACATTAAGCTACGGTTATCTGCATTCTTGTTTTGTCAAATTTGACCTATGAAACTATGCAGTAGCCTATTTTAAGTAATTAAGTTAAATAATATTTTAAGTAATTTAATGCCATTACATCTGAACAAACTTTAACCAATTCCCCACTTTTTCACGTGAAAAGTCAATAAACGTCACACGTTACATTACTTTTATCATACTTAAATACTTTAAATGTAAACTTGCGCATTAACTTGAGCAGCTGTTTTCCCACACTAACTGTCTCTGTCTCACTGATGCAGTGGTGTTGCTTTTTTAAATATATGCTTATATTTTGCTTTTTTAAATATATGCTTATATTTGCTCTAACTAAGTTCAGCTGGAGACAACTGCTGATCTCTTTTTCCAGATGATGCCATGGTGACTCGTAATATCTGCACTCCATTGATGATGCCCTTTTTGTAGTCGCGTTGTGATCGCTTAACTCTGAGTCAGTCTACTCAAAGTTGATTGACCTACTTCAGAGCAGCTGTTCTGAAACCCAAAACTCTTGAGTTTTTAATCTTTTGGTAAGTCAACTCAGAATTCAAGTTTAAACCCTGAGTTGGTTGAACCTCCTTACTGAAACAGGGCCCTGGAGTTCCTTTATGGGACTAGACACATGTAAACACTCGCTCCAACTGGTTTGCGCAGCTCTCGGTCCCGCCCACACTCATCAGCGCTACCAATCCGACCAATCACAGAGCTTGTGCTACGCTTCGTTGCGACGTGTAATTACATTTTTTGAGAGGCGCGGGTCAGCATCGGCAACAGCCACCGTGAGGGGTATGAAACAGAGCAAAGTCTGTGCCGGACCATACTTGTGCGCTTGGTGCAGAAGTATAAATCAGCCTTTATGGTGCAGTTAGTTTCAAACCAATCCGAACCATTGCGTTTGCATTTATAGAAGCAAAGACGTGTTGTCGTTTGTGTGAATGAGCCCTTATGAGAATGAGCCTGTTTTTTTTGTTTTTGTTTTTTTGAGGTGAAATATGACCAAAATGTTTTTGGAGGGATTCACTCATCTGTTTTTCAGTGTTTATGTGTGTATATATATATATATATAGTGTGTATGTGTATATACAGTATAAGTCAGAATTATTAGCCCCCCTTTGAATTTGTTTTCTTTTTAAAATATTTCCCAAATGATGTTTAACAGAGGAAGGAAATTTTCACAGTATGTCTGATAATATTTTTTCTTCTTTAAAAACATTAAGGTCAAAATTATTAGCCCCTTTAAGCTATTGTTTTTCCCAATAGTCTACAGAACAAACCATCGTTATACAATAACTTGCCTAACTACCCTAACCTGCCTAGTTAACCTAATTAACCTAGTTAAGCCTTGAAATGTCACTTTAAGCTGTATAGAAGTGTCTTGAAAAATATCTAGTCTAATATTATTTACTGTCATCATTCAATTCAATTCACCTTTATTTGTGTAGCGCTTATACAGTGTAGATTGTGTCAAAGCAGCTTCACATTCAAGATTATAGTAAATTTAAACAGTTCGATTTTTAGAGTTGACAAAGATCATGGCAAAGATAAAATAAATCAGTTATTAGAAATGAGTTATTAAAACTATAATGTGTAGAAATGTGTTGAAAAAATCTCTGTTAAAATGAAAGTGGGGAAATAAACGCGGGCTAATAATTCTGACTTCAACTGTGTGTGTGTGTGTGTGTGTGTGTGTGTGTGTGTGTGAAGAGTTCAGATGCTAAACCTCTAAATGCCATCTTAAAATTTTCCTCTAAAATGAACATTTTTATCAGGCTCTTATCAGGCCTGTGTATCTTTAAAAATATCACTTTTATGATAAAGAATAAGTCCTTTTCTTGGTCTTTACGTGAAATATCTCAACATAAAAGAGGCAAAGGCAAATGTTCATTTTTAATGGAATTTTCAGACGCCACTTAGAGGTTTCTGCATCTAAACTCTTCATATATGTGTATATATACTGCAAGATACTGGAAAAATCTGATAATGCAATATTTTGCAACTATATATATATATATATATAT